>VYVB01000483.1:0-217712 GCA_009761775.1 Ficus carica | reverse complement strand
GTAGGACAAACCATGCAGCGCATTTCCTAACATTTTCCATGTCATACCTTTCATACATACCATACTAATTACACATAAACCCTAATGGTAAATTCAACCATAATTAGGGTTTTTGGGGTTTTTCTCAAACCCTCCACATAACATACATCAATCCCATTTCCGATCATCCAAAATCATACTTGAACATATAGGGGACATATAACAAACATGTGGTGAGCATACACCCTTAGCTCATAATTTCTAGAGCATAAACCAAAAACACAACCAACCACATAAATCAAGCTCTCTAAAGCTTCTACAAGCACATACTAGCACCCTAAAACCATTGCATGAAAAAGAGAGAAGATGAGCTTATGCTCTTACAACCAATTACTTGAAATACACTTAAAAACCTTGCTCCAAACTTAGTGGAAAACTTAGGAGGTTGAGAGGATTTACCTCTAGATCTTGGAAGATAATTCTCAAGCTTGGATCCAAAATTTTTCTTGCTTTTCTTCTCCAAAAAATCCGTCCAAGGTGGTTCTCTTTTCTCCTTCTTGAGTTCGGCTTCTGGTGTTGGTTTGTGAACTAAAGTGTGAACTAAATGGTCAAATTTTCACACACCACCTATTTATGGTGAATTTGATTTTCTTTGACTTTGCAATTCAATCCCCTAAAAAGAGAATATTTGTCCACAATTCCATGCAAGGTGGCCGGCCAAGGGAGACTTGCTTGGTGGGCAAGCATAGTCAATGGTCAACATTTCTTATTACTTTCCTTATTTAAAAAAAAAATCCAAAAATTTACTTAATTAACTTTTTGATGAGGTGTCCCTTAATTAAGCTCCATTTGGCTTGATTTCCAACATACAGTCTAATATCATACTGATTTAGATATTATCAATACTGTTTTCAACTAAAAACAGTACTGTTATACTGAACCGCAGTCCAAAATTCATCTGCGTTTAACTGGACTGTGTAAAATTTTTTTCTCCGGACTTGAAACCTCTCGGCCTTCTTACTCTAAATATTGAGCTTGATTTTTCTATAACAGTCTCGTACCTTAATTTCACTTCCATATACATAATGATGATTTTTCACAGTATAATTTCATACTGTTGATTATACTGCAGTACCGTCGCAATCATATCTTAAATTTTCCTGGTCAAACTTTGACCGGAATAAAATCATACATAAATTCTAATTGTGATAAAATCAGATCAGACATTTCATATAAACATGCATAATACAAACTTTTTATTTCAAATAACATAAATCGTAATTTACATAAAAGTTGGTTATTACACGTGTAATCCGCCCACCACGTACTCGATGAAATGTCAAAATGGATTTTTGTTTTGGATAATCATATGGAATTTGATTATAGTGTAATGTATATCATTACACGATGGTTTTGCTCAAAACCGTCATGTAATTGGGCTTAAATTAAAAAAAAAATTGGCTTTTTTTTTGTGATGGCACACATTATACGACGGTTTTGCTCCGAAACCGTCGTGTAATGTGTGCTATCGCCAAAAAAAAGCCAAAATTTTTTTTAATTCAAGCCCAATTACACGACGGTTTTGGAGGAAAACCATCGTGTAAAATTCTCAATTTGCGGCGTTTGTTACTGTATTTCTTGATTCGACGACGGTGTAAATCGTCGTGTAATATTGAGATACCACGACAGTTATGGAACCGTCATGGTATCTTCCACGACGTTAGATTACACAACGGTTGTCTAACCGTCGTGTAAACTTTACACGACTGTAAATAACTATCGTGTAATCCACAATTTTTACTAGTGGTTAGATAAACCAAAAATACGAATCTAGAGAGCTCTTGCTCTCCTATCGCCTGCTCCAAGCTGTTGCAGATCCAAGAGCTGATCTTTATTTCAAAATGGTACATCGAGTGTTGTCATAAGCATAAGCAGTACATGTTGACTCTCAAAGTGCCTCGATCGAGCTATGGTACTGAGATGCCGGTTGGGGGAGACCGTTAGCTCATCGTCATGGTTTGAAAGTCTAATCATCATAGTTCCAGTTCTCGGAATATATAATAGTCACTCCATGTATGTCAAGCATCACGTACGTTGTCCCTGCCAAAATTGATCCGAGTTGTCTGTTTATGATTTTAAGTTCCCGCCTTCCTTCCGTATTCGTTGATTCAACAACTCGTATGTGGTTGTTGGACTGGTAGATTTACGATTGTATGGTTAGGTGCCAATATGGCATGATATATACTCCTAAGAAAAACGTCTATTTTCCATATCTTCTTGTTCCTTGGTCAAAATTATGTCAAAATTTTCCCCAAACTTCAGTTTTCATAAGTTCGAGCCTTTACCCTTGATCACGGCTTATCAAATTAAATTCCTTCAGAAGGAGCTTGGTATTCGGATTTTCTTGAAAGTTTCTAGTACTTTTCCAACTTCTTCTGCAAGTCTTCTTCAAACTTCCTTTTCCTTTTACTCCCTTTTTTTTTTTTTTTTTTTTTCTGTTATCGTTGCTTACCTCTTTTGTTACCGTGCAAATCTAAATTGAAGCAAAGAATATTTTGGTACTAAAATATATAGATTGAAATATCATACCCAAACAAAGAAATAAAGAACGCTCTGGAGTTCCTTGAACTTTGAATTAGTGATAGTAATGTCAAGTATGTTCCCTAGGCTTGACCTTTTCGTACCCCAAATTCTAAGTAGAGGCTTCTCGGCAATTAGGACTATATGCATCCCTTTACTTTCCCATTTTCCTCATACTTCAAATGTTGAGTCCTAATCCTAATGGCCGAGAAGCCAACAAAGCACTTGAACTTCGCGCTATATCTCATTCGAACGCCAGTTTATCGTGAGATATAACCGTCATACCCCGCCACCTTGTTGTACTTTTTTGATACCTGCTGTGATCAGGAGACATAGATTCGCCAAGTATGTTTGGAGTTCAAGTCAGTGCCTGAGATGAGGGTTAGGGATAAGTATCCTTAAAAACCTCGCAGATAATGATGCTGAGGGTTGAAGTTGAGGAAAAGACTATGGAATACCAATGAACAACACAAGAATTTTATTTAAAATAAAAAATAAAAAGCTATGCAGGTATTGCTGCAGACATTGTTTGTCTGTAATTTTGTACACTTGATTTCCATTATAATATGCAAAGTTCGAGTTAACGAAAAAACGGAATCGTTTTATTATAAAAGTACAAGAAAAAACTCATTAAAAAATTAATTAATCTTTGGAATGTAAACTTAAAATTGATTAGAACCAGCAAAAAGAGAATGAAAAGCGATGGCAATCTTGTAAATATACGAGCAAAAATAAAATGTTTCAGAAATTTAAACGACATTTATAAAAATTAAAAGGTAATATCACAATTAGAGTTTGTAAGGGAAGTCTTAATTAGCACTCCTCAGAGGAAGATAGACAAAAATATTCTCGAATTAGAATTCCACTTCTAAGTTCTACAAATTGGTAGTTTTGGTGGTAAAAAAATAAAAATAAAAATAAAAATAAAAATACAGAGAAGAGAAAGCAAAAAAAATTAAAATAAAAGTAAGGAATTTAAAATTTGGAAGAATGGCTTCAGCGACTTCAGGTTCAGAGTATATCCTTACATCTTTAAGATATATATCAAAGCGCCATTCTGAATTTGCATCGATATATGTTTGTTTTTTCCCCCTTTGTTAAGCTCACTAAAAATTATTTTTTCGCAAAATTTATCTACTTAAAGTAATTATAAAAAGATGATGATTTATTCTTTGTTTCTTTCTTAATTTAAATATCATTGTTTATTTAGTTTGAGTCATTAATTATTGATAGGTCTCATAATTTTAACCGTTGGAACGGATCAAATGTGTTATTAGAAGTAGCCCAGTGTATTGTGGTAAAAATTTGTGATTTGGTGAAGATCAACGTTGTAACTTTTTTTCCCCCTTTTTTCTCTCCCCTTTTATTATCGGTGCATTGACAAGTGGATAAGGACCTTTTTAATCAAAATTTAGTAAATAATAAGAAAAAAAATTAAAAAAAAAAATACAGGTTTTCTTCCATACATAAAACTTTTCGAAAGTATTTCTTTCTAATTCCCAAAATCGCATAACTGAGAAAAAAGACATATTTTTCTTGGGCGGGGGGAAGAAACTTCCGATAAATTGTATATTCTGAAGTAAGAAGTTATTGAGTTACAAAGACGTATAGGCAATCTTTTTACCCTGAAGCAACAAGACTTTTCTTATTATTTGATTTTGAATGTAGATTTATGTTTATCTTCAAGACAATAATCAACTAATGACAGAAGAGAAAAATATAAATTACAAAAAAAAAAAATCTTTTTTTTTAAACACGCTGTATAAAAGTACTAATATCATTTAGTATTTAGTATTTAAATTTTTTTTTTTAATTTCGAGATGAGAAGATTTTAACTCTTCATGATGGTGGAGTCAAGTGTGGAATTACCACTAAACTATACATGAAACTGTGTTTACTAATTCAATTTTAATAAAACCCATATATATATATATATATATATTCAAATATAAACTACTCAATATTAGAAAAAAACATAAATATGTGTATATATACGTAAATATGAATAGACATTTTTAATAAATATAGTGGTGGCGAGAAAGGAAATCCTTAAAAAAAAAAAAAAAAAAAAAAAAAAAAAAAAAAAAAGGAGATATGTCGTCCCTATAGTGAGAAAAACTCTTCTTAATAAACGAATGAATTATTTTTTATGAATACCTGGAATGTGAGTTTAAATAGGACAATGAGTTATTTTTTTAAAATAATTTTTTGTTTGACAAAATTAAGATAAACATGTCAAAACAAAAATACATTATTTTTTAATAAGAATTTGAGATGAATTAAGTCTGTATTTAGCATTCCTGTTAGGAATAGGATCCGCTTAGCTAATATATTTTAGTTAAGATTCCACTTGTCCCAAATTCTATAAATTCGCAAGCTTTTCAGATCTTAAACAAAAGAGTAAAGGAAGGCGATAGTGGAAGAATGGCTTCACCGATCACTTCAGGTTCTGAATTTGTTCTTTTCTTAATTTTATGGTTTGCGTCCCAATTTTTTCTTTTCCTCAGTCAATAATTTTTTTAATTTTCATCCTTTGTTAAGCTCATTAAGATGTGGTGGCAGGAGTAGACTATAATTTCACACGAGTGAAGAATTCGAATCCACCCATCCTTAATTTACATATAAAAAAATAAAAAATAAAAAATTGGAAGCTCACTAAGATATTTTTCTCAATGTTATCTATAGTTAAATAAACAAAGTAATAATAAAGGCGATGAAAATTCTTCAGTTTCTTTCTTTCCTTAACTTTCCAAAGGAGTAATTTTTCTTTAATCCTAATTCCCAAAATCGCAATACTGAGTACACTTTGAAGAGAGAGAGAGAGAGAGAGAGTGAGGGACAAAACTGTGGAAATATAGAAAAACTTTATAGAACAAAAAAACATATAATAAAGCGTGTGATGAAAAACTAAGCTATTAAGTTGTATTTCGTGTCTGCTTTGAAGACTCGAATGACATTGTTTTACACAAGAAATAGACATTCTTTTTATTCTGAAGCAATAAGACGGGTTCTGTAACGACCCGCCTTACGTAGGCCGCTACCGTACTTATCTTACATAAAAACTGAACTTACTTGACTAGTGGAAAAATACGGAATATATTTTTTTTTTTCTTTTTGTTGCAATTATAAAGGTAACTCGACCATATAATATCTTATAACCATATATAAACATATTTGTTTGAGTAATTAAGTATTAAACTTAATTTAGAATACAACTAATTAAACTTAGTAATAAGGAAATATATTTGACACAAAACGCGTAGCGGTCTCCATCCCATAGTTTCACAGTTAGCCCTGCCATGCCCCACCATCTTGTATCAAGTATTGCTCATAGGGAGCTTACCTACAGCATAAACGTAAGTTGTGAGCTTTCGCTCAGCAAGTACAACTATTAACCCGCAAAAACAATTTAACTTAATCAATGCATGAATCAATTATGCTTTATTATTCTTTCTTAACTTAACATACTATGGGCCCTTAACTTAAGTGTACGTACCGTGGCGCGCTGTCATGGAATGGTTGGGGCGGCCAGCCCTGTCCAACTCATTACCATGAACCAACCCTGACCTAGTGCAGGTCGATACAACACTATTTAAAACTGCTTAATTTCTTACTTAAAACATTTTCTTACTTGAACTTAATCTTACTCTTATCATGTACATTATCATTAGTGAACATGCTTCATGATGTCACAATAATAAAACATAATCATATACATCATATACATAAGTGCATGAATTTAAAAACATGCAATCAATAAAAATAATTAGCCTATGCTGTAGGCGGAATTGTACTTACAGGTTATACTAGCGCTAGGGTTTGTTGCTCCAACGAATTGCAACAACAGGTTACTTGCCTGTTTCCAAAAAGGACGTAAGAATCATTCTATCTTACCATAGTTTTATTATATTAAATGTTGGTATCCTAACCAACATTCAACATTTACCCTAGTTATATGTCCCCTACTAGTATGGTATCCTATTAGGTTACTAGATGTAACCTTAGGGCACCTATCCTAAAAAAACAATCAATCCGTATTATGTTTGATTACTTAAAACAAATCTTGGTTAGTTATAATATCTTTTTAGGTCACTGTTAGTAACCCTGGGTATAAGCCCAAACATAATTAGGTTACTATCCTAAAACCCATTAGTAGTATCCAATTTGGTTATCCTAAGTAACCTTGGTTTTCAAAACCTAGCATATAAAATTAGTAACCTATTTGGTTACTATAAGTATACTTTCAATATACTTAGTTCAATAATAATTTTTAGTAATATAATTGATTACTATATGTCTTACCATAGTTAACCAATTTCTTAATTTACTTAACATACTTTAAAACCTTTTTAAACCATTTTTATAAAACTGAAACTGATTATTTTGTAAAGATAGTAAAACTGCAACGTTTTGAAAATCGTTCATAGAAAACAGTTCAAAAATTTCAGTTAGCAGTGCATGTACATGAATTTGTTGCTCATGCACCGTTTTGAAAATCCTGTGCAGGATTGCCTATTTCCTGCTCAGTTTGGAGATTCAGTTTTATTTTAAAATCTACTTTGAATTTGAAAAAGTTTTCTTCATGAAAGTTGTAGATCTCCCAAATTCCTGCAACTTTCGTTTTTTGCACAAAACCTAATTTTTCCTTTAACCTATTCATTTTCCTCATTGAAAAATCCTGGCCGTGCATAGGGTCTGCGACTGGCCAGGCTCGGGTTTTCACAAAACTGGAAGCCTTTGAAGCTTATTTTTCAAATTCTGTCCCGTTACCCCCTAGGATTTTTAATTTTCTACAACTTTGTAGTTTTAACTTTTTCCAAAATCTGCCTCTAAGGGCTTCAAAATTTCGTTTTAAAATTACTGCCCAGTTTGGTCCGAAAATTGGCAGTTTGTTTCTTAATCGTTTGATACGCGAAATAACGCACACCCTACCTCAAACGGTCGCAACCGTGAGCTTACATCATACATGCAGCGTTTTACGTAAAATTTCCATTAACATACACTTGTTCAATCATTTTACCAAATAGTTCAATTTTTTATCAATTTATGGTTTTAAGTTGATTTTTCTCATTCTAATTCAACATACAACCAAATTAATCATAACATAAGCATATCATAATCTTTCCTAGACATGTGGGGACATATAATCAGCAACTACTAAACATATACATACAAGCACATAATTTAAAGCATAGCTTCAAAATATAAGCCAAAAACCTAGATTTAGCATACAAAAACTTAGATCTAGCTCACCCTAAACCAAATCAAGCACATACTAATTTAAACTAAGCCATTGAATGAAAAATAATTGAGCTTAAGCTCATACATACCCAGCTGAAAAATACATCCAAATCATTGAATAAAAACTCAAATTAAAAGCTAAGGGTTTGAATAGATTTACCTTAAACTTAGAAGTGGATTCAAGCTTGGTTTTCAATTTTTTTTCTCCTTGATTTTCACTCAAAAAAATCTGACCACTCCACTTTTTTTCTCACTCAAAGATGGTCGGTTTTTTCTTGGAAGAGAAGAGAGCAAGAAGATGAACTAAGGAGTGATGTGTCCTAATGACTCAAAACCAAAATTTACCACACAATAAAAGGCCAAAATTTAATTTTTATTACCTAGAATTATCCTTATTGGTTAAGAAGCATTTAAGACATCAAGTAGCAACATATGTGCCCCCCCCCTACAGCCAAGAGGTGGCCGGCCACAAGCAAGGCTTGTTGGCCAAATTAGATCCAATTAACAATGCTAATACTTTCTAAACTTTTCAAAAAAATTCAATTAATTCCAAATTAATCATTACAAGGTTAGGTGTCCCTTAATAAGGTTTCATTTGGTTTTTCCTCCCTTAATGCAGTCCATAATCATACTAATAAGGATTTTACAAATACTGTTTTCACTAATAGCAGTATTGTTTTACTGGACTGCAGTCCAGAATTTATCTACACTTAACCGAACTGCGTAAAAAATTTCTCTTAGAACTAAAAACTACTTGGTTCTTATTACTCTAAATATTGTGCTTGATTTTTCTACAATAATCCCATACCTAATTTGGCTTCGCTATCCGTAATAATAATTTTTCACAGTATAATTTTATACTGTTAAAAAACTGCAATATTGACTAAAACGTATCGTAGATTATTCTGATCAAGCATTTCATATTAACATGCATAATACAAACTTTTGATTCCTAAAAAAAAAGAAATCATAAATTTATAAAAAATGTTGGTTATTACAATCTACCCCCCTTAAAAAAATTTTCGTCCCCGAAAATCAAAACAAATTGGGATAATTCTTTTTCATGTCCTCTTCTAATTCCCACGTTGCTTCTTCAATATTATGATTCCGCCATAACACTTTAACCATAGGAATGGTTTTGTTTCTTAAAACCTTTTCTTCCCGATCCAGAATCCGAACTGGCTTTTCTTCATACGTCAAATCCGTTTGGACTTCGATTGGTTCTTGACTTAACACATGGGAAGAATCAGGTACATACTTTTTCAGCATCGAAATGTGGAATACATTGTGTACAGAAGCTAATTCTGGCGGCAAGGCAAGCTTATAGGCTACTTTTCCAATCCTCTCAAGGATTTCAAATGGTCCTGTATATCTCGGACTAAGCTTTCCCTTTTTACCAAATCTCATAATTCCCTTCATAGGAGCAATCTTAAGAAAAACAGAATCTCCAACGTGGAATTCTAAGGGTCTTCGACGTTTATCAGCATAACTTTTCTGTCGACTGAAAGCTACGTCGAGTCTCTGTTTGATCATCTTGATATCCTCTGAAGTCTTTGTAATGAAGTCCGTAGTTTGAAGCTGCTTCTGTCCAACTTCTTGCCAATGAATGGGAGATCGACATTTTCTTCCATATAACGCTTCAAATGGAGCCATACCAATTGAGGCGTGATAACTGTTATTATAAGAAAATTCGATTAGAGGTAGCCTCTGATCCCAGCTTCCTTTGAAATCCATAACACATGACCTTAGCATATCCTCTAGCGTCTGGATCGTCCGTTCCGATTGTCCATCAGTCTGAGGGTGAAAAGCTGTACTGAACTTCAGTTTTGATCCCATAGCTGTGTGAACACTCTTCCAGAATCGAGAAGTAAAACGCCCATCACGATCTGAAATGATAGATTTTGGCACTCCATGTAGCCTAACAATTTGGGATATGTAAATTTCAGCTAGTCTCTCTACTGAAAAGGTAGCCTTGATAGTAATAAAGTGGGCTGATTTGGTTAATCTATCTACAATTACCCAAATCATGTCATTCCCACTAGCGGTCCTGGGTAATCCAACTACAAAATCCATAGTAGTTTGCTCCCATTTCCACTCTGGAAGCTCGATTTTCTGAAGATCTCCACCAGGTTGCCGGTGTTCAGCCTTAACTTTCTGACAAGTTAGGCATTTTGAAACAAAATCTGCAATTTCATTCTTCATATTTGGCCACCAATAGTTTCTCTGAGGTCCTGGTACATCTTGGTAGCTCCGGGATGTATCGAATATGGCGTCTCATGAGCTTCAGACATGATCTGTTTCTTTAAAAGCTCGAAGTTAGGAACGCAAATCCTTCCCTTGAAATGAACTACCCCATTCGAAGAGGTCTTAAACTCATTATTCTTTCCACCAAAAAGTTGCGCCTTTTGTAGAAAGGAATCCTTCCCTTGATGAAGCTTAATGGATTCTAGAAGATTGGACTGGAGAGTCAGAACAGCCAATTTCCCTGCTATCATCTCCATATCAAAATCGGAAATCTCCTTTTGAAGTGGCTTGGGCATCGTTCCAAGAGACATCAGCATACCAGATGATTTCCTGCTTAGAGCATCTGCTACCTTGTTCGCTTTTCCAGGATGGTAAAGGATTTCACAATCGTAATCCTTCACGAGTTCTAGCCATCTACGCTGTCTCATATTGAGCTCCTTTTGGGTGAAGATGTATTTGAGACTTTGATGATCGGTATAAATCTCACATCTATTCCCATACAAATAATGTCTCCAGATTTTTAAAGCGAAAACCACCGCTGCGAGCTCCAAATCATGCGTCGGATAGTTCCGTTCGTGATCCTTCAGTTGGCGTGAGGCATAGGCGACCACATTTCCGTTTTGCATTAGGACTGCCCCTAGTCCTGTCTTAGAAGCATCACTGTAAATCACAAAATTTCCTGCGTCTACATCAGGAATTATCAACACTGGAGCACTAGTAAGTTTCTTCTTAAGCTCTTGAAAGTTTTCTTCACATTTTTGTGTCCACTCGAATTTCTTTCCTTTCCGTGTAAGAGCCGTAAGGGGTGCTGCAATCTTGGAGAATCCTTCAACGAAACGTCGGTAGTATCCAGCTAAACCAAGAAAGCTTCGTATCTCAGTGACGTTTTTGGGTGCTTGCCACGTACTAACCGCCTCTACTTTAGCAGGATCAACGGAAATTCCTTCCTTTAAAACCACATGACCTAAGAAGTGAACTTTTTCCAACCAAAATTCACATTTTGTGAATTTGGCGTAGAGCTGATTCCGTCTTAACGTCTCCAAACCATCCTGAGGTGTTGCTCGTGTTCCTTCCTGGATTTTGAGTAGATCAAAATATCGTCGATGAAAACTATGACAAACTTGTCTAAGTACTCTTTAAAAACTCGGTTCATAAGATCCATAAAAGCAGCTGGTGCATTGGTCAGTCCAAATGGCATGACAAGAAACTCATAATGTCCGTAACGGGTTCGAAAAGCCGTCTTAGAAATATCCACCTCTTTGATTCTGAGTTGATGGTATCCCGATCGCAAATCCACCTTCGAGAATACTACTGCTCCCCTAAGTTGATCAAAAAGATCATCTATTCTAGGGAGAGGATACTTATTCTTAATCGTAATCTTATTCAACTCACGATAATCGATGCACATCCGCAACGTTCCATCTTTCTTTTTGACGAATAGAACCGGTGCTCCCCATGGGGAATGGCTTTGACGAATGAATCCTTTGTCCAGCAGTTCTTGTAATTGTACTTGGAGTTCCCTAAGTTCGGCTGGGGCCATACGGTAAGGCGCTTTTGATATTGGTGCAGCTCCAGGCAATAATTCTATCTCGAAAGAAATTTCCCGCTCGGGAGGAAGTCCTGGCAAATCTTTTGGAAAGACATCCACATAATCCCTGATGATTGGAACATCTTCCGGCTTTAACTCCATCTCTTGTTCTTTGTCCACCATGTTAGCAAGATATCCTTGACATCCACTAGCCAACATTTTGTATGCCTTCAATGCCGATACTAGCCTAGTTGAGGAATTTCGGGACTGACCGATGAAATTAAATTCTTCCTCACCACGCAGATTAAACATAACACAACGCTTTCGACAATCAATCTTAGCGTTGTACTTACTTAGGAAGTCCATTCCTAGAATAACATCGTAATCTTGAAGCTTAATTGCGATGAGGTCTGCATATAGTTCTCTACCATAAATGATTACTGGAACATTTTGCATCCAAGAATCGGACAACAAAATTTCTCCTGATGGAAGGGAGGTTCTGAAGGGTTGCTTTAAATTGACCACACCTCTTCCTAATTTCTGGGCAAGCTCCATCGACACAAATGAATGGGTGGCACCAGAATCAAATAGGGCAATTGCATCATAGGTGACGATAGAAATCTGACCTGTCACCACATGGGAAGTTCCAGCTTCAGCATCTCCCCTTGTGTAGGCATAAATCCTGGCTTGGGGTTCAGGAGCTTCTAATCTTCCTTGGGCGATCGAAGGGCCTTCGATTTTTGCTTGAACCGCATGCAGCTGACTGTTCGCATTTCTATTCTGGTACTGAGGGTTTTGGTTCTGGCTGTTTATGGTGCAATTTCTCGCATAATGGCCTTCCTTTCCACAAAGATAGCAGGCATTTGTCCCCAATCTACATACTCCCAGGTGCTTCTTTCCACATTGCGCGCACACTGGATAGTCATTGCTATTACTCTCATTCCCCCGGTTGTTCTTCTTTTGAGGGTAGTTCCTCTGATGACCCTGGCCGATAGCATTCCCTTTTCTTTTGTTCTTCCCGAACTGTTTGGAATTTTGGCCAGAATTATTGATCTGACCCTTCGGGTACGATTCCTGATTTTGTCGGGGCTGAAACTGTTTCACCACCGTTTTCTCCTCTTTCTTGGCTTTGAAAATCTGAGCCCTTGCCTCCTTATCCTGGTTAATCCAGTACTCGGCTCTTATTGCTCGGCTGATACAGTCAGATACTTGGGTTGGAGGGCTACTGCCAGCACTGACTTGCTTGGCAATGTCCGTTCGAAACATCTTCATCATTCTTCTAACTTTTGCTGTTTCGTTCGGTATAAGTTCTGGGCACAGGCGAGCTAACTGTTCAAATTTCTTAACAGCCTCTAGCACTGTCATCGATCCTTGTTTCATACTAGTGAACTCGTCTTGTTGAGCTGCCAAAATTTCGCTGTTGTAGTACATCATTCTGAATTCCGCAACAAAATCCTGCCAACTCATTGCTGCAACATCTTTGCGCATTTGAACCGTCATCCACCAATGTCTAGCATCCTTCTTAAGTGCAAAGGAAGCACATAGAACTTTTTCTCGCTCTGTAATTCCCATAAAATCCAAAATCACTTGGATATCAATTAACCAGTTGTCGGCTTCTAACGGGTCGGTAGTTCCTTCAAACTCGGGTGCCTTCATTCGTCTAAACCGCTCGAATAACAGGTCTTCCCGAACTAAGGGTGGGTTCGCTTGAATCCCTTCTGGCACTAACGGGACTTCTACATTCCGTGGAACCCCTTGACGAACCCCGGGTACCTGTGGTGCTACTGGGGGTACAGGGTTATCTTGAAGTGGCTCTTCATTAGCCTGGGGTATCTGATTTAAACGAGCTACCTGCTCTCTAAGCCGGTTTGTTTCCAGCTGCTGTTCCAGCAATTGTCGTTGCAAAGTAGCTACAACATTGGCAAGATCCGGCTCTTGCGGATTCAGGTTTATTTGCTTGCGGGGACGTACCATTTTCTAATTCCTATTTGGTTACAAGAAAAGATATTATCATACTTTATACATCATTTCTTTCATTCATATCATATCGTATAACATCCTTCCATAACATCACATCATATCATAAAATGTCATATAGAAATCCATCGTGATTTCACCTTATCATATCATAACTTTTTCATAAATTTATCGTAAATAATACGTTATCATAATATCATAACAACATCACATACATATCATATATAAACTTGTTCTTTTGTACATATACAAAATATATATATATATATATATATCCTACTTAGATAGTACTATGTACATATACTATACATAAACTACTTACTATATATACAAGGTCAAAATAAGATGGAAGTGTCTACCACTTAACCATCATAACTATTCTATGTACAATCCTAATGTCAAAAGAAATAAGTACAAAAAGTCGTCCTAAATCTATAGAGTCTACGCTATCTATCTGTCGGAAGAAACGTCGGAGTCCGCGTCCCAATCAGCATGGTCAAATAAAATCTCCTCGGGATCTTCCTCCGGCTCCTCAAGATCATCGAAGTCTTCTTCCTCATCATCACTCGCGACGATGATAACGGGAGGGTCTTCCGGATGGTCTTCGGGAATATTTGCGGGGTCCATAACATCGTTCCCTGCTCCAGCCTCCTCAATATCCGCATCATGGACTGGAACGACCTGGTCTTCCTCTGGGGCGGCAGCTTGTATCCCCTGAACTATAATCTCCGCCTCCATGATAATCTCTATCATGCCCTCTAATGTCATCCCAGCTATAGGCTCCGGAACAAAAGCCCTGACGTGGGGAGGTAACCCTTCCCGAATAAGAAATAACGCCTGAAGCAACGGGTCTCCTATGGCCGGTGGAATGTGAGGTAACATGGCCTCCTGAAACCGTCGACAATAATGGCCCATCGACTCATTAGGGTAGGCGCTCCAATCTGCAACGTAACTAAGAAAGCGCGAAAGATACATATCGTTGTAAATCTCAGGGTCACGAGCAGGCATGTTGGCGTCCTCGTCTGGTGGCGGTCCGTAACGTGCGATAATCAAATACGAAAATCCGCCCATGTACCTCCTGGCATGGCCGGCTCTCCCTCGGTCATCCACCATACTCTAGCCTCCACAGCTAGACACCGAGTGGCTAATAAAACCTGGAGATGCGCCTCTATATGACAAATCCCAAAAATCGACTCCATATCGTACAACCATCCCGCTAACGATACTGTTCGTTGAGTCCCATCGAACAGCAAAGGTTGCATCCCGTAGAACACTAGTGCGGCGTCACGGTCATCGTCCATAGTCTCGAATCTATATCATACAAGCTATCATATTACACTTACATAATAAATATCCGTACGAAAAATAATATTAACTTACAATAACTATGGCGCTGGCAGGCATACTGTGAAACCGGAAGGCAGGAATCCCGCTCTGATACCAACTCTGTAACGACCCGCCTTACGTAGGCCGCTACCGTACTTATCTTACATAAAAACTGAACTTACTTGACTAGTGGAAAAATACGGAATATATTTTTTTTTTTCTTTTTGTTGCAATTATAAAGGTAACTCGACCATATAATATCTTATAACCATATATAAACATATTTGTTTGAGTAATTAAGTATTAAACTTAATTTAGAATACAACTAATTAAACTTAGTAATAAGGAAATATATTTGACACAAAACGCGTAGCGGTCTCCATCCCATAGTTTCACAGTTAGCCCTGCCATGCCCCACCATCTTGTATCAAGTATTGCTCATAGGGAGCTTACCTACAGCATAAACGTAAGTTGTGAGCTTTCGCTCAGCAAGTACAACTATTAACCCGCAAAAACAATTTAACTTAATCAATGCATGAATCAATTATGCTTTATTATTCTTTCTTAACTTAACATACTATGGGCCCTTAACTTAAGTGTACGTACCGTGGCGCGCTGTCATGGAATGGTTGGGGCGGCCAGCCCTGTCCAACTCATTACCATGAACCAACCCTGACCTAGTGCAGGTCGATACAACACTATTTAAAACTGCTTAATTTCTTACTTAAAACATTTTCTTACTTGAACTTAATCTTACTCTTATCATGTACATTATCATTAGTGAACATGCTTCATGATGTCACAATAATAAAACATAATCATATACATCATATACATAAGTGCATGAATTTAAAAACATGCAATCAATAAAAATAATTAGCCTATGCTGTAGGCGGAATTGTACTTACAGGTTATACTAGCGCTAGGGTTTGTTGCTCCAACGAATTGCAACAACAGGTTACTTGCCTGTTTCCAAAAGGACGTAAGAATCATTCTATCTTACCATAGTTTTATTATATTAAATGTTGGTATCCTAACCAACATTCAACATTTACCCTAGTTATATGTCCCCTACTAGTATGGTATCCTATTAGGTTACTAGATGTAACCTTAGGGCACCTATCCTAAAAAAACAATCAATCCGTATTATGTTTGATTACTTAAAACAAATCTTGGTTAGTTATAATATCTTTTTAGGTCACTGTTAGTAACCCTGGGTATAAGCCCAAACATAATTAGGTTACTATCCTAAAACCCATTAGTAGTATCCAATTTGGTTATCCTAAGTAACCTTGGTTTTCAAAACCTAGCATATAAAATTAGTAACCTATTTGGTTACTATAAGTATACTTTCAATATACTTAGTTCAATAATAATTTTAGTAATATAATTGATTACTATATGTCTTACCATAGTTAACCAATTTCTTAATTTACTTAACATACTTTAAAACCTTTTTAAACCATTTTTATAAAACTGAAACTGATTATTTTGTAAAGATAGTAAAACTGCAACGTTTTGAAAATCGTTCATAGAAAACAGTTCAAAAATTTCAGTTAGCAGTGCATGTACATGAATTTGTTGCTCATGCACCGTTTTGAAAATCCTGTGCAGGATTGCCTATTTCCTGCTCAGTTTGGAGATTCAGTTTTATTTTAAAATCTACTTTGAATTTGAAAAAGTTTTCTTCATGAAAGTTGTAGATCTCCCAAATTCCTGCAACTTTCGTTTTTTGCACAAAACCTAATTTTTCCTTTAACCTATTCATTTTCCTCATTGAAAAATCCTGGCCGTGCATAGGGTCTGCGACTGGCCAGGCTCGGGTTTTCACAAAACTGGAAGCCTTTGAAGCTTATTTTTCAAATTCTGTCCCGTTACCCCCTAGGATTTTTAATTTTCTACAACTTTGTAGTTTTAACTTTTCCAAAATCTGCCTCTAAGGGCTTCAAAATTTCGTTTTAAAATTACTGCCCAGTTTGGTCCGAAAATTGGCAGTTTGTTTCTTAATCGTTTGATACGCGAAATAACGCACACCCTACCTCAAACGGTCGCAACCGTGAGCTTACATCATACATGCAGCGTTTTACGTAAAATTTCCATTAACATACACTTGTTCAATCATTTTACCAAATAGTTCAATTTTTTATCAATTTATGGTTTTAAGTTGATTTTTCTCATTCTAATTCAACATACAACCAAATTAATCATAACATAAGCATATCATAATCTTTCCTAGACATGTGGGGACATATAATCAGCAACTACTAAACATATACATACAAGCACATAATTTAAAGCATAGCTTCAAAATATAAGCCAAAAACCTAGATTTAGCATACAAAAACTTAGATCTAGCTCACCCTAAACCAAATCAAGCACATACTAATTTAAACTAAGCCATTGAATGAAAAATAATTGAGCTTAAGCTCATACATACCCAGCTGAAAAATACATCCAAATCATTGAATAAAAACTCAAATTAAAAGCTAAGGGTTTGAATAGATTTACCTTAAACTTAGAAGTGGATTCAAGCTTGGTTTTCAATTTTTTTTCTCCTTGATTTTCACTCAAAAAAATCTGACCACTCCACTTTTTTTCTCACTCAAAGATGGTCGGTTTTTTCTTGGAAGAGAAGAGAGCAAGAAGATGAACTAAGGAGTGATGTGTCCTAATGACTCAAAACCAAAATTTACCACACAATAAAAGGCCAAAATTTAATTTTTATTACCTAGAATTATCCTTATTGGTTAAGAAGCATTTAAGACATCAAGTAGCAACATATGTGCCCCCCCCCTACAGCCAAGAGGTGGCCGGCCACAAGCAAGGCTTGTTGGCCAAATTAGATCCAATTAACAATGCTAATACTTTCTAAACTTTTCAAAAAAATTCAATTAATTCCAAATTAATCATTACAAGGTTAGGTGTCCCTTAATAAGGTTTCATTTGGTTTTTCCTCCCTTAATGCAGTCCATAATCATACTAATAAGGATTTTACAAATACTGTTTTCACTAATAGCAGTATTGTTTTACTGGACTGCAGTCCAGAATTTATCTACACTTAACCGAACTGCGTAAAAAATTTCTCTTAGAACTAAAAACTACTTGGTTCTTATTACTCTAAATATTGTGCTTGATTTTTCTACAATAATCCCATACCTAATTTGGCTTCGCTATCCGTAATAATAATTTTTCACAGTATAATTTTATACTGTTAAAAAACTGCAATATTGACTAAAACGTATCGTAGATTATTCTGATCAAGCATTTCATATTAACATGCATAATACAAACTTTTGATTCCTAAAAAAAAAGAAATCATAAATTTATAAAAAATGTTGGTTATTACAATCTACCCCCCTTAAAAAAATTTTCGTCCCCGAAAATCAAAACAAATTGGGATAATTCTTTTTCATGTCCTCTTCTAATTCCCACGTTGCTTCTTCAATATTATGATTCCGCCATAACACTTTAACCATAGGAATGGTTTTGTTTCTTAAAACCTTTTCTTCCCGATCCAGAATCCGAACTGGCTTTTCTTCATACGTCAAATCCGTTTGGACTTCGATTGGTTCTTGACTTAACACATGGGAAGAATCAGGTACATACTTTTTCAGCATCGAAATGTGGAATACATTGTGTACAGAAGCTAATTCTGGCGGCAAGGCAAGCTTATAGGCTACTTTTCCAATCCTCTCAAGGATTTCAAATGGTCCTGTATATCTCGGACTAAGCTTTCCCTTTTTACCAAATCTCATAATTCCCTTCATAGGAGCAATCTTAAGAAAAACAGAATCTCCAACGTGGAATTCTAAGGGTCTTCGACGTTTATCAGCATAACTTTTCTGTCGACTGAAAGCTACGTCGAGTCTCTGTTTGATCATCTTGATATCCTCTGAAGTCTTTGTAATGAAGTCCGTAGTTTGAAGCTGCTTCTGTCCAACTTCTTGCCAATGAATGGGAGATCGACATTTTCTTCCATATAACGCTTCAAATGGAGCCATACCAATTGAGGCGTGATAACTGTTATTATAAGAAAATTCGATTAGAGGTAGCCTCTGATCCCAGCTTCCTTTGAAATCCATAACACATGACCTTAGCATATCCTCTAGCGTCTGGATCGTCCGTTCCGATTGTCCATCAGTCTGAGGGTGAAAAGCTGTACTGAACTTCAGTTTTGATCCCATAGCTGTGTGAACACTCTTCCAGAATCGAGAAGTAAAACGCCCATCACGATCTGAAATGATAGATTTTGGCACTCCATGTAGCCTAACAATTTGGGATATGTAAATTTCAGCTAGTCTCTCTACTGAAAAGGTAGCCTTGATAGCAATAAAGTGGGCTGATTTGGTTAATCTATCTACAATTACCCAAATCATGTCATTCCCACTAGCGGTCCTGGGTAATCCAACTACAAAATCCATAGTAGTTTGCTCCCATTTCCACTCTGGAAGCTCGATTTTCTGAAGATCTCCACCAGGTTGCCGGTGTTCAGCCTTAACTTTCTGACAAGTTAGGCATTTTGAAACAAAATCTGCAATTTCATTCTTCATATTTGGCCACCAATAGTTTTCTCTGAGGTCCTGGTACATCTTGGTAGCTCCGGGATGTATCGAATATGGCGTCTCATGAGCTTCAGACATGATCTGTTTCTTTAAAAGCTCGAAGTTAGGAACGCAAATCCTTCCTTGAAATGAACTACCCCATTCGAAGAGGTCTTAAACTCATTATTCTTTCCACCAAAAAGTTGCGCCTTTTGTAGAAAGGAATCCTTCCCTTGATGAAGCTTAATGGATTCTAGAAGATTGGACTGGAGAGTCAGAACAGCCAATTTCCCTGCTATCATCTCCATATCAAAATCGGAAATCTCCTTTTGAAGTGGCTTGGGCATCGTTCCAAGAGACATCAGCATACCAGATGATTTCCTGCTTAGAGCATCTGCTACCTTGTTCGCTTTTCCAGGATGGTAAAGGATTTCACAATCGTAATCCTTCACGAGTTCTAGCCATCTACGCTGTCTCATATTGAGCTCCTTTTGGGTGAAGATGTATTTGAGACTTTGATGATCGGTATAAATCTCACATCTATTCCCATACAAATAATGTCTCCAGATTTTTAAAGCGAAAACCACCGCTGCGAGCTCCAAATCATGCGTCGGATAGTTCCGTTCGTGATCCTTCAGTTGGCGTGAGGCATAGGCGACCACATTTCCGTTTTGCATTAGGACTGCCCCTAGTCCTGTCTTAGAAGCATCACTGTAAATCACAAAATTTCCTGCGTCTACATCAGGAATTATCAACACTGGAGCACTAGTAAGTTCTTCTTAAGCTCTTGAAAGTTTTCTTCACATTTTTGTGTCCACTCGAATTTCTTTCCTTTCCGTGTAAGAGCCGTAAGGGGTGCTGCAATCTTGGAGAATCCTTCAACGAAACGTCGGTAGTATCCAGCTAAACCAAGAAAGCTTCGTATCTCAGTGACGTTTTTGGGTGCTTGCCACGTACTAACCGCCTCTACTTTAGCAGGATCAACGGAAATTCCTTCCTTTAAAACCACATGACCTAAGAAGTGAACTTTTTCCAACCAAAATTCACATTTTGTGAATTTGGCGTAGAGCTGATTCCGTCTTAACGTCTCCAAAACCATCCTGAGGTGTTGCTCGTGTTCCTTCCTGGATTTTGAGTAGATCAAAATATCGTCGATGAAAACTATGACAAACTTGTCTAAGTACTCTTTAAAACTCGGTTCATAAGATCCATAAAAGCAGCTGGTGCATTGGTCAGTCCAAATGGCATGACAAGAAACTCATAATGTCCGTAACGGGTTCGAAAAGCCGTCTTAGAAATATCCACCTCTTTGATTCTGAGTTGATGGTATCCCGATCGCAAATCCACCTTCGAGAATACTACTGCTCCCCTAAGTTGATCAAAAAGATCATCTATTCTAGGGAGAGGATACTTATTCTTAATCGTAATCTTATTCAACTCACGATAATCGATGCACATCCGCAACGTTCCATCTTTCTTTTTGACGAATAGAACCGGTGCTCCCCATGGGGAATGGCTTTGACGAATGAATCCTTTGTCCAGCAGTTCTTGTAATTGTACTTGGAGTTCCCTAAGTTCGGCTGGGGCCATACGGTAAGGCGCTTTTGATATTGGTGCAGCTCCAGGCAATAATTCTATCTCGAAAGAAATTTCCCGCTCGGGAGGAAGTCCTGGCAAATCTTTTGGAAAGACATCCACATAATCCCTGATGATTGGAACATCTTCCGGCTTTAACTCCATCTCTTGTTCTTTGTCCACCATGTTAGCAAGATATCCTTGACATCCACTAGCCAACATTTTGTATGCCTTCAATGCCGATACTAGCCTAGTTGAGGAATTTCGGGACTGACCGATGAAATTAAATTCTTCCTCACCACGCAGATTAAACATAACACAACGCTTTCGACAATCAATCTTAGCGTTGTACTTACTTAGGAAGTCCATTCCTAGAATAACATCGTAATCTTGAAGCTAATTGCGATGAGGTCTGCATATAGTTCTCTACCATAAATGATTACTGGAACATTTTGCATCCAAGAATCGGACAACAAAATTTCTCCTGATGGAAGGAGGTTCTGAAGGGTTGCTTTAAATTGACCACACCTCTTCCTAATTTCTGGGCAAGCTCCATCGACACAAATGAATGGGTGGCACCAGAATCAAATAGGGCAATTGCATCATAGGTGACGATAGAAATCTGACCTGTCACCACATGGGAAGTTTCCAGCTTCAGCATCTCCCCTTGTGTAGGCATAAATCCTGGCTTGGGGTTCAGGAGCTTCTAATCTTCCTTGGGCGATCGAAGGGCCTTCGATTTTTGCTTGAACCGCATGCAGCTGACTGTTCGCATTTCTATTCTGGTACTGAGGGTTTTGTTCTGGCTGTTTATGGTGCAATTTCTCGCATAATGGCCTTCCTTTCCACAAAGATAGCAGGCATTTGTCCCCAATCTACATACTCCCAGGTGCTTCTTTCCACATTGCGCGCACACTGGATAGTCATTGCTATTACTCTCATTCCCCCGGTTGTTCTTCTTTTGAGGGTAGTTCCTCTGATGACCCTGGCCGATAGCATTCCCTTTTCTTTTGTTCTTCCCGAACTGTTTGGAATTTTGGCCAGAATTATTGATCTGACCCTTCGGGTACGATTCCTGATTTTGTCGGGGCTGAAACTGTTTCACCACCGTTTTCTCCTCTTTCTTGGCTTTGAAAATCTGAGCCCTTGCCTCCTTATCCTGGTTAATCCAGTACTCGGCTCTTATTGCTCGGCTGATACAGTCAGATACTTGGGTTGGAGGGCTACTGCCAGCACTGACTTGCTTGGCAATGTCCGTTCGAAACATCTTCATCATTCTTCTAACTTTTGCTGTTTCGTTCGGTATAAGTTCTGGGCACAGGCGAGCTAACTGTTCAAATTTCTTAACAGCCTCTAGCACTGTCATCGATCCTTGTTTCATACTAGTGAACTCGTCTTGTTGAGCTGCCAAAATTTCGCTGTTGTAGTACATCATTCTGAATTCCGCAACAAAATCCTGCCAACTCATTGCTGCAACATCTTTGCGCATTTGAACCGTCATCCACCAATGTCTAGCATCCTTCTTAAGTGCAAAGGAAGCACATAGAACTTTTTCTCGCTCTGTAATTCCCATAAAATCCAAAATCACTTGGATATCAATTAACCAGTTGTCGGCTTCTAACGGGTCGGTAGTTCCTTCAAACTCGGGTGCCTTCATTCGTCTAAACCGCTCGAATAACAGGTCTTCCCGAACTAAGGGTGGGTTCGCTTGAATCCCTTCTGGCACTAACGGACTTCTACATTCCGTGGAACCCCTTGACGAACCCCGGGTACCTGTGGTGCTACTTGGGGGTACAGGGTTATCTTGAAGTGGCTCTTCATTAGCCTGGGGTATCTGATTAAACGAGCTAACCTGCTCTCTAAGCTAAGCCGGTTTGTTTCCAGCTGCTGTTCCAGCAATTGTCGTTGCAAAGTAGCTACAACATTGGCAAGATCCGGCTCTTGCGGATTCAGGTTTATTTGCTTGCGGGGACGTACCATTTTCTAATTCCTATTTGGTTACAAGAAAAGATATTATCATACTTTATACATCATTTCTTTCATTCATATCATATCGTATAACATCCTTCCATAACATCACATCATATCATAAAATGTCATATAGAAATCCATCGTGATTTCACCTTATCATATCATAACTTTTTCATAAATTTATCGTAAATAATACGTTATCATAATATCATAACAACAGCACATACATATCATATATAAACTTGTTCTTTTGTACATATACAAAATATATATATATATATATATCCTACTTAGATAGTACTATGTACATATACTATACATAAACTACTTACTATATATACAAGGTCAAAATAAGATGGAAGTGTCTACCACTTAACCATCATAACTATTCTATGTACAATCCTAATGTCAAAAGAAATAAGTACAAAAAAGTCGTCCTAAATCTATAGAGTCTACGCTATCTATCTGTCGGAAGAAACGTCGGAGTCCGCGTCCCAATCAGCATGGTCAAATAAAATCTCCTCGGGATCTTCCTCCGGCTCCTCAAGATCATCGAAGTCTTCTTCCTCATCATCACTCGCGACGATGATAACGGGAGGGTCCTTCCGGATGGTCTTCGGGAATATTTGCGGGGTCCATAACATCGTTCCCTGCTCCAGCCTCCTCAATATCCGCATCATGGACTGGAACGACCTGGTCTTCCTCTGGGGCGGCAGCTTGTATCCCCCTGAACTATAATCTCCGCCTCCATGATAATCTCTATCATGCCCTCTAATGTCATCCCAGCTATAGGCTCCGGAACAAAAGCCCTGACGTGGGGAGGTAACCCTTCCCGAATAAGAAATAACGCCTGAAGCAACGGGTCTCCTATGGCCGGTGGAATGTGAGGTAACATGGCCTCCTGAAACCGTCGACAATAATGGCCCATCGACTCATTAGGGTAGGCGCTCCAATCTGCAACGTAACTAAGAAAGCGCGAAAGATACATATCGTTGTAAATCTCAGGGTCACGAGCAGGCATGTTGGCGTCCTCGTCTGGTGGCGGTCCGTAACGTGCGATAATCAAAATACGAAAATCCGCCCATGTACCTCCTGGCATGGCCGGCTCTCCCTCGGTCATCCACCATACTCTAGCCTCCACAGCTAGACACCGAGTGGCTAATAAAACCTGGAGATGCGCCTCTATATGACAAATCCCAAAAAATCGACTCCATATCGTACAACCATCCCGCTAACGATACTGTTCGTTGAGTCCCATCGAACAGCAAAGGTTGCATCCCGTAGAACACTAGTGCGGCGTCACGGTCATCGTCCATAGTCTCGAATCTATATCATACAAGCTATCATATTACACTTACATAATAAATATCCGTACGAAAAATAATATTAACTTACAATAACTATGGCGCTGGCAGGCATACTGTGAAACCGGAAGGCAGGAATCCCGCTCTGATACCAACTCTGTAACGACCCGCCTTACGTAGGCCGCTACCGTACTTATCTTACATAAAAACTGAACTTACTTGACTAGTGGAAAAAATACGGAATATTTTTTTTTTTTGTTTGTTGCAATTATAAAGGTAACTCGACCTATAATATCTTATAAACCATATATAAACATATTTGTTTGAGTAATTAAGTATTAAACTTAATTAGAATACAACTAATTAAACTTAGTAATAAGGAAATATATTTGACACAAAACGCGTAGCGGTCTCCATCCCAGTTTCACAGTTAGCCCTGCCATGCCCCACCATCTTGTATCAAGTATTGCTCATAGGGAGCTTACCTACAGCATAAACGTAAGTTGTGAGCTTTCGCTCAGCAAGTACAACTATTAACCCGCAAAACAATTTAACTTAATCAATGCATGAATCAATTATGCTTTATTATTCTTTCTTAACTTAACATACTAT
This sequence comes from Ficus carica, assembly GCA_009761775.1. Classification (NCBI taxonomy): domain Eukaryota; kingdom Viridiplantae; phylum Streptophyta; class Magnoliopsida; order Rosales; family Moraceae; genus Ficus; species Ficus carica. The sequence continues at coordinate 192,834 of VYVB01000483.1, read as the reverse complement.
GGGCCCTTAACTTAAGTGTACGTACCGTGGCGCGCTGTCATGGAATGGTTGGGGCGGCCAGCCCTGTCCAACTCATTACCATGAACCAACCCTGACCTAGTGCAGGTCGATACAACACTATTTAAAACTGCTTAATTTCTTACTTAAAACATTTTCTTACTTGAACTTAATCTTACTCTTATCATTACATTATCATTAGTGAACATGCTTCATGATGTCACAATAATAAAACATAATCATATACATCATATACATAAGTGCATGAATTTAAAAACATGCAATCAATAAAAATAATTAGCCTATGCTGTAGGCGGAATTGTACTTACAGGTTATACTAGCGCTAGGGTTTGTTGCTCCAACGAATTGCAACAACAGGTTACTTGCCTGTTTCCAAAAGGACGTAAGAATCATTCTATCTTACCATAGTTTTATTATATTAAATGTTGGTATCCTAACCAACATTCAACATTTACCCTAGTTATATGTCCCCTACTAGTATGGTATCCTATTAGGTTACTAGATGTAACCTTAGGGCACCTATCCTAAAAAAAACAATCAATCCGTATTATGTTTGATTACTTAAAACAAATCTTGGTTAGTTATAATATCTTTTTAGGTTACTGTTAGTAACCCTGGGTATAAGCCCAAACATAATTAGGTTACTATCCTAAAACCCATTAGTAGTCCAATTTGGTTATCCTAAGTAACCTTGGTTTTCAAAACCTAGCATATAAAATTAGTAACCTATTTGGTTACTATAAGTATACTTTCAATATACTTAGTTCAATAATAATTTTTAGTAATATAATTGATTACTATATGTCTTACCATAGTTAACCAATTTCTTAATTTACTTAACATACTTTAAAACCTTTTTAAACCATTTTTATAAAACTGAAACTGATTATTTTGTAAAGATAGTAAAACTGCAACGTTTTGAAAATCGTTCATAGAAAACAGTTCAAAATTTCAGTTAGCAGTGCATGTACATGAATTTGTTGCTCATGCACCGTTTTGAAAATCCTGTGCAGGATTGCCTATTTCCTGCTCAGTTTGGAGATTCAGTTTTATTTTAAAATCTACTTTGAATTTGAAAAAGTTTTCTTCATGAAAGTTGTAGATCTCCCAAATTCCTGCAACTTTCGTTTTTTGCACAAAACCTAATTTTTCCTTTAACCTATTCATTTTCCTCATTGAAAAATCCTGGCCGTGCATAGGGTCTGCGACTGGCCAGGCTCGGGTTTTCACAAAACTGGAAGCCTTTGAAGCTTATTTTTCAAATTCTGTCCGCGTTACCCCCTAGGATTTTTAATTTTCTACAACTTTGTAGTTTTAACTTTTTCCAAAATCTGCCTCTAAGGGCTTCAAAATTTCGTTTTAAAATTACTGCCCAGTTTGGTCCGAAAATTGGCAGTTTGTTTCTTAATCGTTTGATACGCGAAATAACGCACACCCTACCTCAAACGGTCGCAACCGTGAGCTTACATCATACATGCAGCGTTTTACGTAAAATTTCCATTAACATACACTTGTTCAATCATTTTACCAAATAGTTCAATTTTTTATCAATTTATGGTTTTAAGTTGATTTTTCTCATTCTAATTCAACATACAACCAAATTAATCATACATAAGCATATCATAATCTTTCCTAGACATGTGGGGACATATAATCAGCAACTACTAAACATATACATACAAGCACATAATTTAAAGCATAGCTTCAAAATATAGCCAAAAACCTAGATTTAGCATACAAAAACTTAGATCTAGCTCACCCTAAACCAAATCAAGCACATACTAATTTAAACTAAGCCATTGAATGAAAAAAATTGAGCTTAAGCTCATACATACCCAGCTGAAAAATACATCCAAATCATTGAATAAAAACTCAAATTAAAAGCTAAGGGTTTGAATAGATTTACCTTAAACTTAGAAGTGGATTCAAGCTTGGTTTTCAATTTTTTTTTCTCCTTGATTTTCACTCAAAAAAATCTGACCACTCCACTTTTTTCTCACTCAAAGATGGTCGGTTTTTCTTGGAAGAGAAGAGAGCAAGAAGATGAACTAAGGAGTGATGTGTCCTAATGACTCAAAACCAAAATTTACCACACAATAAAAAGGCCAAATTTAATTTTTATTACCTAGAATTATCCTTATTGGTTAAGAAGCATTTAAGACATCAAGTAGCAACATATGTGCCCCCCCCCTACAGCCAAGAGGTGGCCGGCCACAAGCAAGGCTTGTTGGCCAAATTAGATCCAATTAACAATGCTAATACTTTCTAAACTTTTCAAAAAATTCAATTAATTCCAAATTAATCATTACAAGGTTAGGTGTCCCTTAATAAGGTTCATTTGGTTTTTCCTCCCTTAATGCAGTCCATAATCATACTAATAAGGATTTTACAAATACTGTTTTCACTAATAGCAGTATTGTTTTACTGGACTGCAGTCCAGAATTTATCTACACTTAACCGAACTGCGTAAAAAATTTCTCTTAGAACTAAAAACTACTTGGTTCTTATTACTCTAAATATTGTGCTTGATTTTTCTACAATAATCCCATACCTAATTTGGCTTCGCTATCCGTAATAATAATTTTTCACAGTATAATTTTACTGTTAAAAAACTGCAATATTGACTAAAACGTATCGGATTATTCTGATCAAGCATTTCATATTAACATGCATAATCAAACTTTGATTCCTAAAAAAAAAGAAATCATAAATTTATAAAAATGTTGGTTATTAGATGATATGAAAATAATGTCTCATGGTAATCAACTCCTGTCCGTTGGTGAAAACCTTTGACAACAAGCTGAGCCTTGTAGTGCTCGATGGATCCACGGGGTGTCTTTTAATTCAAAACACCCATTTACAACCGACCAAGTTTTGTGAGGACTCCGGCAGAACAAGATTATGTTTCGTAGAAGCGCTTTGAATTCATCAGACATGGTCGCCCGCCATTCAGGAATTTTTAGTGAGACTGAGTTGGTGAAGGGTTGTGAATGTGATATTTGGCTCTAGTTTGCATGGGATGATTGTTTGAGATGTTGTGGAGGTTGACTTTTTTTTTTTTTTTTTTTTTTGTGGTGATGTGGAGGGTGGTGAAGGAGGAATATCAGCCGAGGACACACCTTGCAATGAATGAGAAAAATTAGGATTATGAGTGAGCGCATTATCCCAATTTTAGAAATATCAGCCTGTTGTGAGTTGGAAGTGGATGGAGTAATAATGAGGAGTTTGTATTAGGGAGAGCTGATTCAGATGAGTTGAAATTTAATGAGAGAGAATTGTGGATTTGAGAATTAATGGAGGGTGTAGACGTGGAAATAAGAGTTGGTTTGGAAGTAGGTGATTAGTGGAGTTTTATGGGAATGAGCTGATTGGAGGAGATTCGGTGATTGGAAAGATTAATGGGATTTGACACGGATTGGGGATGAGAAATGGACGTGGAAATTTGCATTGATGGATTAATTTGTGTCCATACTTGGAATATGGTATCTGTAGGACGGGAAGAGTGAGAAAAAGGAAAAATGGACTCATGAAATTAACATGACGAGAATTTTTTTTTTTTTTTTTTTTTTTTTTTTTTTGAAATTGAATCATAACACTGATATACACTTTGTGTGGAAGAATAACTAAGAAAACACAAGGTTGAGATTGGGGATCAAGTTTGTGAGACCCAAATGGCCGGAGCCATGGATAACAAAGACAACCAAATATTTTTAATTTGGAATAATTTGGTTGGTTGTTAAATAATTTTTCAAATGATGATTTTAAAGAAAGGTCAACTTTTGGCATACGATTTATGAGATAGATTGCTGTGGAGAAAGCATGTTGCCAAAAGTGAGGGGGCATGTGTGCATGATAGAGTAAGGTGAGCCAAGTTTCAACAATATGGCGTGACGATGTTCAGAAAGGCCATTGTGTTCGGTAGTGTGTGGTGGAGTGGGATGAGAGTAACCACTCGGGGAGAAAAGATTTCAACGAGATCTATTCGCCACTATTATCTGTGTAGAATGTAATAATGAAACGCTGAAAATGTTTTTCCACTAAGGCCTTAAAGCAAATAAAAATGTCATGAACGTCGGATTTCTGCTTAGAATGATAAAGCCAAATATAGCAAGCGAAATAGTCCACAAAAATAATATAATATTTAAACAATCATAGGAGACAACAGAAAAGGTCCACACATCAGAATATAGTACAAGAGGATGAGAACTGGTGAGTGAGGAAATTAAAAATGGTAATTTATGGGTCTTATGCAATGGTAAGAATTACAAGTAAAATTGGATACAAAGATGACATAGGCAAATTTTATTGGAAAGTAAATAATGTAAAACATTAGAAGAAGGATGACGAAGACGATGATGCCATTGATCGGCATAAACTTTTATTGAGGAAAAGGCAACAACAAGCTTTGTTTTTGGTGATACGTACATGGCCACTCATAAACGCATCTTTAGTCATCGTTGCAATAGTGTTTTCCCCGTATGAAGATCCTTCACATGAAAGAAAGATGGTAAGAATTCGACAGACACGTTATTATGGGAACAAATTGAGAGACAGAAATAAGATTTTTTTAATGGAAGGTTTTTCATGGAAGGGACATACAAAACATTATTCAAAACAAAAGATTGAGGAGAAGAGGGTAGTGTGGCTGAACCGGTGTGAGTGATGGGTAAGCCAGAGCCGTCGCCGATATGTATATTTTCGGCGACAGGGTACACAGAATGAAGCGATAGATTCCAGAGATCGGATGTGACATGATGAGATGCGCCAGAGTCCAAGAGCCATTCACTTTCAGAGGGTGCAGGAGGGCCGGCTAGGTAGGCATGAGGAGTGGCGAAATGAGCTTGGGGAGGGTATGAGGGATTGTTGGGTTGATGGTTATAAGACCAAGGCACATATTTGAACATGGGACAACGCTTTGTGGAATGGCCCTATTGGGTGCACAATTGACACTTGCCAATATAAGGACGAGATTGTGGGGTTGGAGAATAGGGTAGTTGGGATGGAAATGAGGACGTGCTTGGGAAGAAGGAGGTGCAATTTTTGTTATTTGTTTGGGTGGTATGGGCGATTTGCTGTTTGTTTTTGGGATAGGTTATGGAATGGTTTTTGCGCAGGGTTGGCAGATGTGGGCATGTTTGGCAGGTTGGCATTCTTTCGTGCTTTATACTTAAGATGCACTTCAAAGTTGATGAGCTTTCATGCAATTCTTCTAACGTAATATGACTTTCACGAACATGCATGGCTGAAAAAATCTATGTAATCTTCATCAAGACTACCTAAGATCTTTAAAGTGAGATCATCGTTGTCAACGCGGTGATTCAGCATAGCGAGTTCATCGGCTATGACCTTGACATGTTGCATGTGGTCAGTAATCGACTGTGTGCCTTTTGTAAGAAGGCGAAGATCCTCTTTCAATTGAGCGAGTCGACCTTGAGACTGTCTAGCATATGTGTTGGCTAGAATTTCCCATGCTTCACATGATGTGCGAGCGGAGGCAATGAAAGGGACAAGATTGGGCGAAATAGAGCTTGCAGTAGCACTAAGAATTAATTGGTCTTGGCGAACCCAAATGAATAATCTGGATTTGGATTGTTGCCATTGGTGGTTGTAATAGTTGGTGAGGGACAAGGCTTGGATCCATCTATAAATCCCATGAGATCATACCCTATAAGAATAGCATGATATTAGAAGCGCCTCGATGTATAATTTGAGAGGTGAGTTTCATGGAGATTTGAGAGGTTGTGTTGATAGAGATAATGGAAGAACTATTATCAAAAGGGTTGATGATGGTGAGACGATCTTGATTAGAGGAGGTGCCAGACGACCTTTGGAGATGGGAATAGTTTGAGAGTCTGTCATTTTATTTTATTTTTTTTTTTTTTTGAGAGGGATCGATCTCGTGGGAGTTTTAGAAATGCTCTGATACCATAAAATTATTAAGATGACTAGAGTCTGGAGAAAAATTGGCTTCGCACAATTTCATTGAGAAAAAATAACAATAATACACGTACATAATTGAGCTATGAAAGGAAAGAATACTCTATCACTAGTACCTAAAATGCATGAGCTAGTTATAGACATAATATTTACATCCAAAAATGAATAATATCAACTCATCAAATCTTTGACTATAATAATTCCTTAATAATACTATCCAACATAAAACATATATATATATATATATATATATTTGCATATTAACATACTATGTACATGGCAATTCATAAATTTTCACTTATTTTTCCTTACGCAACCTTTGATTTGTATCTTATGTTTAATTTTTTTAATTGCTATAATTTTTTTTTCTTTTCTTCTTTTTACAATTTTTTTTATTGATAATTTTTATTTAACAAATTTAGTAGAAAATAAACTCATTTAATGTAAATATTAAATATATTTAGTTTTTTGAAATCCAATGTGCTTTATGTGAAAAAAAAAAATGAAAAAAAAAAAAAGAAGACTTCATGCCTAAAGCTTCGTCAACCAAAAAATGAAGAAAGAGACTTAAAAAGAAAATTAAAATAATTAATATAATATAATATAATAATAGATGTAAGAACACATTTGAAGTGGTAAAATAATATTAGTTTTATGGACATAGAATTATGGGTAATTTTGAAATACAAAGAGGTGTATAATAAGTAAGAGAGGTTTGTATTAAAAGGGGGGTGTAGAGATAAAGGGGTACCAGTAAAATTACCTTTATTTTTATTACCAGAGGTTTTTGGACTATGTCTCTTCTTCGTTTTCTTCTTCCTTTTTTTGGCTGGAAGAAATATCCAGCGGATAATCCAATTAAGGCATTATACATATTTAAACAGAACTAAGTTTAATTTCTCACATTTAAAATAAATTAATTTTTCTGTTACCTAATTTACAAACTGTCACGAAATTAGACCATTCAAGTAAAGTTGTTGTATATAGCTACAGAAATAAGTTGTATCTACAAACAACCCCAACTGTGTGGTACCCATATTACAGAAAACGCTATTAAAGAAACCCGGCAAAACCATAGTTTTTTTTTTTTTTTTTTTTTTTTTTTTTAACTGAATTCAAAATAATTAGATCTTCTTTGTTGTCTCTTTCACATCTGCTCATAGTACGTAAATGTGTTATGTGCAAGTGTTGTCTACGTTGTGATTGTCTTTATCTTTAGCTCTTCATGTCTCATCAACTTTTCCATGTAGTGTCTAATAGGAGGCAAAGTTTTATTTATTATAAATTCTACCATAGTATATGAAATATGTGGCTTCTCCTCTGATACTCATAAGTCATAAACATCGGATTTTTTTTTAAGAAAAAAAAAAAGAAAAAAGAAAAGAAATACTCATATGGTAGATGTCAATTCAATTCGGTCTTTAAGTAGCCAAACTAAATTACGCACAAGTATACAAAAGAAAAGCAAAAGATGTAGGAGCTCCACGCCCCATAAACTAGTACTGTATATAGAGGATATTATAATTTCCTTCTCAATTCACATCTAGCCAAGAGTAGCCCCATGGATCCGCACAAGATGACCAAAAAGCTATCTTATATAAACTTATACATAAAGTCTCATATTTGGTACCGTACGGTGTCCGACATATGAACTTTAGTTATTATAAATGTAAATTTCAGTTATTAAATGTAATTCATATAAAAATAAATTAATTAAAGTGAATATAAATTCCCTTTATTTTATATTTCCATATGCATGAATTCACATTCTTAATAACTAAAGTTCACATTCACAATAACTGAAGTTCACATTGCCGAATACTATCCAATACCGGATAAGAGACCAACCCTAAACTTATATACATATGTATAATTATGTGTTTATGTTTTCCTGTTTCCACGTTTCATTAAGAGTTTTGTGCATCTAGGTTTTTGGGTTCTCCTTTTTTTTTTTTTTTTTTTTCAACGATTGATGGGATTCGTGGTTTTTCAGTTATTCTCAAATGGCTCGTGTTTGGTTGCTGAGGAAAGTTGAAGAAATGAAAAAACTGGAGCCTTTTTTGTCATTTTGTTTTTTTGTTTTTTGTTTTTGTTTTAATGTAACTTGACCAAAGAAAGAGCTTACAAAATAGCACGTGTTTCCGTCCTATTGTGATTCTGTATTTGTTCGGCCTCTTTAATTACAATTTTGTGCTGAATCCAACTAAAAAGAAGCAACGTGCAAGAGAAGGACAATTGTCCATTGCAGAAGAACGACAACCATGATCAGCTGCTAATATATATACTGTGAAACTACACATAGCCAATTTGAGCCCTTCCATCAACAGAAGTGTGATAAATGGAATTTTGGTTTTTATGAAGGAGACGTGGAAGTTTGCCCGATTGATGAGGACTAGCGTACGTTATTGTAGAGTTTAAAGATGATAAATTTGATTTCATTTGTCATGAAAAAAAGTGCAAAACTTACGAAATGATTAATGAGCACTCCATGCTCTTTTTCTTTTTTCATTTGGTTGTTGGTTTCTTTTGTAGGCTCTCTCTTTTTTTTAAATGGAAATGAAATCCAGAAGAAAAAAAAAAAAAGGTCGGTCGAGTTTTAAGATTGCAGTTAACCTTCTAATATATATATATATATATATATATCACTACAAGAATAATAGTCTTTTATAGCATGTAACGATAGCGTGTTTCAAAATTTGTTACCATTAATAGGCGGGAGACACATTTTTGAGTGGGAAAAGAAGGCCCGCCCAATTCTAATTAAAAAAAAAAAAAAAGGTACCTGCTCAAATTAAAGAAAAAATTCTGAAAAAAAAAAGAAAAGAAAAGAAAAAAACCGCTTACCCAACCCACGACCCTATCTCCCCTGTTCAACTCTTCACTTTCCTTTTTCTCAAATCTCAATATTTCCGATGGATATGAAACTGCAAGCATTAACGATCCCAACCCCAAATTGCTAACTCCCTCAAGCGAAGTTCCAAATCTGCAATCGTATATGGTAAATTTATTCTCCCATCTTATTATTATTATTATTTTTTTTTTTTTTGGGACTCGGCAATCATGTTTCTGTGGTAGTCTTTTGTTTGATTTTCTTTTTCTATCCTTTTGCATTTTGATCTAGGGCGCATCTTAATCAAAATTGCCAAAAGGAAATACGAACGAGTGGTAGATTTCTTCTCTTATTTGGGTTTCTAAATTTCCTATTTGGTTTTCCCCATTTTCTAGGTGTTACTCACCAAATCTGAAACAGAAATTATGTATGTATTTAATTTTCTCTTGCAATTTAACCTCTGTAAGACATATTATTTATCACTCCTTTTTCTTTCCTTTTGATTTTCTTGTCTATTTATCTTTTTTCCTTTTCTAGAGTTTCATTCATTCCAGAGCATTTTTAGGGAGGTGCCTCTTCAGATCTGAACAAATTTATTCGTCCGTTAAAGCCATTTCATCATCTTCTGGTTCATGGAAAAACTATGAATTCTGGTTCAATTTGATTCAGCTATTCCAGAGTTCCAAACTCAGCATGTTGCATTTTCCAATGGAGGTAAAAGTTTGACTCTTTAGTACCTTGTCAATTATTGTTTGCAAAATGGGCCAAATCGGGTCAATGAGGATTCAACTTGTTATTTATTGTTTGCAAAATGGGACAATCATGTGAATGAGGATCCTATAATAATTGAAGCTAAAAAAAATTGACCTATACAATTACAGGCTGCCTTGGTATAAAAAGAGAACAAAAGTGCATGAATAAATTGAGAAACAAAGTGAGCAGGGCTTTTGTTTTCTTTTAATTTTGGTTTTCCAATATAGGCATATCATGCTCTTTTTTTTAAATACATTTTCTTCTATTTCTAGGGTTTCTCTGAATATCAAAACAAACTAAAATTGTTATTATTATGTTATTCGATTCTTGAAGGTATGGAAATTGATGTCTCAAGAGGCTTAAATTTAAATAGATTTGGGTATTCTTATTTCGAGTGGCAGAGATGCATGTGGATATAAGGTAAGTTCCATGTTGTAGATTAATTATCTCAGTATAATTTCTTGCACATCGTTTCATCTATTTCCTCTTTTTCCTTTATAAACAATTTTATATACCTCTTTGGAACTAAATTTTTTTTCAATATTTCTAGATTGAAGGTGACGTTTAGAATAATATTTATGCTAATTGGAGTTTAAAATGAATGGATAGTGGTGCAGAAAGTGGTAAAATAGAGGAATATTCATTGGGCAAGTGTAATCGATGCAGAAGATTCTTCCATCAAGGTTTCTTTTGCTTAATTATTTTATAATTTAAATTTGTATTCGTTCGCATTCGTTTTATGTTTACTTGCTTATTATTGCCCTCTTCACCTATTTTCAAAGAAAACTCAATCCAACATGCTTTACTATTTCTTGATTAGTAATGTTACTGTATCTGTTTGTGGATTCTTATTTAATTGTTCTTTGTTTTACCTTTTCTTTTAACTAATATATATACTCTGTTTTCTTCATGGGTTTGAAAACCTGACTTCAAGGTACAAACTACCAAGCATTCTTGTACTTTCATTTCTGCGTTGAAAAAGGTGAATAACTTTGGAAGTAAGAAATTTAAGATGAAAACACAAAAAAAAAGACTAAAAAGCAAGGATAATGTGGCTTACCTTCTTTAATTACCAATTGAAATTCTTTTGCAACCAATACCTTTTCACCCATCCTAGAACAAATTGTTATTTGTGGTGGTATCTGGTTGAATGCAAGATAGAGTAGCTCTTATCCTAGAGGCACAATTAGCAACAGAGTCTTCTAGGAGTCTATGGAGCCAATAGCATAAGTTAAGGAAGAATGGGGTATTCAAGAAAGCTTCTGAAACTAGTTGCTACATAATTTTTTTTTTGTTTTGTTTTTTTTTTTTTTTTTTTTTTTTTTTTTTTTTTTTTTTTGTTTTGGCTTCTGCAGACTTTTTTTCTATTTAGTGTTGTTACCATGGGTCAATGTGACTTTACTCCTATTATATATAATTAAAATCTGAGTTAATTCTATATGCATATCATTATGCAAGTAGGAAGCTGATTCACAAGTGAATATCTCTTGGAATTTCTTGCATAGTTCAACTTTTAATGGCCTAACTTTATATTTGATGGGAAACAGAACAATGAGCATAGGTAGGGCTTCGATTGGATGGCTTGTTCTATATGTGCTATATATATGGAAGCTCAATTTCAGTTTATTGTATCGATAATAGAGTTCGAAGTTCTTGAATCTTGAGTTGAAGATGATGAAGATCAAGTTAGCTTTCTTCTTTGGCTTAAGCCATATGGTGGGCATGGGTGTAAACTCTTTTGGCAGAAGATGAAGACCATGTGGTGTGAAGAGTTAGATTGGGTGTAAACTCTTTGTTGTCATTCCTTATACTTTCTTTCTTGGACATCTTGGGCAATTGTAGATGAATATTTTGGAATTTCTATGTTGGCTGTTAGCAAATAATGTAACAAATGGATTCTTATGTAAGACACAAATTACTATATGAATTTTTATATATTGTAAGTTGTCTCAAAATGTTAGCAATTTTTGCATATGCTCAATTTTAATGAAAAAAGTAGATGAAGCCTCATTTGATTAAAAGCCAAGTTTTAAAAGCTATTTAAATGAAATGCTTCATAGATGTGGAATCATTCTACACATACATACTTCTAAATTGTTTTCAGACCAATGTTATTAGTAAAATAACTTAGCAGGCGAAAAACGCAATAAGAATTTTTTCTTATAGCACCAAAAAAGTGCTATTAGTTTTTTGTCTTATAGCACCAGAAAAATGCTACCAAAAGGAAAGACTTTTAATAACATGGGCTGTAATAGCGTTTGGTAAAATGCTATCTTATACCTATGATAGCATTTTTTAGATGCTATGAAAGGCCTTTTGTGGTGTAGTGTATATATATGAATGTATGTATATTCGGACTGATTTTGAGAGAGTACAGGGTTGTAAGAAAGAAACTGAGCAATGAAAAAGCTTTTTGAACTATATAATAAATTTGAAAAAATCGACATACACTTTTTTTGAGATAAAAGTCTACATACAATACTATCCACACCCATATATAAGTATGAAATATAACATAAAAAAGTTGGAAGATTCAATTTAATAAAAATTAAAATCTCTCTTCATTTTGAGCATTCACGTGATCAATTAGGACTCGGTTTATGTGTCATTAAAGCTCAATTGATGCAAAGTAGTGAGTTTTTAATTTTAATTGCAAATAATTAAGGGACTTTTCCCTTTCACCAAACAAAGAGTTGAGCTAGGGCTTTCATTTTAGCAAACATTTCGTTGATCGTTTTTTTTTTTTTCCCTCAAATCAATCATCTGCTCATTTAAGGAATGGATTTAATTCTTAAAAATATTTCAGTTTGTGGATAAATGTCCTAAAAGGTAATAGATGTTGATTGAGTGGTGGCAGAGACTTTTTATTCTGCTGATCTCATCCAATGCAACTGCCATGCAGGAATGAAAGAAAACTTATTAGGGTCTATTTGGATCATATATTCATTTTCAAATTTTTTTTAAAAAAATTTTGTTTGAAATAAGAAAATCATTTTATTTTGAAGATAAGACGGGATTTAGATGTGCAAAAAATTTCATTATAGAAAAACAATAAATCTAAAATTTGTTTGGAAATGCATCTCATTTAGATGAAAAGAAATAATATTGAGAATAGTACATTAAGAAAAAATTTCAAAAAGACTTAAAAAAGTATCATACAAAGTAAATTTGAGCACGAGATATCTTTATTTTTCAAAATAATAGAAAAATTTTAAAAAAAGTCTTTTACTCTTTTTTTTTTTTTTTTTTATACCCATTTTGAAAATATACATACGAATCAAACAGGCCCTTAATTATAGATGTCGACGTATCAGTTCGGTATCGTCATGTTGTGGTTGTCTTTCTTGTGAACATAAGCTGAGAAATGTGAGCATCTTTTAAAAGTTGCTTCCTCTGTCTGCTGTTTACTACATTAATACTGCTCTTTGGATTTGTTGGATCTTGTATAATTTGGGGTCCACCATTATGATCTCATCTACGTACCATATATGTATTTAATATTCCAATTAATACTTTCAACAATTCTAATTATTATTTTTTTTATAAGACAAATGGGTTTAGTGGTGTCTTCATCTTTCCGTATCAGTATTTATTACGTGAGCTCATTGATCGTACCAATGGAATGACAAGAAAATTGACCGTATATATTTAAAGGTAGTAGATCTCATATTTTAAGAGCAAACGCATATGGTATTTGTTGTTAAAAACTACACACTATATGTGTCACGGCTCAAATTTGAGACCTAATAAAGACGAAGATTCTAAATAAGCATTCTTATCACTAATTAAGCCACCACAACTGGTGGTCAATTTGCGATTAATACTTGATTCTTGATCCTCACACCAAAATATGACAACCTCAATCGTATTAATTTAATGAACCTAGTCTATGATTTTATCTGTTTTATCTATTATTGTTACAAATGAACTTTTCAACTCCAGGGATATCTTTACATTGGATAATATGTTTTCTGATTTGAATTCTATGAGATCTAAATTATTTGGCTTTCATGTACTTAGATGATCCACTTTCAACATTATTAAATCCTGGTATTTTCCGACTTCTTTTCTTATTATCTTAACTGTTTTGAGTGCTTTTTTTTTTTTTTTTTTTTTTAATAAGTTGCCATAGTTATTGTTTTGACCGCATATTAAATTCCTATCTAACGATGTGTAATAATAAGTATTGTGAACTTGCACAATCTATGTCATTATCATATGGTGAATTTACATAATTTTTACATTTATAGTTAGAATTATAAATAGTAAAATTGAATGATTTTGGAAGATTTCCTTAAACTATTAGCCTTTTATTTTAGATTTGTCTGTAACCTTATGTAACTTCCTATGCAGTATATCATATTTTGGAATTTTTACCACAAATGCATGTATTAAAAGAAAATATCACACATGAATAAGCTAGTATTAGATGATATAGTCTCGATGTTATATTTGTGGGATTGTATGACAATTAAACTAAAACCTTACCTATATATATATAGGTTTCTAATTTATCTTAGGGTGTTGTTTTTTATATTCTTGAACAGAAGTTCCTTTATTTTTTTTTCTCCGAAATAATATTAGAATGGATAAACAGAGGTAGGGCTCCATTTCTAGTTTTGGCCTAAATGGCCTTGGATTGGTCGACCAAAACTTTGACACCAAATTTTTTTTTTTTTTTTTTTTTTAAGTGGCCATTAGATGGAATGTAGAAAAATGGTGGCAAATGGTCGGTCCCTCATTTTTAAAGTTTCTAGCAAATTGACTCTTGATCTTTCAATTTTGGCAAATCAATTCTTTATTACTGGCAGATTTAATCCGATTGATAACGGGCATCCAAAATTGACTCTAAGGGAGGTTAGGGCCCATTTGGAGGAGTTTTAGAGATGTAATTTGATTATATTTAAATTAGAGTATTGAAAATATATTTGATTGAAAAAAAATAGTTTGGTGTAAAAAATATAAAACTTAAATAGTTCAGGAAAAAAAAAAATCAATATTATTATTGATTTTGTTTTATATCTTTCAAAATTCTATATATTTTTTTAATAAAATAATTATCTTATTTGGATTTAAATTAATAAAATTAGAACTTTTAAAATTTAAATTTATTGTAAAATTTTATAGATGTATATAGTTAAAAGTAGTTTTGAATTAAAAAAAAAAAAAATCTCAAATGGGTTCTTAATTTGAAAGGTAATTAATCATGATCTGAACAAAAAACAATTTAAGAGGAAGAAAATTTTGCACTGCTTGGGTCTTGGCTCTCCCTCTAAGGCCGTAAGTAGATCTCCGACACCGAGAAGAAGAAGAAGGAGAAGGAGAAGTGAGGTCTGGTTTCTGAGGATTTGGGCTGGTTTTCTGTTCGACACAAGAACAATCTCACTCTTAGGTGAGTCGGACGTCGAATTCGTTTCTATATTCCGTTAATTTTTGAATCTTTATATTTAATCTAATTAATTCTTGTTTTGTATGTTAATCAAGTTAAGATCTTGTTCTACCTTTGATTGTGTTAGAAATACTTTAAAATTGCATTACAATTTCTGGGTTTTGATTCCAGATCTGTTTTACTTCACTTGTTCTGATCTATGTGATAAAATAGGAATCAGAATTTCTTGTGATTGCTTACTCAAGATTGAACCAATTTTTCTTTAATGCATTTTAGGGGTTAAATTTAGCTAAATTTGGAACAGGGAATCCAGAACGTGGGGGTTTTTTATTTCTTCAAATAGATGTGTGTGTTGTGTATATATATATATATATATATTTTTTTTTTAATTTTTGTGGTGTGGGTATTTTTCATGGTTCCTTCTGAATTTAAAATCCCACTTTATGATGCCATGTATTTTTCTACATTCATAGATTACTGTGAGCTTTGGTAGCCAATTTTCAATGACTAATCTTATATATTAGCTTTGTATGAGTTTTGTGTTAGTAAAATTAAAGGATGAACCAACTTAATCTGTAAAGTTGTGGATCAAGGTGATCTTTGAATGATTCGTCTGCAACTCTACAATTAGGAACGAAACTCTTCCATAGATTTAGGCTTAAATTAGATGCCTTTAATGATTCATCTGCAATTCTGTATTTCCAATTTCATAATAGGTATTCTCTAAGGTTTTTAAATCTATTGTACGGGTTAATGCTAAAACCTAGTCCCTTTTTTAAATTTAAAAAATAAAAAGTGTGTGTTAATTGTAAGCTCGACTCTTATGTGTTTATAACTGCTTTTTGGATTTGCGTGTACGATTATATAACGAGATCTATCTATTTCCGTTGATATTTTGACACTATGAGAAACACCCAACTTCTATTTTCTGTTTAGTTTTCACTTTTCCTTTTATTTTAATTTTTTCTTTCAAGTGATAGTATAGTAGAGAAATGGTGATTTTACTTGTTGCAGTAACAAGAGTTCGGTTACCAACTTTTGCTGCTTTGTTTTGATATGTTTGAAATTAGGCTATTTATTTTTTATTTTAGTAATTACGATATTTACTCAAATAAAGCATTAAAAAAAAAAAAGGGGGGGTTATTCCATTCGATTTCACTATGTTGATTAAACTAGTTTTCTTCTTTGCACTTTCTTCTTATTTCCTTTCCACCTCAAAAATCATGTTCCAATCGAAGTTAAGCCGTCTCTTCCTGAATACTAATATTGTTAAGTAAAAATTTTCCCAGAATTCTGTATTGCATCACTGAAAGCAAGATCATAAATATAAAGGAAACGAGGGGAATTTTCTTCTTGCAACAATGGCAGCTTCTGCAAAAACTGTAACAGCGAAAACTACTTCTTTGAATGGAGATTGGACAATTGTGTTACCTCGTCGTACTCGTGGCCGAAGAAGAACTTGTCCTACAATTAGGATTCAAGAACGTCAACCACTGCAACAACCAGTCAATTGGGCTCCAACGGATTTTGAAGTAAATTCTCTTAGAGAATCAAGATTGAAGCAGAAGATGCAAATCTGTATGAAGAAACTCGAGGCTTCTAAATTCTTTCTTGATTTGTTGAATCAGATTCAGTCCCCAGAGATCATCCATTCTTTTCACAAGGTGTTGGGATTGGAGTCGAACATGCAGATGGTGATATATGGTATAGGCAGCATTGAATCATATGAAAATCCTCGATTGCAGCTAAGCCTTGCTCTTCTGTTAAAAAGAAAGTTCAACTGGATTGGGGCATAGAGGTATTTGATCCCGTTCTTTCCGCAACGGAATCACGGGTTCTAGAGTTTCTTGGTTGTTCTGTCCTGTCTGTTAACGAGCAAGGTCGGCGAAAGGTGCGAAAGCCAACATTGTTCTTCATGCCACATTGTGAGGCAGAGTTATACGACAATCTTTTGCAGGAAACTGGAGAGTTGGGCAGTTGAACAACATAGTTCTATTTGGGAACAGCTTGAGAATTACGAACGTCTTGTATTTGAGTTTAAGAACTCGACTGTTGCTTCAGCAAGGCATATGTTGTCGGTTCGAAGGTTCACAGATGAGTTCAAAATTGAGACAGTTTCAGATGATTATTTTGGTGCTTTTCACGATTCAAGCTGGCATTTTTTCAGCCCTGTTATGAGCTAGGGCTGCAGGATGTCAATTCTTGATTGGATTTTTTAGAAATTAAATTATGATTGAATAATTGTTGAATTATACATTGAATTAACTTCACATTCATTCTGTGTTCTAGGTGTTGCATGTAAAATTTTATTTAATGATGGACTTGGCGTTTTTAAGAGATATTTCATAGATTCCCCCCGACCTATGCATTCATCTCAACGTGTCTCCTGAACTTTCAAATGTAATTGTAGTTCCCGATTTTTGAACGTCTCTAAATCTAACCCTTCTGTGAAACTCCTTTTTCTTTTTCTTTTTTACTTCACAGAATGACTTGGGTAGCAAAAGTTTTCTAATTTGCCACCTTGGAACTACTCAAAGAAAATGTCACTTGGTTGGTTATTGCAGGGGTGTTTTCCAGCATCATGACAGGTAGCAGAGGTTGATGGGTGAAGTAGTTGAACCGAGGATTTCCTGCCATCACTTGTTTTGCCGCAGATGGCCATTTTCTTTTGCTGGATTGATGACGCTAATGCCGGAAAAAGCAATCCGACTTTAATGTTGGCTGGTTGGAGAGTCAAAACTCTTGTGTACGAGAAAGTTATTAGGGCAGTTGGTTGTCTGGAACAACTTTCCGACAATGTAAATATTTAGCTACAACGATCACAAAAACAAGACTGTAGAATACATATTCCACTTTTCCAATCATAAGGACACGATGTGTCGATGAGTTTCAAAAGATCAATCAAATAGCAATCTTTTGCTTGAATTGCCATAGCCTGTTCTGCAAGAAGGCTTCGAGTGGAGTTCGTGTCTAGTCCTTGAATTCTTCTTCTCTAGCACGCCAATACTATTGGCTGTTCAATTGCTTTTGTTTTTGTAGCTGTTTGATTGATTTTCTATCTAATTTAGTGGTTAGGATCAATGACGTTTTTAATGACATTATCAAGGAAGAAAAAACGCACTTTTGCGATAGACTTCGGCTTCTCAACTAACTGTAGCCTAAAACATGTTCTATCAACCAAGAAAAAGAGATCAAAACTCATATTCATGGCCAAGAGGACAACGTGTAAGTTAAGCTTTCATTTCTTGGTTTTCATTCGGCAACTAATTTCCCTCAATTTCGATTTGGAGCTTTTTGTTGAAATGGCTTTAAAAGATAAAAATCTTGCCCAGAGTATTTTGAGGAGTATATTGACAGAATTGTATACTCTAATTTGCTAGAAAAGGGTAAAACAGTCTCGTACAATACAAATTTGGTCGAGTAAGAAGCGACAAGGGAACGGCAAAGAATGGAACGAGGGCAGGGATATTACTTTTGAAACAGCTCAAATAAATATCCTCTTCTCTCTTATTCTATTGTTTGATTTAATTAAAATGCTTGTTTCTTATCAATTACACTACTGCAAATATAGGCTAAACCAAAGGAAAACTAGGCACGCATTTTCAGTCTACTTCCCGAGATGTAAAAATCCCAAAGAACAAGTATGTCGCCTCCAACAATGCAATAATATACTCTCTTGAGCTTCAACTCAATCTTAAGTAGAATGAAAATCAGCACCCCGTACTACGCTTAATTCTTCGGTTAACATTGGATTTGCGCAGGGTCAATATATACAGCTATTAACCTGAATCCACATTTCCTACAAAATGAAGAACTTTCATATCAGAAACTTTTGAAAATTCTGGATACAACTTGGAGTTATAACTAGCCAAGTAACTGTTTCAAATTTATTCCTCGAGTCTGCCTATCACAAGAAGTCATCGAATTCTTTTGCGAATGTTTGGAATGGGCAATCAAGTCTAGTCTTTAACAATGAAAGGAGTATTTGTTTTCCCAGAGTGTGGCAAGCTGTATTGATGACTGGAAATTTAAGGATGTCAATAAACGGGACTTACCAAGTTTTTAAGATTGAGTCATCGAGAAAGCGATGTTTGTTCAAGCTTTTTATAACTTGTAGCTACTTCACAATATCAAGATAGCCGTGCTCAGAATCCCGAGTCCTTCCATTGAGCATCCAAAAGTCACCCATCTCCTCAGGTATTATACACACAATGAAGAAATGGTCCTTTAAGATGTCAATCTCTCAGCAGAAACTTGTTACAGAAGCCATTACGTTCTGGTAACAAGCATAAATTGAAACAACAAATGTGAAGGCCGGGACTAATTTCTTTCAGGTCTCTCCTCTTGTTCAAGCCATGGACAAACTGCTCCATTTGAAAAACACGACCATAAGAACCATCAAAGTTAATAATAATAAATTCATAAAAGATAAAATAGTATATTAAACATATAGATAAAGAAAAGAAGCTTGTTTATGAGTCATTTGAATGGAAAGAAACAACAGAATCTTCAAGGATACGAAGCAAAATGTTTGTTTCGGTATGACCGAATCAAATGCCCAGCTTGTGTATGGGCCTCTGCAAATAATGCATTTAAGGATTTTCCCTTTTCTTTGATCATTCTTAGTTGAAGGACCTATTGGACACACACAAACTCATTCACTCACAATATATGTCGATATATATATATATATATATATATTAATGCAAGTTTAAACTTCTTTGAGAATACTTAATAGGGCACTGTAAACAGGACAATTTTTTCATGTCAAGAATCTTGAGGAACGAAAGAGCCAGGTAACTACAGATCAATGGATTGAATGTTGTTAAAAAAAAAAAAAAAAAAAAAAAAAGGAAGGAAGAGAGATGGTTATGCAAAAACAAATCATGTTCGGTGAATTTGAAAATGTGAAGAAGAGTTAAGAGGACAAACCATCTGGCATACGCTATCCGATAGCTGAAGAGCTTCGTCCCACTTGTTAACTTTTGTTAGTCCTTTGATAAGTTGAACAAACGTACTTAATTGCGGAATCCCACCACGCTTTAACATGTCTGCAAACAGTTCAAATCCCTTTCCAACCTTACCCGTATTTGACAGGCTTTCGATCAATGAGTTATACATACACCTGCTCAAAGCAGTTGAGGGATTAGAGGATGAAATCTCTTCAAACAGCTCCAAAGCCACTTCCAGATTTCCAGCCTTTACAAAATTATCAATCAGAATACCATACGCAGGAAAAAACCGGCACCAAATCACTCTCAACCATCTCATTCAAAATCCCGAGAGAGGCCAGGAACTCTCTGCTGTAACCTTCAATAACCTTGTGGTAGCTTGCCATATGCTTTGGCCAATATGTTTGTTTCATTTCATCCAAAAGCTTATGAGCCTCATGCAAGAGACCCATTGCACAGCAGTGGTTAATTAAAACCCGGTATGTGATAAAATTCGGAGCACAACCCTTGGAGCTCATCTCTCTCAAGAGCTCAAGGCATTTGTCGATTTTACGAGCTTTCCCAAACCCATCTATCATTGCAGTATAAGTTTACAACATTCGGGTAACACCTTTTTTCTTCCATCATTAACATAAGCTTGTAGGCCTCATCAAGCTTTCCCACTTTACACAGGCCATCTATCATCGCCGTGTAGACAACAACATTGGGGGCACATGAGCTTTCTAGCATTTTGGATAATACTTTCAAAACAAGATCCAGTCTTTTATCTTTAAAGAGCCTATCAATCAGAGAGCCATAAGTATATATAGTTGGAATATAGCCATGTTCCGACATCTTAGAAAACACGTTTGCGCTTGATCTAGCTTTCCAGCCTTGCAAAACCCGTCTATAAGAGCATCATAAACGATATTATTCGGTTCACACCCTCCTCTAGACACGGCTTCCAACAAGTCACCGGCCTCTTGACCTTGTGAGCTTTGCACAAACCATCCACCAACGCTCCATATGTAAAGACGTTTGGTTTATTGGAATTGCAATCGCTAGTTCTGAAATAAAGATCTAAATCAGGGATGTCCGTGTTACCTGTCATTCTCGCATATATTTGACAAGCTTTTTCTGTTTCTCCAGCTTTACAATGGCCATCGATCAAGGCTGTATAGGTGACGATATTCGGAACGCAACCATCCTTTAACATCATCTCAAAGAGTAAATTTGCATCAGAAACTTTCCTAGCTTTGAGGTAGGCATGTATAAGAGCAGTATAAGTCACCACATTCGGAGAACAACCATTAATTACCATTTCATCAAACCAATTGCGAGCCTGCTGAATAAGGCCAGCTTTACAAAAACTATCTATCAAAACAGTATATGTATAGACATCAGGAACAATACTATTCCTTTTCATTTCTTCAAACAACGAAAATGCTTTTTCCATCTTGGAGGAGTTACACAGAAAACCAATCACTTTAGAGTATGTACTTGTATCAGGAACAAAACCTTTCCTCATCATTTCATTGATAACACTGAAGGCTCTCTCGAATCTTTTCGCACCACATAGACACCACGCAAAGTTAATGACATTGATCTTATTCAATGCGATCCCAGCATTAAGCATCTCGCCATAAGCTTTTTCAGCCAAATCCAACAATCTGAGTTGGGTAATTTTTCGTTGCCACATAGTCCACCAATCAAGATGTTATAAACGACATAGCCAGGCTGGCAACCACATTTTACCATTTTTCTCAACAATTTATAGGCATAACTGTAATCTCCCGATTTGCAATAAGCATGGACAAGAGAGTTAAATATCTTAGGACTGGGATAACAACCTTCTGCGATCATCATGCTAAGAATTCTCTTACATCTACCGAGCTGTTTTTTTCTCAAACACCCACAAAGCAAAATTCTATACGTCACGACATTAGGCATGCAAGAACTAGACCGCATCCTGTCCAAGAATTGCATCGCTTCGTCAAAGAGGGAAGCTTCACACAGTCCCGATATCATTTTCGTAAAGAGAATTGTATCCGGCACAAACTCTTCCTTCTCGATCAAAGTTAGGGCTTCCCTCCATTTCCCAACTTTGCATAGGGCTTGGGCAAAACAACCTAATGTGAACTCATCCATCCTAAACCCTGAGTCCGACATCTCCTTGTGGACCAACCGTGCAGTGTCCAATCTATCAGCTCTTATAAAAACTTGAACCAAGGCATTGTAAGTTACTTTACTTGGTCTGTACCCGAAATCCTTAAGCCTGCCCAACTCTTCAAGAGCTACATTCCACCACCCGTCTCGGCAATACTTCCGAATCAAAACATTAAGCAGCTTCCCAAGAACCTCTCTGTCATCATCTTTAATTTCTAAAAGAAAATGTTCAGGTACTCTATGATTCTTACCATCACATTGTAACACTTCCAACAGTGCATTATACACGGCATTAGTGTGACTATACCCGATTTGGCGACCAGCCCATATGAAAAACTTGACACCCAATTCAGGATTTTGTACAAGACTCAACACTTCAATCACCAAACTCTCACTAAGTTTGTCCCTGTACTGCCTAAGAAACTTCCTGGTTTGGTCACCAAACCCATCACTAATACAACTTCTCATCCCATCCGAAATCGAAACTGCCTCAGTCGAAAATTGCTTACCTGAAGAGCCAGGCTTACCTTCTGAAGAGCCCGAATCAGAATTGGAATCCAAGGAGTCACGCAACACGGCGAATTCTTCGGCCGAAAAGGACTCGACCCGCGAAGCCTCTAGCACCAATAGGTCCTCCGGATCAACCAATCCTTCAAGGTTGTCAGGAAAAGAGGTGGAAATGAATCTGGAAATGATGGAGGAGAAGGGAATTTGGGCAGAAGTTATGGAACCACTGCTAGTAGGTTTTGATGAAGGGAATTTTGGTAATGGGTTTGTGGAGAACAAGGGGTTGAATCGAAAACGAAGAAAAGTTTTGAAAACTACCCTTTTGCTCATCATAAGATTGCTAGAAAATTGAAAGGAAAATCACCTTTTTTTCCCCCTTCTTCTTATATGAAGAATAAAAATGGGTATTTGATGGAGATAAATAAACCCATCAATAATATCGGGTAATAATACAAGAAAGTAGAGGTCTTTTACCTTTCCCCAACCCGATGCACCAGATTACGATGCAAGTCCTCAGTTGATGTAGATTTTTGTTTTCTCTCTCTTTTTGTTGAGCAGAATGAAAGTAGAATAACCGTCACTGAAAGGACAAGAAAAAGTTGGAGAGTGAATGAGAGAGAGCTAAGTTGAGGAGGAGGAGGAGGAGGAGGAGCCGTCGGGAAGGGAATGAGGAGCGGGAGGAGGCGGGAGGGAGGGAGGGAGGACCGAGGCTGAAGTTGTTTAGTGGGAGTGGGATGCTAGTTTGTCTCACGTGCAAGTCACGTGCAACAAGTTTTTTTTTTTTAATAATTATTTGGTTAATTCTATTTTTAATCCCCTAATTATAGGCCATATTTTGATACAAATCTATAAACAAAGCCAGAAGATTTTATCATGAGGTTTAATAACTATATAACGAGTAATTAGGAATAATTATGATAAAATTTTCATTTTTAGAGAGGTTTTATGAAAATTTATTCAAAATTAGAGGGTAGTTAAAAAAAATGAGGCACCCCTAGGCCCTAAATCGCATTATTCTTTTCCATCCGATACTTAAAAATCTCAGAAGGAAAAGACACAATTTTGGTCTAAAAAGTCAAGTTTTAACATGTAAAACAGTAAAATTAACTCCCATAAAAATCATGCATGGTCCTCTCACATCATGTCCTTTTCAATCAAGATATAAACAATCAAATATGTAGGTTTTAGCGATTAATGGAAAAATTAGGCCGGTAGCCATTTTTTGATCACCGGACTAAATAAATAGTTTAACCTTTTTTTTTTTTTTTAAATTAATGGCCTTTTTTTTATTGGATATTATGATGGTCCATCATGGACCAATAGTATATCATTAATTATTTTTTGAAGGAAATAGTATATCATTATTGACTAATAGCATATCAACTATCCATCATAAAATCTAGTAAAACTAAAAAATTACCATTTATCTAAGAAAACAAAAGTTCAACTATTTTTATAAAAAGTGAGTAACCAAAAAAAGATCACTCACCTAATTTTTCCTAATAGTTATTATTATTATAACCACAAAAGTTATATAAAAGATATAATAAGGAGGTAATTTTAACAATTTTGACCAACTTAGGTCATTCATGCTCTTCACCATGTGATCTTTTAACGTTATCCGCCCATATGATCTTTGAAAAGTGAATTACACATATATTCCATACATAAAGTAACAAGTCTAAAACAAGTTCGTCTTTTTTTTTTTTTTTTTCACTCTTTATTGCCCACTAAACAGAGATTGTGAAGAAAAAAAAATTTCCTTTCCCTCCAAATGTTCCTCTTTCATCCATTTTTACTCTCTCTCCCCTTTCATTTGATCAAGTAAATTTGCAAATTCTTCCACATTTTTATTTGTTCGCAATAAACTAAGGGGAAAAAAGAATAACGAAACCCCCGTACAAATTATATTTCTTAGCATTTCTCTCCTCCTTTTTCTTAGCCTGTCATGTATTTCAGCTTAGCCATTTCATGTCTTGTAAATCGTACTAACAACACACACATCAACAAATTTTAAGACTAATAAGAGTTTTTATGGTTTTATTTTTTTTTTTTTTTGAACTTTTAATCATACCACAAAATACAGGAACGAGAGGAGCAGGCAGAGAAACCCTTCCAAAATCCCAACCACCAAACTCCATTTTGACGATTGTCTCAAGCAAAGATGCATCCATTCGTATAAAAACACAACAACAATAATAAAAGACTTTTTTT
This sequence comes from Ficus carica, assembly GCA_009761775.1. Classification (NCBI taxonomy): domain Eukaryota; kingdom Viridiplantae; phylum Streptophyta; class Magnoliopsida; order Rosales; family Moraceae; genus Ficus; species Ficus carica. The sequence goes on along the minus strand of VYVB01000483.1, from coordinate 168,089 downwards.
ATCGGCATAGGCTGCCGTAACTTCACCAAAGAATTGCAGAAGACCAATGCAACGGACTTTTATCCAACTGTCGTTATTGTTACCAAACAATGTAGCTCACTTTTTCGGGGGTCATTTGGTTCTTAGACGACGAAGGAGGAAATGCATGTTGTGTTTAAAAGCAAGAATAGGAAATTGTTGTTTGCAAAGGAAGAATAGCATTTGTTAATAGGATGATTGTTTAATTAATTTATAATTTTATAGATTTTTAAAAATAAAAAAATAAAATAAAAAAACTCAACGTATTGAATCGGAATTGGAGAAGTGCAGTGGGTCTGTCTTGTAAATAGTTAAGAGATTAGGGGTCAAAAAATGTAATTTCTCAAAAGTTGACGAGCAAAAATGTAAATTTTAAATTTTATTTTCAAATTTTAATTTGTAAAATTTATTATGCAAATTGATTATTCATTATCAATATTTAACACACTAATTAATCCTAATTCTAACTTAATTAAACATAATTAAGACGTTACAGGTACAACAACCAAAGAAGAAGCAAACAAGCGGGTATATGTATATATATAAGAACTCCATCCTCCATAAAATTTGTACTATATCTATATATATCCCTATATATATGTTATTATTTTATTCTCAATTCACATCTCAGTCGATAATATTGCTCCATGAATCGGTACAAGATTGCCAAAAAGTTTCAAGGTAATTTTAATCATTTTTATCTAACTTAAGTTATTCTTCGTCAACACCATGTGATCTGTAGCGCCATCAGCTCATATGATCTTTAAAAACTGGCAATTCACATATTCCATACATGAAGTGGCAAGTCTAAAACAAGTTCATCTTTTTTATACTCTTTTTGCCCACTAAAACAGAGATTGTGAACCGAAAATTTTCCTTTCCCTCCAAATGTTCTTCTTTCATTTATTTTTACTCCCTCTCCCCTTCCATTTGATCAAGTTGCAAATTCTTCCACATTTTTATTGTTTTACAATTAACCAAGGGAAAATAGAGAAAAACGAAACCCTTAAAAAAATTTTTTTTTTTTTTCTTTAGCATTTCTCTTCTCCTTTTCTGAGCTTATCATGTATTTTAGCCTAATCGTTTCTTTTCTTTGTAAATCGTTACTAATATACACACATCAAAGATTTTTGAAGATCAACGAGAAGCAACTAGCCGGAACACAACAAAATAAAATCAAAACTTCTTCAACTTGGACTCAAGGAACTAGAAGAAGGCAGAGGATTCCTGAAAGCACTTAAACCCTTCCAAAAACCCAACCACCAGACTCCACGTCGACAATCGCCTTGAGCAAAGATACATCCAGACCAAGAACGCCACGAAAGGAAAAAAAAAAAAAGACTTTTATCGGCATAGGCTGCTAGAACTTCACCAAAGAATTGCAACAGGGTTATCCGGTGTTGTTATTATTACAAGCCACTGTAGCTCGCTTGTTCGGGTCAATTGGCTCTCAGACAACGAAAGCAGAAAAATGGGGGGAAAGTTATGTGTTCATGCAAGAATAGGAAATTGATGTCTGTGAAGGAAGAATAGCACAAGCAGTTGTCTTTCTTCCATTTGTCTTCTTATTTAACCAGTCAAGGGTGATTGTTAATGCATTCGCGTTTTCCTTCTCTTCTAACAAAAAGGGAGAAATATTATTGTTCATTTTTCCTTTGAAAAAAAAAAAAAAAAAAGAGTTTAATTGGGACATTTTTGTTGCCACATTCGTCAAAACTGTGAGAACATTCACTCATTATCACAATACAGACTTGATACTTAAAAAAAATAAAAAATAAAAAATAAAAAAAACCGTAGCCACTGATATGCATCTTATTAGGAAAATAAATTGTTGTGTCATCCCATCAAATATGATAAATGGATGGAATACAATGCTTAACAATTTTTGCTGCTTATGCCTGCCAAAAGCCGTTCTATCTCCGTGATTACATGCAAAGAAACTCTTCAAAAAAATTAATTTATAATTAAATAAAAAAAAAAACTCAATGCAGTAAATCTTCTAACTACTTGACCAAATATTTCAAGGATGAAGGGGCGTATCCCTGAATTCCGGTTGCCGCGAGCATATATTCAACCTCATCATCACAGCTACTAGACTATCTGGAAATTTTCTTTCCCTGCGGATTTAAGTACCAAGTCCATTAATTATTTTAAACACAACGTATTTATTGTTTGTTCTATCTAAGAGCATTATAATAGTTAACATTCTCATTTGATTTACTTCCTCTAATTAAAGGAAAAGCACCAAGTTCAGCCTCAAATGGGACATTCACCTACGAAAATCCCATTATAGACATGGTCGTAAAATAATAAAGAGTTCAAGAATTAACCTTACTTTTAGGCCGATAGTCGTCCAAATAAGATTCCACTGAAAACAATAGCTCCAAACCACTTGTTGGACACAAATCTGGAGAAAAGATGAAACATTAGTTAGGCGAGTTACAGATGTTCAAAACCGGATTACACTTCACGCTACAGTTTGACCACACAAATCTTTTTTAGCCAGACCGCAGAGAGCAAGAGAGTAAGAGAATATAAGGATGGTAGAGAGGAACTAAAAACCGGGGAAAGGAAAGACAACAGATAAGAAGGAAGATTTAATAATTTGTTATGAAGTCTAATAGTCAAACATTGAATTAGGCCTGCTAATAGATTAAAAACTACGCCACAAGCAAAAAATTTTAAGAAATTCCTACATTTATGAGAAAAGTTTTGTCCTGATAGAATTCAAAATTTAAAAGATCTATGACCACCTTCAAGTTGCACCAGACCAGAGACAATCAGTCACCGTGATTGCTATGTTGCCCAAGACTTTATAGGCTCTATCTCACAATTATCAATACAGTATGTGGCTATGTGCACTGCTCTAAATGCATCAGAGTCGAATTAATTCTTGCAGAACACGCGCGTTTTAATCTATATTTTACTGAATACAACGCGTCAAGGGAAAGTAATGCGTACTTTCTATTGCAATCAGCTCGTGATGAAAGGTCAACAGTCCATATCTGCCACGCTAATTGTCCAGATGCAGCTGCCAAAGATGTATAATATGGCCATCCTGCTTAAAAGGCAATAGGTACATTTTTTTTCACAGGTACAGTCAACCAAAGATTTTATTTATTAAAAAGGATATAAAAACAGAAAAAGATTATAAAGTACATAATTAACAAGTCAAACAGAAGACTTACCAATTTCAGCATTAAATCCACTAAGGGCAAGACTACCAATGCAGGCAATTCCAAACCCTATGATCCACTTTTTGGTTGAATCTCCAAATCTCAAAGCTGTAGATTTAACACCAACTTTCAGATCGTCTTCTTTATCCTGAATGGGTCGTTAAAACAAAGTAATTTTACCAAAATATTTCAGTTGCATATTCCAAAGCTACACCAGTTGTTCTTATTGAACCCAACTCCCCGCTCAGCCTCTCTCTCCTGTCTCTGCTCTCCTCACTCTCCATTATATGTTTCTCTTGAAAGAAAGACATAATTCAAAAGCAACAAGGAAAAGAAAAATTGATCCTTCAGCATTGAGTTCATACCTGATGCGCATATATCGTGTCATACACTAAAGTCCAAAACACTCCAGAGACGTACAATGGAAGCACTATAGCTGGATCAATATTTCCTTTTACTGCAGCCCATCCTAAGAGAGCTCCCCAATTAAAGGTCAAACCTAGAAAGGCTTGAGGCTAAACAACAACAAAATGAATCAACCAGTCAACTCTAATGGCACTATCGATTGACCAGGCGACAGAATAAAACTCCAGAAAATGTTCAAAGAACATGATATCATTACCCAAAAAGTGAACCTCTTCATGAGGGGATAGGAGAAGACTAGCAACAAAGATGATGCCCCCAAAATCCGGCTGTTGGAAACAGATAACCCAGAATAAATTTATGCAAGATATCTAGTTTGTCAATATAGCAATCTAATTTACTAACATATATCATATTGTTCATATCAAACATTCTTCATTTCGATGTCTGTAATGATTCAGAAATTAAAGTAGGAAGACAACCTTAAATCTAACTAAATTTTCAATCTGACAGTATTTCACATGCAACTTACACTAGCTCCAGTTATTGTGTACCCATATTTAATTCTCTTTGTAAGTTATCTGGGGTTGCATAATGATTAATAGAGCTTTGAGCTTATTAAACTAGCTTATTACTAGGTAATATTTAGTGTTGAGAAGATGTAATTTTCTTCTGAGCATTATAATCGGAATAAGCACATTAGTAGCATATTTTCCAAACTTTCCACCTTTGACCATGAACTTAATCATTTAATCATGTCTTATCCTAATCTTGTCCATTTATATCTCATACAGCTCCCCCAGAAGTCAACCACATCTGCCTCTTCTCTTTCCTCTGCTCTATCTTCTTCTTTCTCTCTACTCCCAATATCCTCTCTCTTATTTGTAGCCTGCAAAAGCAGCTTGGGCCTAATATCATGTATCTATTGCATTCCAAGTTCTCGTTCACACAGCATCATCCATGGACATATATCTGCATCACCAAGGAGAAACACTATTTCTCCCACTCTATGTTATGTCAGACACCTAATAATTCAAAATTGTTGCAAAACCTTTTTCTAATTCTCCACAGTTTTATGCTTATCCTTTGTATATAAACAATAGAGACACAACACTGCAAATCAAAGTACAACCATCTCTAGCAGGTCCATAAAACTAAACAGGCCAAGATATGTACAAATTAATCTTTGATACATGATGTTAGTTTAATTGGAGCAAGAATCCAATTAAAATGATGGAATAACTATCTGCTTTCATTCTCTTTTAGAAAGAGAGAGAGAGAGGGAAAAGATAGCCTCCATTCTCAAATGAATCAGTCTTAAGTATAATTAATCAACTACAAAGAGCATCTCAACAAAGCCATATAGAAAGAACGCTGACCTATAATTATTCAGCTGAAGGAGAATACCAAGACCCAAAGTCAATTGAAACCCAAGAAAACAAAGCCCCTGAAAAGGTGTGAGGAGACCACTTGCAACCGGTCTCAACTTTGTACGCTCCACCTGCATCGGAGAGTCCATATGATTATGCAAAAGTTCCTAAGAAAGAAACTGTTGGAAATATGAACCAGAAAATAAGCCAACAAATAGGTATGAAAAAAAATAATAATAATAACAATTTGAATTTCTAATTTTGTTTTTTGCTTTTCATTGGTGTAAATCAACTGCTCCAGAAAAATGCCAGCAGCCTCAAAGTATGACAAGCCCCTATGTGGACCTTTTCTTCCTAATCCTCAAAATCCTAATTATTACAATCACAACACTCTCATCGACAAAAATTAAGGTTTCTACGTGAGTTTATAAACCCTTAAACCCCAGGAGATAAGAAGGCATGCACAGGTTTCCTAGTTTCGCAACCACACCACGGCACCAGTTTGGCTGCAGAGACAGGATTTTACATACATCCCCATGTTTCCAAAAACGTTTATATTCGTTAAAGCACACACTTGCTTCATTACACTTGAGTGACTCAAGAACAGATACTTTACGATGTCAATAGAAAGCAGTACCATTTCTCTCTTTCAGAATATTCAAAAACCTTATGTCCCTTAAACTCGAATCATTCTCCAAATACCTCAAACAACGAGTATTCTTCAAAATAGATTTCTGATGCAGCAAGTAGAAATGTGTACATTAAAATTTGCAAACCACTTCTGATAGCTACAAGATTTTTCCACATGGATACAGTGCTTAATTTGTCCTTATGTTGCAAAATACCATTTTCTACACATATAGACCAATTTATGAGGTTTTGATTCGCAGATGCAAATGAACATCACACAACACGTTCACATCACTTTAGGTGATCTAATTGAGACGCACATTAAAATATCAACATCAGACTCGTTCACATCATTTTAGGTGATCTAATTGAGACGAACATTAAAATAACAACATAAGACTATTCCCAGAATTATGTACAAGGAGCATATGCATATATCATCGCTCTCCATTTGCTGTCATGGCTAACTGAAGTAGCTTATTTTTCTACGTATATAAATCTTGACATAGAGATATCCTATAAGATTGAAATGCATTTTCCATAGAGTGTTACCCAAAAGAAAAAAACCACAAAGTCTATCACATGAATATTGGCTTATCAAAAACCAAGCTGATAACAAAGTAGAACTTACCATTGTATCAATATCCCGATCAAGAAGGTCATTAATGGTGCATCCAGCACCCCGGAGAAGCAGAGCCCCACATCCAAATAACATCAACATCTTAAAATCAGGAAGGTGTCCTGGGGTCGCCGCCAAAGTTATTGACCTGGAGATTAAAAGAGATATTTAGCGAAGTAACTCATGAAAATGGAAATACATCCTTGACAAAGGAAAGGACAGACTCAAGAAAAAGAAAAAAGAGCATGCTTTAATCATCTCCCACCAGTTCCAATATACCCCCAATCGGCATATAGATAACAACAAAGTAATATTTTTATATTTCTCCGCCAAAATTACACAGCTGTGGAGTTATATTTTTTGTTTACTGCTTTCTCAACTACATTATTAAAAGGGCTTTTAGCACTTGTGAGCCATGAACTTTGTTGAATATTCACTCAGTTGTGGCTTGAAGAAATTCGGTGCCTCCAACAGCTGTATACGGCGCCTTTAACAACTGCATTAGCTGTTGTCTCCAATTTTGATCACCGCCGTTCATGACCTCCATGATTAGTGGATCGGTTGAATTTGTTGTGTAATTTTTGTTATGTGAAGAGCTCATTGTAACCATTGTAAAAATAAGATATAGAAATATTTCTTCAAACTTTTCATATTTTGGTGCTTTCATCTTTGAACTTGTTTTCATAGCAACCTAATCCCAAAGTAACCAAAAAGAGTGCAATTAACTCCAATATTCTCTTAAGACTAATTCAGAAACTAAATCACTAGTACTACTACCAGCTCAAAAACAATTTCTAAGGGACAAAAAATGCCAAATTATCAGAAGTTACTTAAACTATGAGAACCCGTATCACTATTTTAAAATTAAATCCTATTTCAAACTTTTAAAACCTTTAATCATTTAAAAATAAAATAAAAAGTTGGCCTTTTTCCTTCAAAATCGGTCACAGAAAGAAGCGTTAAAAGCAAAAATACAGACAAATAATATTAAATTAATTTAAAAAAAAAAAAACCATACCACATACAAGGCCAAGCGAGCAACCAGGTCCCGATAGGCTTGTCAAGGCGAGCAAGGCGAGCGTAGGGCCGCAGATGGCTGGGCAAATAGGAGTCGATCCACGACGACACAACCTTCACTTTCGCATCGCCGTTGTCGCCGGAGCTCCGGTTCTCGTCGTTCTTCGCCGTCGTCGACGTTGAAATGTGACTGACGGGAACAACGGCGTAGTCGGCGACCCATTTCCGGCGGCCATAGTAGCGGTGCGTAGGCGATTGGAGAAGAGGATTAGGAGGAGAAATGTGAGTAGGATAGGGGCTAGGGTTAGGGTTTGTAGTGGAAGTGAAGGAAGAAGGGGAGATTGAGAAGAGACAGATTGAAGAAGAAGAAGAAGAAGAAGAAGAAGAAAAGGGGTTCAGGAAACGACGGGTTCGGGAGGCGCGGGAGAGCCAAAACGACGCCATTTTGGAATGTAATGCATGTTTTTAATCGATGAGTCTTGGCTGGCTCATAAGATGTGGGATTTTTAAAAGCATTTTTATTTACTGGTGAGAGCACGCATGACACTCTATGTGGAGGTTTGGGTATTATACGATTTATATAAGTAAAGATTACAAAGTGCACTTAACCATGCCATATGCATAAAAACCCAACAGCAGTTGCCACCCTTGCTTCCTCAAGTAACAAAAACGAAAATTAGGCTTTAATAGATAGCTAAATTTTTTTTTTTAATTTAGTAAAATGATCATTTGTCATTTTTCAGATTTGATCAATCAGTGATTGATTATTAAATTTAATTATTTATGTTTTGGTCAATCAGTAATTGACAAATTTAATTAATCAATTATTGATTATCAAATTTGATGATCAGTGATTAATCAAATTAACTATATTATGTGATCAATCATTTATTTCTTATTTAAGAAAATCGATCGATTATTATAAATAAATAAAAATTTTTTAACTAATTTTTAAAAACTTCATACATTTATTAAAAAAACTTCTTAAAAATGTTATTTAGCTATAAATCCCTGACAAAAAAAAAGGTGTTCCTTTCATTCGCTATAATTATGAGCAAGCTTCAAGTACTCTTGCAAGAAAAGAAGCCAAAATACAACACAATCTAAACAGGTTATAAAAATATCACAACGTGAATGAATGAGATTGTGATCCAATAACAAAACAAAACAGATATAGAAATAGAGAAGGTGAAGACCAAATAATTTGCTTAAAAAAAATAAATAAAAAAAAAAAAAAAACCAATAGAGTTCCAAAAGAATTATATGGAGATTAAGGGTCCATTTGTTATTGTTTTTATTTGTTTTGAAAATGATTTTGTTTTTTTATGTGAAAATAAAAATGAGAATATTTTGAAAATGATGATGAGATCGTTTTTTAAATTGTTTTTTGTTATATTTTTAGAGATATTGATTTGGGTATAAATAAAAGATAAATTGAATTTGGGTATATTTTTGAAAATATATGTCAAGTTATGTAACCTTAAAAATGAAAACGAAAATGACAAAATAACTTTTAATCAGTTATCATTTCATTCACAAAAACCATTCTAAACATTTTTGTTTTCGTTTTCGGTTTCAAAATATTTGCTAAACAAACGTTATTTAAGAAACATTTTCATTTTCGCTCCACAAAAGATGTATGAAAACATTTCAGAAACAATGGAAAACGGTTTCAAACCGACCCTAAATTTTTAACATGTAAGTCACATTCTAATAGCAATCACAATATGCCACGTATGCCGGATAAGTTCCGAGCGTTTGACTCCTCATAGTTGGTCAAGTTTCAGCTTTTCGATCAATCTAGAAAATGAATATACTAACGCTTAAAGTAAAATCATAGCAACCAGTGACGAAGCCATAAAATTTTTTTGGGGGGGGGGGGTAATTAATACATAGATAAATTTCAAGTGACATGAATTAGATGTTTCATTTTTAAGGGGGGCTTTCTGCAAATTTCTATATATTTTTTTTGTATATATACATAGATAAATAGGAGGAAAACAAAGGTTGAGGGGGGCCTAAGCCTTGCTTCCCTCGTCCCTGATAGCAACAAAATACCGCAGCCGCCACATATTCTAACTTTTATCAGTACCCTCCTCGGATAGCGATCCAAGAACCTGCCAGAAGGGCACTCATATGCTAAGTGCCCTCGTCCACCGCAGTTGTGGCAAATCATCAAGGGGCCCAAGCAATCCCTGCTCATATGACCCAACTGATGGCAGTTCCTACAAACAATATCTCTATAACCGCTGCTGCAAGCTCCATCACCTCCCCGCTCTCCATTGGAATTGGCTTTCGGGCACTGTCTAGCGACATGCCCAGCTACATTGCACATGTTGCATATGGGATCATTTGGACAATCGCGTGCCAGGTGACCTGTCTTCCGACAATTGTTACAAGCCTTCTCATTCGTACAGTCGGCAGCAATATGACCCTTCTTGTAGCAGTTGTTGCACAATCTCAAGTCCCCAGGTGGCATTGTTGGAGCAGTGCACTCCCTCACGCGATGGCCAGCCTTACCACAGGTGTGGCAGATGCCCTCGTTGGGGCAGTTACTCACCATGTGACCAGGCTCTCGGCAGTTCCAACACAGCGATTTTGTAGTGCATTCCGAAGCAATGTGCCTGGTCAAATGTTAAAAACATGGTCGGTACTATGCAAGTAAAACTTTTAAGCTACACTAAGTAAGTGAGAAAACAATGTCAAGCATACAAATCTTCAGATCAAGTAGATTGTCAATTAATTTCACAAAGCAACCACGTAGTTATCGAGCTACTAGAACATCCCAGGATATCACTAGTTTGTCCAATGGAAAACAGCCAAGTGGTAATCTTAGGTTCCTTCCAACTTCCAAGTCAAGTTGCAAGAGGTTAGAATATTAATTTCAAGAAAAAAACACGTTGTGTGACCAGAACAACAATCTGAATCTTGAATTCAAATGTTAAGGTCGACATCCTATTTCTTCCAAACAAAAGAAAAACAATAATAACAAATAGACAATTTTACTTACCCAGGAAGGTCACAATGGTGACAAACTGCCACATTAGGGCATTCTCTAGCATAATGGCCCGGCCGTTTGCAATTCTTGCACAGATTGTCTCGGCTAGAGAAGGGAAAAAAGTTTAAGTTAATATTGACCGGCACATAATGGGATTCGAGATTTGTCTTCTAGAAGCAAATGCATGTAAAGTCAGTAATCATCAGTCACTGCTAAAGGAAACTTTGAGGTAAAGCATCATTGCTATTGAGGCTTATACGGAAGAAATTTTAAAGCTAAAATGGATATCAATTAAGTGATTATTAAAATAAAAAAACTCCAAAAAACTTTGAAAACGGTCTCAATTTAGTACCTCCTGTTACTTATTAAAGGCAAGAGAAATAAATAAATAAATAAATAAAAAATAGCACGTCCAGAGACAACTTTATGACAAAACAAAATTAACAGGGTTCACAAATGCAACATTTAGGTACTCCATAAACTAGTACAACACAAGGTTTGACAACTATCAAAGTAAAACTTATATATTTCCTCATTAACCCACATTAAAATTAACTAATAAAACAATAAAATGAATGGTCAAATGTCAGAAAACCTGAAACCCCGACGTGAATCTCTTCTGTAAGGTGCATTACGATAAGAAAATCGATCATAACGGATCTTACGATCCATAGGGCTCCTGCTCCTGCTTCGGCTTCTGCTGTCTGAACTCATGTTCAAGTTTACCCTTATTAACACCTACTTCCACCGATCTGCAAAAACACCACCACCACCAACACCACTGCACTGCAGCAATCTCCTCCCTGTCCTAATTACAACTACATGGACATTACAACAACACACCCAAGATCACATCCATGAGTAAACCAAATCCCTTACACTCCCCTTCATAACAGAAAACACCAAATCCAACACAGAATACAAAATTTTCAACATGCAGTCCGTCTGACAACAATTAATATGCCACCACTTTTCTCAGCATCCACTGATCAATTACCAATTCTTCAAACAACATCCTTCATGAGAACATTAAGCACCCTTCACAAAGATTAAATTTTTCACTCATGCTGACCTGAGAATATATTGACTCTTGCCAAACTCCAACTCCCTAAAAAAATCTGGGCATATTGTAATCATCAAGCAGTGGCCTAAACCAGTAAAACGGGATAATGAATGGGATAAAGTGGGTCTAGCACTCTAGTTTTTTATTTGGAATATGGAAGAAACTTTTGAAATGGTAATTGGTGTAAGTAATAACCATTTCCCACAAATGTATGAGAAGGCTAAAAGGCCATGCAGGGAACTTAGATGGGTATCGTTAGAAAATACAAGGGCGGATATGAAGAGAAGATAATAGTGTCAGATTGGCAGCCTCATGAATAGAATCTGCAGCCATCAGCCTATCACAACCTCCACCTAGTTTTCATGATAGAGTTGCATGAAAGTTCAACACATATATTTAACATCGGACGATACAAAACAAACTATTTGGACCTCAAACCTCGTTTAAGCTTTATTAAAATAAGGTATCAATTATTGGTAATAACTCCGAAAGCACCCAGTTGGTATGTTCTTTCAATGTGCGTGTGCAAATAAAGGTTTATAGACTTCTAAATGAATATTGCAAGATATTAGAGACCACAGATGAATCTTAAATACTTCACTCTCATGCAATTTTCCCCTTTCATCCAAATGGCAGGAGATATTATTCCCTCCAACAGCCATTCCTATCATCCACTACATACAGAACCCACCTTTTTTTTCTTTTAATTCCTTCTACATTTGTCATCCCCATAAATCGTTATTCAAAAATTGCTCTTAGAAAGTTCATGCATATGTCAAAACTGGACAATCCCGGAAAATGCCCATGGTAAAAATAATATGTGATAATAAATAACAAAAATCTCAAGACAATAGAGGCTTTGACAAGCTCAAATTTTCTCTTACTAATCTTCAGTAGGAATATTGAAAGTTCATAAAAAAGAACGAAACAGAGGTCGTTTCAAACTAAAAATGGCACTATAGCCCCAATCAAATTATTAATCTAAAAATATCCACAAAAAGAAAAAATCTGCTTACAGATTCCATCCGAACAACAAAAATTTGATCTAAAACAAAGGAGAAAAAGCAGAAATTGAGCCCTTATCCTAGGAATTGCATATGACAAAAGCTAAAACCAATGAGAAAGAGATAAGAAGAGGTAACCTGAGCAAGAAATGCTCTTGGAGCTGTTGCAATTTCTTCACAGCAAGTGAGAGTAATGAAAATGATGTGCAGAAAATGAGAGAACGAGTTGTTGAAGCGAGATGCGTTGGTGAAGAAGTAGGAGCAAGTAGGCTGTTTGAAATGCACAGCTAAATTGCACATATAATTCATAAATCATCTTTAGAATATGCAAATGAAAAAAAAAAAAAAAAAAAAAAAAAAATTAAAGAGAGAGAGAGAGAGAGAGAGAGGAATTCTGAATTGCACAATGTAATAAACCACCAATTTCACCGTTCCAAGAATAAGCTATAAATGTACTACAGACAGTAACCAAAAGAACAAAAATTCTCCATCAAAGAGAGAGAGAGAAGATGAATTAAATTTTGTGCATAAATGTGTAATTATGTTTGGCAAAGAATGGGAACTCAAGAAACGTTCATGGTGTGGTGATGGTCACTCATCATGTTCCAGCTAAAAGGTGAAAAAAAAAAACCATAATCTCATAATAACAATAAATGATGCTTTCTTCGAAAAATTAGTACCAACCATAATTCATAAACCCAGACATAATACACCCTACAAAATGGAGTAAAGTTTACACAAGATAAAAAAGGAGCAAAGTTAAAAAAATTTACATGTACACAACTACAAATATGTCAAAATTAGGGCACGATTTTTTTTGTCAAAAAAGAGTTTTTTATTTATTTACATTTTGTTGAAAAAATTAGGGCACGTTTTTGGTCTAAAAAATGAGTTTTTTTTTTTAATGAAAAAATCAGGGCACTATTTTTTGATCCAAAAGATGATTTTTTTTTTTTTTTTTTAACATTTTGTTGTAGATATTACGGCACGGTTTACATGTCAAAATTAGGACACGATTTTTTGATCCAAAAAATGAGTTTTTTTCTAATACAGTTTCTTGAAAATACTTGGGCACTATTTTTTGATCCAAAAAATGAGTTTTTTTTTTTTTTTTTTTTTGAAAAAATCAGGGCACGAATGTGCTAACAGTATAGTTACATGTTGGGGGAAGGGGGAAGGTGTCGTCCCAAGCACTCCACAACGAGTACTATGCGAATGAGAAAATAGCATTTTACATTTATGACAATCGAACCTTCGACCACTGACTCACCATAGTAATCCATTATCTTTACGCCACCACACTTGATATGAACTTCGCTGATGAAACGACGAAACCCAACACCAAACGTGGATTCAACCCAAGACCTTCGAGACACAAGCTTGTTCGAATCCACATTTGGTGTTGGGTTTCGTCGTTTCATCGATGAGGTTCATATCAGTTGGTATCACAGCCTAGGTTTCAAGGAAAGTTTGAATTATCTTTTAATTGCTTTATTGTTTTTATTGTTTTCGAATTAAAAAAAAAAAAAAGTAGTTGTCCGAAATTTTCAGAAATTACGGTTCTTGGGGTCTAACTTGGTTTTTTTGTTACTGTTGGGGTCGAAATTTCTTTTGGATTAATACTCCTTTATTTATTCTCATTTGGACCTTTGTTGGAGATTGTCCTAAATATATATATATATATATATATATTTCTAGATTATCAAAAGAATAAGCAGAAGAAGAAATCCAAATTATCAACAAGTATTAAAATATATATATATATATATATATCAGATTCATTACTGTAATTTGTTGTGGTTTTGACCTAGCATCTCTTACTTTAGAACCATCTTTGTCATTTTAATTGCTTGCACCAGTTTCTTGGGAATTGCCTATTGAATCTTGTGGTTTGTTTTGGTTGCTTCTCTCATCGAATTGCTGCTTGGAGTCTAACTAAGAATCAACGAAGGCACAACGAGTGGAAAAAGGCAAGAGTGGTGAGAACATAAGAGGGTAAAAGCCAATTGAGTGACAAACACGAGAGTGAGCGAATCTTTCTTGATTGAAATACGTGAGGGAGTGCTTATGTGGATCCCTAACCTTATTTTGTAGATTCTAAATATGTCTCGCAATCAAGAGGAAAACTCAACCGAAGGGGCACAAAAACCAACAATTCTGAACCTACAAGTACAGGCGTTGTTGGCGGAGATGAGACGGATGATGAGGACTGAATTAGAACAAATTCATGAGAGAATGGATAAGTTGGAAGAAGAGTCAACTCGGGGGCAGCCATGAAATGCTCCCGTTAGACAACCATATAGGCGAGTGCAACAAGGGGTGCAATGGGGGGATATTGAAGATGAAGAGGAGATGGAGGAATTAGAATAACCACCAAGGAACTGGGGCAGGTTTGGGCGTGGTTATGGGTTTAGAGAAGCTAAGAATCAAGGAGATAACTTTGGGTATTATTAAGATGAAGATTCCGTTTTTCCAAGGAAAATCTGATCCCGAAACATACCTTGAGTGGGAAAAGAAAATGGAATTTGTGTTTGACTGCCACAACTACTCAGAAACCAAGAAGGTAAAATTAGCAGTGACTGAATTTCTTGATATGCTATTACGTGGTGGGATCAAATTGTTTTAAACAGGAGACGGAATGGAGAACGACCAATAGAGACGTGGGAGGAGATGAAAACGGTGATGAGAAAGCAGTTCGTTCCAAGTCAATACTATAGAGAGTTGTATAAGAATCTGCAAGGTCTTAGGCAAGGAAGTCGGAGTGTAGATGTTTATTATAAGGAGATGGAGGTTGTTATGATCTGAGCTAATGTAGAGGAAGTTCGAGAGGCTACAATGGCTAGGTTTCTAATGGGACTAAACTGAGAGATCCATGATCGGGTTGAGATGCATCATTACGTGGAGTTAGAAGACATGGTGCACATGGCCATCAAAGTGGAGCAATAACTTAATAGAGGGGGTGGTACACGTACAGGCCATAACTCGGGTTTTAACCCTTGGAGACCGAGAACCGCAAGGAAGAAAGACAAGCCACAAACATCTTCAACTCCCAAGTACAAATCCGAGCCGAAGTTTGAAAACACCAACCAGATTTCTAAAGGTAAAACCGATCCCTTTACTTCTAGAAACCGTGACATTATGTGTTTCAAGTGTCAAGGCAGGGGTCACATAGCTAGCCAGTGCTTGAATAAAAGGTTGATGGTGATAAATGCTTAAAGAGATTGAAACGGAAGATGAACAAGAGGATGAAGTCGATGAAATGCCACATCTTGAGGATGCTTATGAAGGGCAGTTTGCAGTGAAAGGAGAGTCATTAGTGGCAAGACGAGCTCTTAGCGCACAGTTTAAAGAAGAAGAAAACAACCAGCAGGAGAATTTGTTCCATAATCGGTGTTTTGTGAATCACAAAGTTTGCAACGTTATTAGTGATGGAGGAAGCTGCACCAACGTGGCTAGCACCGAGTTAGTGGAGAAATTGGCGTTACCTACCTTGAAGCATCCACGACCGTACAGACTGCAGTGACTAAACAATTGTGGGAAAGTCAAGGTAATGAGACAAGTGATGGTAGCGTTTTCCATTGGCAAGTATGAAGATGAGGTGCTTTGCGATGTGGTACCTATGCATGCATGTCACATCCTATTGGGCCGACCATGGTAGTACGATCGACGAGTCACACATGATGGATTCACCAATAGGTACTCCTTCATCATTAAAAAACAGCCCATATCACTTATTCCATTGACTCCAAAACAAGTTCTTGAAGACCAACTGAAGATGCAAAGAGTGACTGAAAAGAGAAAAGAAAAAGAGAGAGGGAAATATTGAGAAGAAAGAAAAAGAAATAGAGAAAAGGAGAAAGACAAAAACAAAAAAGAGAGTGAGAGGGGAAATGAGAGAGTTACAGCCTTGTTGAGTGCAGAAGAGGAAAAATACAATTTCATTGCAAAAAAAAGTGAGATCAAGAGAGCGTTACTTTCACATCAGCCCCTTATAGTACTTATGTACAAGGAGGCCCGTTTGTGTACTAATGATCTCACCGGTTCATTGCCGAGCAGTGTTGAATCTCTTTTGCAGGATTTTGAGGATGTCTTTCCCGTGGAGTTACCTTCCGGCTTACCACCAATTTGAGGAATTGAACATCAAATTGATTTCATACCCAGTGCGACAATTCCAAACCGACCAGCCAATCAAAGTAATCCCGAGGAAATGAAGGAACTTCAACGGCAAGTCCACGAGCTGATGGAAAAAGGGTATGTTAGAGAGAGCACGAGTCCTTGTGCGGTTCCGGTAATACTAGCGCCTAAGAAGGATGGGACATGGAGGATGTGTGTTGATTGCCGAGCCATCAACAACATTACGGTAAAGTATCGGCACCCTATTTCTCGATTAGATGATATGCTAGATGAATTGCATGGGTCTTATTTATTTTCTAAAATTGATCTTAAAAGTGGATATCACCAAATTAGGATGAAAGAAGGGGATGAGTGGAAAACTGCATTCAAAACAAAATATGGTTTGTTTGAATGGTTAGTTATGTCTTTTGGATTAACTAATGCACCTAGTACCTTCATGAGACTTATGGACCATGTTTTGCGTGCTTTCATTGGCAAATTTGTAGTTGTCTACTTTGATGATATCCTAATTTATAGCAAAACTTTGAGCGATCATGTTGAACACTTAAGACTCGTATTAGAGGTTTTAAGGAAATAAATGTTATTTGCTAATCTTAAGAAATGTACCTTTTGCATGGATAAGCTTGTGTTTCTTGGATTTGTTGTAAGTGCTAAAGGAATCGAGGCAGACGAGGAAAAGGTGAAGGCAATTCAAGATTGGCCAACGCCTACTTCAGTGAACCAGGTAAGAAGCTTTCATAGATTGGCTAGTTTTTATTGGCGCTTTGTTCGAGATTTTAGTAGCATCGCCGCGCCCTTGACCGAAGTCATCAAAAAGAACGTTCTATATAAGTGGGCAGAGGAGCAAGAGAAGGCATTTAAACTCATCAAGAAAAATTGACTATTGCACCTTTACTTGTTCGACCTAACTTTGCTAAAACGTTTGAGATTGAGTGTGATGCTTCAGGTATAGGTATTGGAGGCGTATTGATGCAAGAGGGAAGACCAGTTGCATACTTTAGTGAGAATTTGAGTGGGGCAGCCCTAAACTATCCCGCTTACAACAAAGAATTGTATGCATTAGTTCGAACTTTAGAGAGTTGGCAACACTACCTTTCGCCAAAAGAGTTTGTGATTCATACGGATCATGAATCTTTGAAGCATTTAAAGGGGCAACACAAGTTGATCTGTCACCATGCCAAATGGGTGAAGTTCATCGAGACATTTCCTTATGTGATCAAATACAAGCAAGGTAAGGAAAACGTAGTTGCCGATGCACTATCTCACAGGTACGCTTTACTTTCAACTCTTGATGCTAAATTGCTTGCATTTGAGTACATTAAGGACTTGTATGCAATGGATTCTAATTTCGGTGACCTGTTGAAAAATTGCAATAAGGGGGCGTATGGGAAGTTTTATTTGCATGATGGGTTCCTGTTTCGAGAAAATAAATTGTATGTTCCACATTCATCTTTGCGTGAATTAATTGTTCGGGAAGGTCATGGGGGTGGTTTGATGGGACACTTTGGGATAACTAAGACTTTAGGTGTGTTGCATGAGCATTTCTTTTGGCCGCATAAGAAGCATGATATGGCGAGGATCTATGCGAGATGCGTTACCTGTAGGCAAGCTAAGTCTTGGCAGCAACCGCATGGGTTGTACATACACCACTTCCTATTCCTAGTGTACCTTGGGTCGATATTTTAATGGATTTTGTTTTGGGATTACCTAGGACTAAGAGGGGGAGAGACTCAGTTTTTGTGGTTGTAGATAGATTCTCTAAGATGGCACACTTTATTGCATGTCATAAGACCGATGATGCATCACATATAGCAAATTTGTTTTTCAAGGAAATTGTTAGGTTGCATGGAATACCTAGGACTATCGTTTCTAATCGGGATGCAAAGTTCTTAAGTTGCTTTTGAAAGACTTTGTGGGGGAAGTTGGGAACTAAGCTATTGTTTTCCATTACCAGTCACCCACAAACTGATGGTCAAACCGAAGTAGTGAATAGGACTTTGTCTGCGTTATTGCATGCTATCATACAAAAGAATTTTAAAACGTGGGAAGATTGTTTATCGTATGTTGAATTTGCTTATAATCGATGTGTCCATTCTGCAACTAAGTTTTCATTGTTTGAGATTGTTTATGGATTTAATCCATTGACTCCTTTGGATTTAACTCCTTTACCTTTGAGTAAATGTGTTAACTTAGATGGCAAGAAGAAAGCTGATTTTGTTAAGCAAATTCATGAGAAAGCAAAGCAACACATAGAACGGCGAATGGAACAATATGTCAAGCAAGCGAATAAGGGACGCGAGAAGGTTGTTTTTGAACCGGGGGATTGGGTTTGGCTGCAATAGAGGAATGACCTATTTCCCGAGCAAAGACATTCACAACTACTCCCGAGGGGTAATGGACCGTTTCGAGTGTTGGAACGCATCAATGACAATGCCTACAAGCTTGAATTACCAAGTGAGTATGGTGTTAGTGCGAGCTTTAATGTTTCTGATTTATCTCTTTTTGATGTAGGCAACGATTTGAGGGCAAATCCTCTTCAAGATGGGGATAATGATGCAAATGAGGCTGCACATACAAGCGTACATAAGGGGAACTAACAGGTGGGCTTGGAGGGACTCAAGAGCAGCACCCACATGATCCATTAAGCTTGCTAATAGGGCCAATTACCAGACTTAGAGCCAAGTGATTTAAAGAAGCATTGAATGGGCTGGTTCAAGAAGTTTGAACTCAAGTAAATTCGTGGAGGCCCATTGAGCATGGTTCACGTTATCATCAGAGGATCATCACCGTGATTGAAGCTCTAGAAGAGTCCGATCAAAACAAGTTTAATTTCAGCAAGTAAATTGGCTTGGTTACTTTCCCTTTTGGTGTTATAGGTCTGATTGTAAGGCTTGCATGCCAATTTATTTAACTTTCCTTATTTGTTAGGCGTGATTCTTTAGGTGTAATGGCTGATAATAAAACCAATTTAAATACTTAATTTTTCCTTTTCTAGTTGTAGGCGTGATTTAAGAAGATCAGGTTAGTTTCCTGATTCTGTTTTCCTTTTGGTCAAATCCGAATTTATTAGAAGATAATTTAGGAAAAAAAGATTTGTGCCTAGCAGCCTATAAAAGGCGTGTTTTGAAGGTAATGATCAGTTTTTTGGGAATTCAGAAAAAGTGAGAGTGTGTTTTCTTGCATTCTTGAAAAGACTTTTGAACTTATCAAGTTATTCTTGTGGCATTCAACAACCAAACTTATCATCTAGGTTCTTCAGACGTTCTTGAGAGTCTTGGTGTGGCGTTTGTCAATATCCGAAGTCTTGGTTCTTATCTTGTTAGGTAACGGGTCAAGGCTAAAATAAGCTTGCGTCTTGAAGGTCTTGGGGTTTGAATCCACGTTTGGTGTTAGGTTTCGTCATTTCATCGGCGAGGTTCGTATTAGTTGGTATTAAAGCCCGACCCGCCGATGAAACGGCGAAACCCAACACCAAATGTGGATTCAAATCCTAAGACCTTCAAGATGCAAGCTTGTTGAGCCTTGACCCCGTTATCTAACAAGATAAGAACCAAGACTTTGGATATTGACAAACGCCACACCAAGACTCTCAAGAACGCCTTAAGAACCTAGATGATAAGTTTGGTTGTTGAACGCCACAAGAATAACTTGATAAGTTCAAAAGTCATTTAAAAAATGCAAGAAAACACACTCTCACTTTTTTCTGAATTCCCAAAAAACTAATCATTACCTTCAAAACACGCCTTTTATAGGTTGCTAGGCACAAATCTTTTTTCCCTAAATTATCCTATAATAAATTCGGATTTGATCAAAAGGAAAACAAAATCAGGAAACTAACCTACTCTTCCTGAATCACGCCTATAACAAGAAAAGGAAATAATTAAGTATTTAAATTGGCTTTATTATCAGCCATTACACCTAAAGAATCACGCCTAACAAATAAGGAAAGTTAAATAAATTGGCATGCAAGCCTTACAATCAAACCTATAACACCAAAAGGGAAAGTAACCATGCCAATTTACTTGCTGAAATTAAGCTCGTTTTGACTGGACTCTTCTAGAACTTCAATCATAGTGATGCTCCTCTGATGATAACGTGGACCATGCTCAATGGGCCTCCATGAATTTACTTGAGTCCAAACTTCTTGAATCATCCCATTCAATGCTTCTTTAAATCGCTTGGCTCTAAATCTGGTAATTGGCTCAATTGACAAGCTTAATGGATCATGTAGGTGCTGCCCTTGAGTCCCTACAAGCCCACTTGTTAGTTCCCCCTCATGTATGCTTGGATGTGCAGCCTCATTTGCATCAACACTCGTGCTACATTACATCAGCTTAAATCAGGTTAAACACTATCAAATAACATTTTCACTTCCCAGAAATAGAAAATTGAACTCTGGGTTTTTCTCAAATTATTTGATCAATAACCATTTACATAACGCACACAATCAAGTAAAGAAGCACAAGAATGCAAGAACCTCTAATAACTAGGAAATTAAAACCTTAGAATTAAACAACAGAAATAAATCACTACTATATTTTGCTTGAATTTCAATTTCCAAGAACCACAAAAAAAATCTCCCATAACAAATTCATATCCCTTTCGTGCCCTACTCTGAAATTATCTTATCCCAATTGGGAGGTCGATTTTCTTCTTCCCCAATCAGAACAAAAAGAAGAAAACAAAAATTGGAAGATGAGTGGAAAAAATTGTCAATCTGAGAATAAAAAAATCAGATAATCTGAGAAGAAGAAGAATAAAACTTAGCGAAGGAAAACAAGATTTTAACTGAAAATTCTTAGGAGATTAAAAAAAAAAAAAAGAATTTACCTAAAAACGAGGAGAGAGGAAAAAAGAACCCTAGCAAAATGATAAAATTAAATTAGGAGATTGTGTGAGTTAAATTCAGGCCAACTGTCTATGACGATGTCGTTTGATAGATATCTCTTTTTGTTTTCTTAGGATTATTTTTAAAATAACCACTTTACTATGTCGTTGGTCTCAGTTTTTCCCCTAAACTTCAAACTTTGCCACTGACGCCCCTCCAGTAACTTTTATTTTTTGTTTTTGAAAATACCACTCGAGCATTACTCTGTTAGCAAATAATCACCTATCGCCCAATCCCATTAGTGTTAATACCATTTTTAACTACGTTGTTGTAATAAACCTGTTTGTTGGAGGGTATAATGGTCATTGCATGTAATAATCTTGAGTCACATAAATTTTAGCTATTGTAAATAAATCTCTGATTGATTTTAGGGCACGTTGGGCATAACTTCTTAGAAGTTGCTTCTGGTTTCAAGAGTCTAAAACCTGTTTCTACAAGTGTTTGAATTATTTTTTTAAAAAAATTTCTGGTCTTTAAAAGAGTTTTATATCAAAGTTAGAAAATATGACTTTCAAAAAAAAAAAAAAAAAAATATCTTCTGAGTAAACTTTAAAACTTGTATTAGCCTCAGTTTGGTATTTTAACTCTAACTTAAATTTTTTATCTTAGTTTTTGTCTTTTTCTGAAAAGTCAACAAAACTTATAATTAGTTTTTAAAAAAGTCAACCAACTCCATTTAAAAATTTCAATTCCAACCGGTGAACCAAACGCACCCTTAGAGTTTAAGATAGATATTATAAACTATATTTTAACACTTTCAAAACTGATTAGAACATTTTAAAGTCATTTTGACTTCAAAATCTATTATAAAAATGTGATCATAATACCTTTACTGAAATGTCATGCCTTTTACTTATATTTTCAAACTAACTAAAAACAAAAACAAAAACAAAAACTGATAAACAGGTTCCTGTACAAAATGATGTGCCATTACGATAATTGATAATTGTCATTGCTACTCTTCATGGTTATGAGCCTAAAACTCTAGGGTACTTTTGATAATTCAACTATGAAGAACACACAAAATCTAATGTGACAGTGTTATAAAATAAATTACTGAAAAATGATGTGAGATTTGAAACAAAATTTAATATGATAGTGTCACAAAATAAGAATTGAAAAATGATACGAGATTTGAAATAAAAATTTTTAGAAGTGTTATTACTAAAATTTAAAAGGGAAAGTAGGGTTTTGCTGAAGGTATCTATGACAATATGCTTATATGGGAACAATAAAAAATAATATGGGATCCATAAAATCTAAAGGAGCAATGTTGTTAAAAAAATTTTATAGTCTGTTTGGTGAAACGTTTTGAGTTGAAACTTTTAAGGGTCCGTTGGTTCACCGGTTTGAGTTGAGATTTTTAAGTTTGAAATGAGATGAGTTAAGTTGAGTTTAAATGATGAGTGTTTGGTAAAAAGTTTGAGTTAAAAAGTTTGAGTTGAGTTTAGTGTTTGGTGGAAAAAAGTTTAAGTTGAGTTGAATTGTAAAAACAAGGGCCTTGTTTGGATGTCCCTAAAATGAGCTGAATCAAATTTTTTAATTTTTTATAACATTCTGGGTTTGTTTGGGTTGGTAGTTCAAATTACCAACCCAAACTAAATTTTTTGTCTTTTTCTCAAAAAAAAAATTTTCTTTTCTGAAAAAGTTTTTTGTCTTATTATAAAAGTCAACAAAAATTACTATTACAAATAAAATATTTCAACTCAAACTAACCAACCAAACGAACCCTATCTTATATTTTAGGGGGAGTTTGGAATAGCAATCCAACTCTATTGGAGTCCACATAATTTGAATGTGTCTTTTACAGTAACAGTGGTTGTCTTTTTTCCAAAAATATTATTGCGTTTGCTGAAAATTCAATATGAGACAACAAAAGTCTTTTTAAAATTCCTGCGAAATGAAATATTTGTACCCCATACGCACAAAAATCGTTCGTCTCAGTAGATGCAATTCAAATAAAGCATATAATTACATTCCTTCACCAAATTAATTAGATATTTCTCGTTTGCGTTCACGTGGCTCTGTACCATGGATATGATTGGTAACGTTGCCACATAGCATCCGCCATCCTTTCTCTCAACTGATTCATCGACCCATGTTGGTCCGTTCCTGTACTAGGCCCAGTGTCATCTATACCCTCGTCCAACACGTAATCATCGTTTACGTCGTCGCTCCGGCCTACAGCCACGCTATTACCTACAAAATCGTCTATAAATGGGTCCCCAACCTGTACCATTCTTATGAAATTATGTACAACAGCACACGCCACGGGGATCATCTTTTGTTTGTCCATCGGATAGCTGTTCATGGCTTTTAGTATTTTGAACCTTGCCTTCCAGACGCCGAAGGTTCGTTCAATGCAATTCCGGAGCGATGAATGCGTGTAGTTAAATACCTCCTTGCGGTTGCCTAACCCACCACGACGTCTTCGATATTCCGGTAAATGATACGTCTCCCGTCTAAACGGGCTCAAGAACCCGTTTTTATTGGCGTAACCGGCATCTGCTAAGTAAAATTTTCCTGCAATATCACTCAAAAAACAAATTCTTTTTTAACTGACAATATTTTTTGCCAAGTTTTTCCATGTAATTAATGCAATATCATTGATCATATGATTACCTGGTGGTGGTATTGGGAATCCATGGTACGCTATGGCCTCGTCCAACATTCTCGCATCATGGCATGAGCCCTCATATCCGGCCAACATGTACGTGAATTTCATGTCGCACGAACATGCCGCCAATATATTTTGTGAGTGGAATCCTTTCCGGTTAATCCAACCATCAGCATTATCGCGCCTTGGGACACAGGGGACGTGTGTCCCATCAATAGCACCAATGCAACCCTGCATGCCACATAAAATATTTATTATAAATGAATTTTTTGTCTACCACGGTTAGACCGTATTATTTTTTTCGGTGTAAACTACTACTTTCAATATATAACAATGGTAACGTACATCAAACCATGGCCGATATTTTCCTTCATGCTCAATTATCAACGATTGCACCGTCGTGTAGTCAGGTGGCCTTATGAATTCGTCTTTCAACGCACAAATAACCTTTAACACGATAAAAAACCAACGTGAGGTTGTCTCTGGGGAATGCTGGAATAAATACGAAACGTGCCGATTTGAAGCGCCTTGTGAACATATGGCTAAAAAAATGAATAACTGCTCGTTCACGTTCATGTGATTCGTTGACCTCAACAATCCTCGACCACCTAATAGGTTACTTAGTAATCTGAAGGTTGATGATTTCATACTGATCATCGATTGAATTACGTCTTCATGACCATTAAGTATTTCTTCCACACGCATGCTTCCAGTTAGCATTGAGTCATGCATTGGTTGCGGATTGCGGCGTATAGTCCGCCTACTATTTATTATTGCCACCACTGCCATCGCGCACATATCGTCGTCCTCGCGTTGTGCGTCAGATGTTGATTGGGTGTCTTCGTCACGACGAGTTGCGGATCGAAACCAATTCATTTCTGTATTTTGTTGCCGTACGCAAATCCACGTTGTCACCTGATCTTCATAAGAATCAAACACAATATTAAGTATAAAAAATTCCTCGATATGGTTTGAACTTCGTCAAATAACATAACGAAACGACGTATACTACAATCAGTTTAAAAAAACAAATCCAAATTATTCTACATTAAACACTTAAATGTATAATTTAAAAAAACAACAATAGTGTAAGTGTCTTATTGAAATGGAGGAGGGAAAAATCAAGCATCAATAACATGAACATCATTGGGGCGGTGGAATCTGGGAGCCGACAACTGACGCAATAATTCCTCGCCGGTCGTCGTCGTCAAGCTCTGTGAAAGGACGCTGCAGCCGCGGATGCGCATCGAAGTAGTGCCACATTATCGTTCGCTGATATTGTGAATATTCATCTCTTTCATTATATTGATGCAGTCGACAATACAATACATGTCGTTGTTGTTGGCGCCATCGGATGTCGATTGCGATCGAGCGCGGAAATGATTGGCGATTTCCTCCATAGCCGTATACGTCATATCATCCGTCGCCTCCCTTTGTTTGCGCTTCCCAGCACTCCCACGTGACCGTGACGGCCCGGCGTCGTCGTGCGAACCTCTCGTGTTTGCCTGTCTCCGCCCACCGATGCTTGGGTTATTATCGTCCTCCATAAGCGGTTGTGTTCCGGAGTGGCCCATGGACAGATCAAACTCAAACGGTAGCGAACTTCCGCCTTCCATCGTCACCGATCCGAAAGCCGAGGCACCTGCTGCATGGTTTTTATCAAAAATATTGAAATACAATTCTTTGTGCCGAAGTCCCTCGTAGCGGAGATGGGTACATTCCTTGTTATCCTGTAAAATCAAAGCAGATTGTGGTCAAAGGTTATCCAGTGGAATCCTATAGTACAAATACGCGCTTATATATTGCATAGAAAAGGTTGCATTACTTTCAAGAAGGTTTGCCATGTTTCGTCGGAGCAAACAACCGTATCTGT
This sequence comes from Ficus carica, assembly GCA_009761775.1. Classification (NCBI taxonomy): domain Eukaryota; kingdom Viridiplantae; phylum Streptophyta; class Magnoliopsida; order Rosales; family Moraceae; genus Ficus; species Ficus carica. The sequence continues at coordinate 142,319 of VYVB01000483.1, read as the reverse complement.
CCGCGGATCATATCCAAGCCCTGTGTGGGTCTGCAGACTCTTCCAACCTCTGTAAATTTTTTTCATCCGCTCTTTCTTTTGCGATAAAGTGGATGCAAGGGCCGGAACACCGCCAAAACGTGTGTTGAACTCGTTGGCCCATAACTCTAGAATCGCGATTGAAGGTTGCTTGCCGCCCCTTTCGGCTAGGTACTCGTCAAGTTTTTCCAGGAATAGTCTTTCCTTGGCGTCCGTCCAAACGTACGACTCACCAGACGATTTGCGAGGCATGTCCTTAATACATGTGAAATTGAAATATGAATTTAACGCAACAAAGCTGAATGAGTGGAATTTAGTTTTGGCTCAGAAAATATTTATGACATATTGCACCTGAGGCATGTCATCGACCCGAAATCATGGCAACTACCATGGCATCGAACGCCGGTAACTACCTAAATGATATCGGGTTATTGACCCACCAGTCAGATGCAAAATACAATTTAGGCTTATGGGCCTCTATCATCATAGCCAAATGGGTGGATCGGTATGGCAGGCTGTGATTAGAGATTGGCCGTGTGTACCATATAGGCAGCCTATAAATGACCTAAACAAGCTTTAGCAATCACCAAAACAACAACAAACCAGAAATTCTCAAGTTTGGTTCCCAAAACCCCCAAAAAAGGCCAAAAACTTGTAAATTGTTAGCCAAAATGAAATGTAAGAATGGATTAGCCGTGTAAACCATATATGCAGCTTATAATTGACCTAAACAAGCTTTACAAATCACCAAAACAACAAAAAAAACAGAAAATCTCAAGTTTGGGTCCCAAAACCCCCCAAAAAGGCCAAAAACTTGTAAATTGTGAGCCAAAATGAAATGTAAGTATGGATTAGCCGTGTAAACCATATTTGCAGCTTATAATTGACCTAAACAAGCTTTACAAATCACCAAAACAACAACAAACCAGAAAATCTCAAGTTTGGTTCCAAAAACCCCAAAAAAAGGCCAAAAACGTGTGAATTGTGAGCCAAAATGAAATGTAAGAATGGATTAGCCGTGTAAACCATATTTGCAGCTTATAATTGACCTAAACAAGCTTTACAAATCACCAAAACAACAAAAAAAACAGAAAATCTCAAGTTTGGGTCCCAAAACCCCCAAAAAAGGCCAAAAACTTGTAAATTGTGAGCCAAAATGAAATGTAAGTATGGATTAGCCGTGTAGACCATATTTGCAGCTTATAATTGACCTAAACAAGCTTTACAAATCACCAAAACAACAACAAACCAGAAAATCTCAAGTTTGGTTCCAAAAACCCCAAAAAAAGGCCAAAAACGTGTGAATTGTGAGCCAAAATGAAATGTAAGTATGGATTAGCCGTGTAAACCATATTTGCAGCTTATAATTGACCTAAACAAGCTTAACAAATCACCAAAACAACAACAAACCAGAAAATCTCAAGTTTGGTTCCAAAAACCCCAAAAAAAGGCCAAAAACGTGTGAATTGTGAGCCAAAATGAAATGTAAGAATGGATTAGCCGTGTAAACCATATTTGCAGCTTATAATTGACCTAAACAAGCTTTACAAATCACCAAAACAACAACAAACCAGAAAATCTCAAGTTTGGTTCCAAAAACCCCAAAAAAAAGGCCAAAAACGTGTGAATTGTGAGCCAAAATGAAATGTAAGAATGGATTAGCCGTGTAACCATATTTGCAGCTTATAATTGACCTAAACAAGCTTTACAAATCACCAAAACAACAAAAAAACAGAAAATCTCAAGTTTGGGTCCCAAAACCCCCAAAAAAGGCCAAAAACTTGTAAATTGTGAGCCAAAATGAAATGTAAGTATGGATTAGCCGTGTAGACCATATTTGCAGCTTATAATTGACCTAAACAAGCTTTACAAATCACCAAAACAACAACAAACCAGAAAATCTCAAGTTTGGTTCCAAAAACCCCAAAAAAAGGCCAAAAACGTGTGAATTGTGAGCCAAAATGAAATGTAAGAATGGATTAGCCGTGTAAAACCATATTTGCAGCTTATAATTGACCTAAACAAGCTTTACAAATCACCAAAACAACAAAAAAACAGAAAATCTCAAGTTTGGGTCCCAAACCCCCAAAAAAGGCCAAAAACGTGTGAATTGTGAGCCAAAATGAAATGTAAGAATGGATTAGCCGTGTAAACCATATATGCAGCTTATAATTGACCTAAACAAGCTTTACAAATCACCAAAACAACAAAAAAACAGAAAATCTCAAGTTTGGGTCCCAAAACCCCCAAAAAAGGCCAAAAACTTGTAAATTGTGAGCCAAAATGAAATGTAAGTATGGATTAGCCGTTTAAAAACCATATTTGCAGCTTATAATTGACCTAAACAAGCTTTACAAATCACCAAAACAACAACAAACCAGAAAATCTCAAGTTTGGTTCCAAAAACCCCAAAAAAAGGCCAAAAACGTGTGAATTGTGAGCCAAAATGAAATGTAAGAATGGATTAGCCGTGTAAACCATATATGCAAGCTTATAATTGACCTAAACAAGCTTTACAAATCACCAAAACAACAAAAAAACAGAAAATCTCAAGTTTGGGTCCCAAACCCCCAAAAAAGGCCAAAAACTTGTAAATTGTGAGCCAAAATGAAATGTAAGAATGGATTAGCCGTGTAAACCATATATGCAGCTTATAATTGACCTAAACAAGCTTTACAAATCACCAAAACAACAAAAAAACAGAAAATCTCAAGTTTGGGTCCCAAAACCCCCAAAAAAGGCCAAAAACTTGTAAATTGTGAGCCAAAATGAAATGTAAGTATGGATTAGCCGTGTAAACCATATTTGCAGCTTATAATTGACCTAAACAAGCTTTACAAATCACCAAAACAACAACAACCAGAAAATCTCAAGTTTGGTTCCAAAAACCCCAAAAAAAGGCCAAAAACGTGTGAATTGTGAGCCAAAATGAAATGTAAGTATGGATTAGCCGTATAAACCATATTGCAGCTTATAATTGACCTAAACAAGCTTTACAAATCACCAAAACAACAACAAACCAGAAAATCTCAAGTTTGGTTCCAAAAACCCCAAAAAAAGGCCAAAAACGTGTGAATTGTGAGCCAAAATGAATTGTAAGTATGGATTAGCCGTGTAAACCATACATGCAGCTTATAATTGACCTAACAAGTTTACAAATCACCAAAACAACAAAAAAAACAGAAATTCTCAAGTTTGGGTCCAAAAACCCCAAAAACATGTCAAATTCGTACAAAATGGCAACCTCTAGCCGAACCTAAGCAAGCATTCACAATCACCAAAACAACTAAATAAGAGGAACGGCCTGTAGTTCAACAACAACAGAAAATCCAGCGAAATTAAGGAATTGGCAAATAGTCGAAATTCTCATGAACAACAGAACTTGAAGAAGTAATTTTGGTACTGAAATATTTAAGTTTAAACTATATTGACAGAGAATTAGGGCAGGGAAATTTACTGGGGTTATGGAATTGGAAGCCGACGATGAGTAAACAGTCGAAGAGGGCGGATTAGGGCACGAATTAACGCGATGGTGGGATGATTTCCGGACTTCAAAGTAGTGGGTAATCACTCTACGGGTTCGCCTTCGAGTCGGAGTCCTCACACAGCGCCTCATCTGCTGCTCGTCAAGCCAGGCGAGGGGAAAATTTGAAGGGAATACCCAAATCGGAGAGAGGAAAGAGGCCCACTACCCGGAGCGCCTGCTAAGCAGACGCCGGTGGATGGGATGGAGAAGCAGCGAACAGAGCAACTGACAACACGCAACAGCACATGGGCGCCGGCATGGACATCGACAATATTCGCGAACAGAAGACGAGATGGAGGAGGCAGATGCGCAGGGGAACGTGGGTGAACAGTCCACCATCTGGGTTTACTGTATAACGGGTCAGAGGCCATTTCAACCCGAACTGGGTTGCCAAAGGACCTCAGTTCAAACTGAAAGGCATATTCTCAGTTTGGACTGGTCGTCCAAACGAGGCCTAAGTTTGAGTTGGTTGACTTTTTAAAATTAGTTATAATTTTGTTGACTTTTCAGAAAAAGACAAAAACTGAGATAAAAAAATACAGTTTAGTTTAAGTTGAATAGGTTTACCAAACAAACCCTAATGATATTATGTTTTTTTTCCAAGGTTTCATTGTGAATATTCATGTTAAAAGTTTATAACACAAGAGATAAAAGTAGGATTTTAATCATAAATCAAAAAGTTAAAAAATTGATTCACTCAAAAAGAAAAAAAAAAAAAAAAAAGAAGAAGAAGAAGAAGAAGAAATAAATAAGCATCACATGTGCATCCCTTTATATAACCAATGTATCACTAGCATTTTACGCCGGATAAGGATCAAATTTGGGACTCATGTCTCATAAAATCTAAGGGTTCGTTTGGATCGCAAGTTTGAGTTGATATTTTGAAGTTGAAATAGTGAAATTTTGTTGACTTTTCAGAAAAGACAAAAAACTTTTTGGGAAAAAGACAAAGACTTTGAGTGTTGAAATACAAGTTTGAACTTGTATCCAAACGTCCACTAAACTTTCCCTCCCTCATCAGCTGGGTTAGCTCTAGTTGCTTAAAGTAAAGAATGTTTAAAAACTGAACGATCTATTCCAAAAATAATCTATTAACTAATTATAATGTCAAAAAAATTATAGTGTCTTTTGTCATTTTTCGACGGCTTCTAAACACGCCACGTGGTAATTTATTTTCTTTAAAAAAAGTAAAAATAAATTTATATTTTTTTAAATTTGAGGTGGAGGGATTTAAACTCTACACTTTTAGGTGAAGTTAGATTTGATATTATTATTAGGTTATGCTAATAAAAAGTACAGATATAATACATGAATAATAACATATCTTATTATATTAAAAGATACAGAGTTAAATCTCATTTTCAATTAAAAAAAAAAAAAACTTAACAAATACTCGAATACTAGGACAATTGTGCTCTCATGCGTAAATTTGTTTCTATTAATTAATTAATAATTGATTAATTAATTAATTAAAAGTACCATTGCTTTTTGCCGTTTAGGCTTCTAAAGTAATGGAGTCATGAAATTGGCGCGTTTAAAATGGAAAGTTACAAAGTTACAATCCAAAAAACAGACCCATTCGCTTCCTTTTCACTGATCCACTCACTTGTAACATTCCTTCATTCGTAGTCTCTCTCTCTAACATCTTCTCATTCTCTCTCTCTAGCACTCCATTGATCAAGTTTTCCAGAACAGCTAAGCTTTCCCTGGTAAAAACCCACCTCAACTCTCTTTCTCTCTCATTTTCTTGTTTTCCTTGCCCTTTTTGACAAAACCCTTTTTTTTCCTCTCCCGTTTCAGTATCTTTTATGGTAAAGTTTTGATTTTTATGATATATAATATGTGTAACTGTACATATTTGTGAGTGTCTTTTTGCTTAATTAGTGGAATATGCAAAAAAAAAGTTTTTTTTTTTTTTTTTCTTTGCTGGGTTAATTAGAACTCTAGCTCTAAAGTTTGTAACTTTACATTATATTTACTTTTTACTTTATATATACGGTTTTAAGATTTATTCTTCATTTTAAAGATTTTCAAATTGTTCTAAGTTTGTAACCTTTACACTATTTTTTTTTTCTTTGTAACGGGCTTTAAGTTTTATTCTACATTTTATGCTACGGGTGTTTGGAACAAAGGATTGAAAAGTTTTTTGTTTTGTTTTTTTTTAAAAAATTCAAAAAATACTTCAGTTTTCTTAAATTTTTTTCACTGTTTTGAAATCTTCATCACACTCATTTTTCTCTCCCCCAAACACCAATCCAATAAGATTCTTAATTTGGATTAGATTTTTTTTTTTTTTTGAAAAACTTTTCATTCCAACCCAACCTGGGTTTTATGTGTTATGCTCAGGTAAATCCAAAATCGTGTTCACTGGAGTTTATGAGTTTTAATTTTGGTTACAAAATTAGTTTTGGTGAAGTTAGGAAGGAAGGAAAGACAGCATTGGTCACAGATGGCGAATGTGGAAAGTATATGAAGTCAGATTTATGATATGCCTCTGAATGATTAGCTTCTTAGAGTTTTGCCCTATATAAATTATATAAATTATTTGTAAAAAGCCACTGAAATGAACATTCTCCCAATACATGTCAATGAGTTAATTGAATTATTAGAGTGCAAGGCATGAAGTGACTTTTCCTTTTTAGGTGACTTCTTCGATCTCAAGAAACGGGGAAGTTTTAGCTTCCTTGCCCGATACCTCGACCGATAAAGCCTTTACTTTCCATTTTCTGTCATTTTAATTCGAAAGATGTAACAGGGGGTTTTCTTGATGGCTTTTGATTTTTAGTCTTTTCGTGTTGTTTATTTATTTATTTTTATTATTTTTTTTTTTTGGATGACATTTTTTTTCCACTTTTGTTTTGTACTGTTTTCAGTATCAATAAAGAATGTTCCTTGTGAAAAAGAAACAGGGAAGCCTCCTATCATTATGCATTGGATAACCGTGTTACATTGCTTTCTGTTAGACTATATAATGATATAGTCTTTGAAGTGTCGAGTTTCTATGATCCTGACCTCTTTCTCCGCTCATGGTATATTGAAGAAAATAGATAATTGGAGCTCCGAAAGTCTTTCACTGGCCATGGACATGTCGGATGTATGTCCAACCGAGGATGCTGTTCGGGCACTTTTAGAACATTTTGTTGATCCAATGCTTCCAGCAAAATCTTCTCTGCTGGACAATCCATCCCAATCTCAACGCCAAGCAGTTGCAAAACAGGTGCTTTTTGTCATGTTTGTCTTGTTTTAGTTTACCTCTTGAGAAGTTAATGCTTTTCACTTCATCTTTAACTCAAGGTATTTGGTAATGGATTGGAACTACCTGATGTCTCTCATGGGGAATTGTATTAAAACATTGAATTCAACAATCTTGGGAATATTAGAATAAACATATGTTTATTTCACTCCAAGTCCTTTAATTTTAAATGATTATGACATCTGGTTTTCTATTTCCTGTTAATTGTAAAGATAGATATTTGTTCTTTTTGTGTTTTTGAATTCTTCTTGGGTGAATAATTGTTCAAAACACTAAGTTGTTTGTCATATGGTGATGACGAGAGGTTCCTATGACATTACTGGTTTTTGTTTTTGTTTTGTTTTGTTTTGTGCTTTGATAGGAAACAATGGTTTTAGCGGTGATGAAAGGAAAAAAAAAAAACAAAAAGCAAATTTACACAAAGACAACAAAGCCAACCAATGATAAAGAACCATGGGCAATGGAAATTCCCTAAAGTCTTTAGCTTTAGTGATCCACAACCACAACAAAACTAAAGGTCTAATTCCCTCCCGCACGGCCTCCTTTTCCTCCTCAGCTGTGGTACTGGTGCATGTGCATATGGATGTGTAGGTGCTTTTATACGGATTATAGATGGCTGCCATATACGTTGGATTTCCAAAGGAAGAAATCATGAAAAGCAAGTAATCAGAAAAGAAGCATTTGCAAGAAAATGAACTAGTGAACTTGATATCCTAATCCTTTTATCCAGCACCCTCCCCTCATAGCCACCCAAGACAAGTATTGGAGAACTAATGCATTAACTTATTGTTTTCTTAATAGAACTAATTTTGATAACAGGTGTTTCTTTCAGTATGCTTGTATGCTAGGCTTGTCCTTCTACTAATTAATCAGTATACCGCAGAAGGAAGGAAATATTAGGGACGGCAAACTGATCTATTCTCATTTCTAGTAGTGGTTACAGTTAGACTATATTGGTCCTGTGCAATGGCCAATAATTGTGCATGCCAACCCTCTTTGGCCAATTTTATTGGCCCTTTAGGAGAGTTGGAAAATGAATTTGTCCAAAGCGCATGATTTCTGATAACTTCTTCTATAGTGCTATGATAATGTACTAACCTCATACCCTGTAGTTATTTAAACTTTAATCTCAAACATTTTCTCCAAGTTTATCTGTTTATACAAAAATATGAGTCAGAACCTATATTTTCATACATCATTTTGTAAGCACAGATGCAAAATATAATAGCTTTAGTGGTAAACTTCTATAACTGTTTGTTTGTGAACTTTATTCATCTTAGGTGCATGCTGTCTTGTTGTTGTACAACTACTACCACAGGAAACAAAATCGCGCGCTAGAGCATTTGGGTTTCGACTCATTTTGCAAGTTGGCTGTGATTCTGAAACCCACCCTGTTGGGGCATCTGAAATTCATGCAAATATCCAACGTCAAGGACTTGGATGATCCAGAAAACCAACTATCAATAATGGAGAAAACCATAATGCACGCGTGTGATATATCTAAAGTTTTGGATGCATCGAGGGAAAATCCAAATGTTGAAGGATGGCCGCTTACTAAAGTTGCAGTTTTCTTGGTTGACTCGAAGAACGAGAAATGCTTGTTACTATTCAATTCCATCACCCAAGGTGTTTGGTCAGTGATTGAAAAGGATCCGGAGGTTTTACGCCAAAGTTCAGATAGCACGACTGAGACAAAACAAGTGGACAAAAAGAGGAGAGTGATTCGAAAACCTTCTATAGCTGATTCCAAGATAAATTTAGCTGGTTTTCTGCAGCTTGCATACTCTGCTGTTAAGGAACTAACTGGTATGCTATTTTCTGTGCATAAAACAATGGAGTATGCTTCTGTCATACAGGGTTAGTTTCTTGATTAAGATAGTTATTATGCTTCTGTCATACAGGGTTAGTTTCTTGATTAAGATAGTTATTTGAATAAGTGGGCGCATTGTGGTGTACTCTCTAGCAAGCCCATAGTACACATGTATATATATTTAGATTAATATATATATACATATATTATGTTTTTGTGTAGTATAAAATAAAAAAAGATTGAATGACCCACTTACGCATCAGTCATTTGGTCTCTTAGTTTTTAGTCTCTATCTATCCATAATATAATTTGGCTGGTTTATAGAAGTTTTAAAGCTGTCTGACTGTTATTTATCCCCCTAACTTTCTTTCAAAGTTAGTTCATGCCTAAATGCTTCTCATATATGGTGTAGGTGTTACTCAGGCTGATCTTATTGTTCTGGAAGATGGTGTCGCTTATTCTGTTAATAAAGAAAAGGAAGCCACCCGGTTTTACATCATGCAGTGCACTAAACCGGTCAATGATGATGCCATTCAAGTTTCTATTAACGATGTGATGAACAGGTTTAGTCATCAAACAACCATTTCTTACCTCTTCTTGTTTTTTATTTTAAGTTGTAAGGTAAGGGGTGAAAAATTTAAGTCAGATGCATGTTGCTTTGTGACTTGGGTATATTTATAATCTGGTAAAATATCTTGGCTGTAAATTCCCTTGTTCTATAAATTTTGGACAATCGTAGAGAAAATACTTGTGCTCCTCTAATAGTACTTTAATCTTTTGACGTCCTCATTTAATACTTGCTTATGATAGATAACTTTTTTTCTCTAATAGTAACTTTTGGGGAATTTGCGTGGAATGCAACTGGAGGATTTTCGAAGATACTGAGGAAGATAGTGATGTTATAAGTGATAGAGTTATAATCTTGGGTAGTTCTCTGGGTTCACCGTGATAGAGAGTTTAATAACTTATTTTTGTCTGGTATGGTTAGAAGTTGGGGTCTGTTTTTGTAGTGTCTGAAGTAGAAGTTTCTTTGCAGTTGTTTAGTTACTTGCAATATGTTTTTGTAAGAACTCCTCATCTCTCTTTTATGTTTTGTCTTGTAACTTTTTGATTATCAATAAAGTTACTGTTTCTTCTAAAAAAAAAAAAAAACAGAAAAAAGAAAGATTGTTTTTGGTTTTCTTTATTCTATTTTATCCTAATTGAAATTTCTTCACACTTGTGTGTGCGAAGATTGACACTGGCTCAGCTTTGTTTCTGCTTTGGTTCTTTAATCATGCATGTCTTTCAAGTTTGGATGTGGTGGGAGTATCTAATGATTCGTCCATACTAACCATGAGATGGATTAACAATTTAATAATTTATTTTCTTTCCTGTTGACTCATTGGTTAATATGTTGGGAAGTTGGATGACTCATTTTTGGTTGCATTGCATCTGAATGAATGTGAATGATAGACCTGACTATTTTCAATCTAAATCACTAACCAATTGAAACTTTATTGAAATGAGCGAATTGCCCCAAAAAAAAAAAAAAATCGTGGATAACTCCACCAGAGATCAAGAAAGAAGAAAATTACAGAAATGAATATCAACCCCTCATCAAATATGAAAATATAGAACCCCTGAAATCTGGTTTCTCAAACTATTTTTGATGCCGTAACACATTGTATCACTGTCCTTCAGATAAAGGGAAAGTGTATTCTGATTATCTAATGATTAAAAACTGCTTTGTGTTGTGTTCTTCTCATGCTGATATTGTCTTTTCAATTTGAGTAGCCTGCAGGGTCCTTTATTCGAAAAGAGTTCTGGCAGATGGACGGTCACACCGGTTGTTGAGCACTTCCACGTGCTTCCTTATGCTGGGATTTTGTCAGAATGGATGCATAAGTAAGCCAGTGTCCTCTTTATGCTTCGTTGTTCAAATTTGTCATGTTTCCGACTCTAGTGGGTTCCAAATTTTCCTGTTAGATGTAGGTTTTTTTGACTTTGAATTGGATATGGAAGCTGATGATTCATAGCTGTAGCAATTATGTTGTTCCTTTTGCCATAATTTAAATGCTAAATTGACTCTCTCTCTCTCTCTCTCTCTATATATATATATATATAAATATTAGCTTGTTCGATTTTTATTTTTTTTTAAATAAATTTTATCTTCCTTCATTGTCATTGTTTTTCCGGTAAATGTACAAGTAGTTTGATAAAGCAACATAAGTTTTTCGTTCGTTCTTTTATTTTATTTTTAAATGTAATGCAATTTGACAAAAAATTTTGAAAAATATTAAAATGTTTAAATATAAGATCAATGTTAATTTCTTTCTATTATTGATCATAGCAGTCTTAGGCTGAAAATTATTTGTTTATGCTACTTAATTATCGTTCAACGTATTCTGTTGGCTTTATTTTCCTTTCTTTTTTCAATTTGAAGTTAAGTAGGTGGAATTTGTGATAAGAATCCCAATGAAAAAAAAGTCCCACTTTCTAAATGTAGTATGTAGCTTCTAGTCTTTGTCGTCAAAATACAAGATATTCTTGTAAAAAAAACTAGTACATTTTTATTTCTGTATGTCTCTCTCTCTCTCTCTCTCTCTCTCTCTCTCTCTCTCTTCTTCTTCTTCTTTTCTTTTATTTATTTATTTTTTTATTTTATATAAATCTCTAAGGTCAATATGCTACTATGACTTTATCAACTATATTCGTCATCTTATATTGTCTAAGAAATGTTGGTAGAAAGTTGAATACATCTAAAATTGGACAAGTGTACTTAGAAAGTTGACGAGCAAAAAATATTTGTCCTTTTGTCGTTGCAAAACCACAGAAAGGCTATTCTTCCTTCTATAACTATAGATAATAGATATATATCCAATGTTACGTAAGGCTATTCTCCCTTCTATTTATAATATTAGATAGATACAGATAATAGATATATATCCAATGAATGTTTCATAATGATACTTCATGTTAACCAAAATTTAGCTTAGCTCTATCCTTTTGTCCCATCTGCCAAAGGCATCTTATGTGTTCCTATAGCTGTCCAGATGACAAACCTTTACAGAATTCTAAATATCCATGCACTAATATACGTGTCTAGGTGCTCATGAAACTGAGACTTTCCTTGCCATAAGTAGGGGAAACTGTTGTTCTATTATGATGATAGGGCGTTTCTATCTAGGAATGGTTCTATTTTCTTACTTTTCTTTTGACATGTTACTACCTTACGTTGTTCTAAATTGTCTTCGTAAACGTTGGAAGCTATGTAACAAGGCTAATAACATGTAAAATGTCTCATTGATAAAAATTCCTTAGCTTGTGTTACAAACGTTTAGTCGAGTAATTACTTGTTTTAATTTCCAAATTCAAAAGATTGTATTCTCGATTTGGTTGTCCTTGGATCCTCATTCTTTTCTGTAGAAACGAAGGATACATGTTTTCTCAAGCCATTGATTTAAAGTATAAACTAGTTGTATAACTTTTGACACTTGTATGCTTGAAGAAACGGAGTTCAAGGGTCATATGCTTTCTACAAACCACATGCATATCTTTCTATTCTTGTCACTGTTTTGGGGTTATGCTTTACGTGTTTAGGTCTATCTCGGTTATGATAATTTTAAATCTTATCATCCGTTGTCTTTTGTGTTTTTTTTTTTCCTTTCCTCAAAGGCAAATTCGTTCGAATAGTTTACAAGATTTGATGCTGGGAGAGAGCTCCAAAAAGATGAAAAGTACTAGTGAATCAGCAAAACGTAAAATTCAAGATAGTCCTCACATGAATAGTGGCACAAAAGAGAGTTGTAACAGCAAGACAACCGGCACCAATCTCAAGTCAGCCAAGGAGAAAGATATGATTGACGTTTCTAATACTTTCAGTTCACCTCGGGCCTTTCAGATTACTAAACAGTACAGTGATATTTCATACACAACTCAAGTTGAAAACAACCAGAATTTGTTTACTTCCAACAGTACAGAAAGTGAATTTAATGATCAAGAAAGCGGTGTTAGCATTAAGGTTAGGTTTCTTTAGCCACTTAACTTACAGCTTATCTCTGAAATTATTCTCCCTTTCTTATCCCCTTTTGCTAATGTTTGGAACTAGGATTATGCTGAGTGAAAGGGAGAAGAATGCAAGCGTTTATTTACACCATTTGGTTAGAATGAAAATGTGAAGAAGAAAGTGAACTTAACTAACATTAACTTCCCATTATTTAAGCTGAGCTCTAAAGGGAAATTTGAAATTTGAAGATCAATGAGACAATGAAAGTCACAACATGACATTTGTTTACATTTTTTTCCTTTTTTCTAATGAACCGATAAGCATACTTTTATCACCCTTTTTACATTCTGAACTGGTAGTTTGATCTTGGAGATTAGTCTGCATATATGTAAAAAACTGTTCACCTCTGTTAGTCTGAGATGACATTTTATTCTACATTTTTTTTTTCAAACTTTATATTACTTTCAACAGTTTTTTTTGTTCAACTATTTCTCTGCGTTTCATAATTTTTTTAATGGGGCCAGCAGTTTGAGATGGTGGACTCCACAACGAGGTCAGATGGTGCTAACTGCAGATTGGAGAAGGTTGGTTACGGAAATAAGATCGGTGACAACATCTCATCAGATCAAATTGGAACCGCCAATCTTTCCTTGATCACTCATCGATCCAATTCTAACCATCTTGATAGGATACAAGTTACTATTGCGTCAAAGGAAAACATATTGTCACAGACTGCTGTGAAAGTTCTTATGAGGAGAAGGGATAAGCTGGTATACTTCTATCCTCGTAAACTTTTTCCAAGAATGTTCGTCCAAATAGATCTATAGGAAGCGGACACCTAATGAGTACGGGGCTCTATGTATTTATCTATTTTGTATAACAGATAAATTTCTGTTTCCATATTCCTCGTGATTGAATGGTTTGCCTTGCCTGATTACTAGTGCTTTGTATTAAAATACTGTTTTTCATTTGGCTATACTTTTGCAGTTTGGTACCATCTCGTTTTTTTTGTTGCTCTTCCGCTGCTTCAATCTTGCTGTTATACGTCGCATTTGCTTTACTAGGAATTTCTTCATTATTGAGATGAGCTTCTATGTGTCATAAATTTTGTCTACTTGTCTATGCAGTCGCTGCAGCTGCGCCATTTACAGGATGACATTGCCGAGTGTGATAGAAAGATCCATATGATTCTGAATGGTAACATCTCTTTTTTCTGTAAGCAAAATGCTTAGCTACTGAATTTCCATGCTTTACTAAATACATTTATTTTTCGGGCTTGTCTTCTGTACTTTGCTTTTCGATGGTTGTTATTTGAGGAGGAAACACTCCCCTTCCCCCAAAAGCCTTGCTACTTTCTCCTTTTCATCTTTGTTTTAAAAGAAATTGTCTGTCTTCTGGAACTTTGCTTCGTTCAATGATTGAGTTGGGCGGTGATTTTATGCTAACATATACTTGCTCGAAAACATTGGAAAAAAATCCTTGGCAAGGTTTCTACTTGTTATAGCCGTTCCTCAATTATATTCACTCTTCTCTGGTTTTTTTCTTTTTTTTTTTTAAATCAAAATTTTATCTGCAATTATTGATGAAATTACCAGACTTTATGTGTGCGCAAATTGTTGCTATTAAATTGAATTAATTTTCCAAGAGCTTTTCCCTTCAACTTTTTTGGAGGGTAGTATTAAAATGAAGGAGAAAAAAAAAATGCTAGTTCCTTCATATTCTAGTCATGGGGGCCTTGTTTGAATAATTGGTGGGAATAATTTGAGCTACTATACTTGTTTTTGTTTTATAAGAACAGGTGGTGACGATGACTTTGCATTAAAGATAGAGTCCATCATAGAAGGTTGTAATGATGTATGTGTACGAAGTGTTACCGAAGAACGGACTTGTCAACTTTTTGATGACCAATCATCGCCGCAATATGGCAAGAGAAAGAAATTGCCGGAGGCCATTCTTAGCATTCAAAATCCATGCCAAGTAAGTTCTCTACTAAATCTCTGGGTTCTTCTTGTTCCTGTTTTATATTGGAGCTTTAAAAAATTATAGCTTTCAGCTTATTCTACGTTTACAACACAGCTACTTTAATGCTCTTTCCATGCCACCTGAGAGGGCGACCTTTTTTTCTCGTTTAACATACAAACTTCAGAATTGACTTCAAGAAAACATGGATTGAAGAGGAATTCAATTCTTCTGGAACTCAACTCCTGATTGTTAGTAAACATTTTAATCGAATTCCAGACTAATTCCCTTCTTGGACCTTAATTATAATCTGTAAATTCCCGATTAGTGAATGCGCCATTGGTGGAGCTCTTTTATTTCATCACAAGTTTTCATCTATAATATGGAATATTTCCGATAAAAGACAGCATTCTTTTTCTGTTGTCCTTTTCTTTATTTTTCTCACAGCATTCTTATAAAACTATAAACATGGCAGGAATTGGATGCTTTATGTCATGCAAACGACTGGATATTACCAACCTACCATGTTTGCCCTGCAAAAGGTATGGTTTAGGGTCAAACATTTGAACTACTATATAATTTATTCGATATATGGGAGGGCCACCTTAAAAGGTTCAATTTAGAAATGCCATCTCTAGACCATCTCCAATGCAAATGCCAATGTCAATTCTATATTAGGCACAAAAAATAGTGAAAATGACATATTGATTTCATGTTCTATTTTATGCTCCAATACATAAGGCTATTTCAAATGCTATATCTATTTCTTGTCATAAACCTAAAAGCTTTGGAATTCATAAAAGAACTTTTTATTTTTTTCTAAAATTTGAAAATGACAATGTTGTAACCATTGAATTAAAAGGTCGACATATCAACCAATAGCAATTAAAGTCCAAAGTTTGACATAGGTTATACTTGGCACCAAATTTGTTGACACCAAGTACAACATACACCAATTTAGTACCAAAATCAGTCCAATAGTTTGGCACTGCAATGAGATGTTCTTCACCACAAATCATAAAATGTTATCCTCTAGCAATGAGCTATTCTCCGATTTTCCCTGTGGATTCGACATTAGTGACATAGAAGGAAATTTCAGAAGACGATATTTTTCTCACTATAGGTATCTTATCTAATCATTGAATAAAGATTTTTGTCCATAATTTGCCTAGCCTCAAAGACATGATCTATTCAGCATTATCATGCAGCCTAATGACCATTATATGACTTTAACCCACCCCCCTTTTTTTTTAATCACTTTCCTTAAAGGTGGATTCAAAGCTAATGTGACCATAAAAGGGGAAGATTTTGATTACTCAAGTGAAGGCGACTTGCATTCCAAACCCCGCGAAGCAAGAGAATCAGCAGCAGCACTGATATTGCAGAAATTCCGGAGTCTAGCCGCTCAGGGTCAACACTTGTAGGTTGATTAAGTTGAAAGCCATGGGATGGCATACTCTCCTCAAGATAACATCTAACCATATAATACAAGTAGTTCTTTCTTATTTATTTGAATTTTGGGACATGTTTTAACGTAAAGAAAGCGAAATATGTACACACTCAAGCTACAGGCTAAACAGGCAGACCTGAGAAATGGTTTGCTTTTGTTGGATTATTGTGACTAGTGCCTTTACTAGTATATATGTAGCAAAGCAATACTATTAAATTTGTGTTTTACAATGAATCAACTTTTATTATTATTGTTATTATTGTTTTGAATTTGAAGATGGGAATTTCAAACTCTTTTTGTTATGATAGAGTCAGGTGTTAAATTATCATCATTCTTTCCCGTAACCACATCTCAACTTTCATTATTGATAATGATATTTTATTATTTTATGCAGCATCTACTTTGTTGATATTCACAATCAAAACGATTTAAGGATTCAAAATAACCATGTGATCAGACCATTAAAATAAAGCCATTCATACTCGGAAAAACTATCACTCAATTAGAAGGAAAGAAAAAAAAAGATCCCGGATTTACATTATCTGCCTGCTAGATTTTTTTTTTGTTGTTTTTTTTCCCTTTTTCCCTCTTTGGGAAGGAAGAAAAAAAGGAACAGGAAAAAGAAAGAGTTATGAAGGGAAAAAAATAAAAAAAATAAAAAATAAAAAGGCCTAGAAATTTGCGGCGTCCTCCACGAATTTGCCCAAAAATCTCAATATTGAAACCTTGGGATCGTCTCTACTTTCCGTGTCTTTGACTTCAAAAATGCCCTTCATAATTCGGGTGTAAAGCCTCTCAAGCTGTGGAATGTTAAAGCTTTCGGATCGGTCCACAAAACGTCGCTTGACAGACTCCACTTGGTTCGTAATTTCGCTATCTGACATTGTAACATCACGGTCTCCACTTCCATCAGCATGATCAGAAACTTCAACCTCAGCAGCGCTAGCTTCTTGCTCATTGCAATCAGCAGAAGATGTTTCGAGCCTTTCAGGATTTGCTTCATTCTCTTCCACATCCTGAGATGGCTTTGATGGCTCTTGTTGCCGTGACTTCTCTTCTGCAGCTGACATTGAACATCATCAGTAAATTTAACATTGGAGTATTACAAAAATTCGCTAATAACCAACAAATTGTGGAAAGATGATAACTAATTCACAAACAAAATTAACTATGCTCTCAATAATATTGAGCCTTCGACGAATTAGAACTAGACAACAATGCAACAGAAGAAAAGCACTTATTTGATGTGAAATATCACCATTTAGTCTCCCCCTTTAGGCAAATAAATCTCTGTACATAAATCTGCTTATGTGGTTGCCCATTTATATATGTAGAAATACACATGCATATATGTAAAAACATTTGTGGTTTTATATTAGAGTCTGTGCTTTTGTGTGTTAAAAAAAAAAAAGCAGAAAAATTAATGCGGGCGTGGGAACTTTTTACATGATAAACTAAAATCAAAGGTTTTTGACACCTATGACTAAGAGATAAACTAAAACAATTAAGGCATTACCTGCATGTGCAGCATCAACGCTCCTTTTCAACCGTTTAAGTGTATCATGACTTTGCTCCAGATTTACCTCCGGCTGGACATTTCTAAGTCGAGCACTTACTCTAGTAACGGTTCCTAGCTGCACAACAGGGGTCGATGGAAAAGTAGATCCACCTAATTCTTCTGGCATGTGCACAGGACCACCTTGGGCTGCGATCTTGTCACAGTATGCAACCAAAGCATTATCCATCTGTGACAGCATTCCATGCACCTGAGAAAGAAAAAGGTTTTCACGTACATAATGAGCCAAAGCACCAAAAGACAACCAAAACAAGGGAAAAATAAAAAGAGCAACTTACTGCATCACGTAGCTCATAAGCTCTACTAACGATCCTAGCACCATTGTAGTCATCTCCGTTATAAATCTGCAAGTTCAGACAGAAAAAAATAAAGTTAATGCATTAAAAAAAAATTACATAAGAATTTGTTTGTCTGATCCCAATTTCTTGAGCTAACCTGTCATGCTCAGTTCTCCCTCAACAGTAACTGCTAATGCTATTAGGGAAAAATTTTAGATCTTAAGGCTGATTTTAGGTAGCTATTTGTGACAAGAAAGGAATAAGATATAACCAAATTTGATTTGTGATGTGAAGCAATAATATTGGCCCTCCACAGTAATCTAACGTACTTTGTGCATGGCGACTCTGCTTGTCATTTCAATTTTCTACTGATTCGTACATCTTGTCGTTTCCATAGCAAAATGTTTCTGACTAACATATCGATGACAATCTTATTTGGAAGATTGGGAGCCATTATATATTATTTCTTACATGCACAAATTACAGCAAGCAAAACACACCTTTGCATTGGATACTATGAGGTCGAAATCTTGCAAGAATGTTGTACATGTAATATACTGTCCAGAATCAACTCGCTGCAAAAGTGTAGCCATGTCCATTGGGTTCTGGATGATTGTGCGATAGTTTGGAGCATCTTCATCCGAAACAGGATAGTGGAAGACATTAAACCGCTTATCATATAAAATCCTGCAGAAAAGGAACAAACATATATCCAAACAGTGTTAGTGAGAGAGGATTCTAAAATTAGGACTAATAACCGGTGTAACATGACTGTCCAACTATAGAAAAACAAATGTTGAAAATGACTCCAATGGCCTCACATAGATGTGAAGTGACAAAAAAGTTAAAATCTTTTTACTAGTTGCAAATTGTATTACGCATTAGAACAAGAACTACAAGACAAAGGAATGATCGTTTTTAGTTTTGGATCAATTGAAAAAAGAAACGGAGAGATTGTTAATGAGATTCTTTCGTTTAAGGTTTCCTCAATGTACCAGCCATAATTTATAAACAGGAATACACCAACCACTCTCCTTCATTAGAAAATCCTCTGCTGCCTAAAACTATTCCGAAGGTTTTACATCTAACGGCAGTCCGGATTGGCCACAAATCCAATGACTGAAGAATTTCCCACTTTTCCAAAATCTCAAATTCTACCCCTTTTAGATCATTCTATAATTTCACAAGAAAAACTGCAAATAATGCAGCAAACAAATAGAAAGCTTCCAAAGAGAAAATAAAACTGTTTAAGAGAGACTTAAGGATAATCTAACCGGTTGCAAACATCTCTGAGGCACATTCGCAATCGGCGAAGGGCATGCTGCTCAGCTTCTACCCTGGCTTTTAACTCAGAGATCTTTGGACCACTTACTACTTTTGGAGCCTTCGGAAGTTCTGGAACAGATGCTGATTCCTGCGATTTCTTTGTCATCCCCTCCAACAAGACTGACAGAGCAGCTTCAATTAAGTTGTTAAAAAACAACATTCTGTCTTCAGTGGTTAATTCACCCACCTGGTAGCTGTCAATATAAGAGTAATATATGACTTCATGGTACAGGCATGGACGTAGAAAAAACTCTTACAGAGGAACCAAAAAATGACCAACCAACTAAAATCCCGCAGTGACCAGCAAAAACAATATATTAACTAGTTATGTTCAATAGAATGTCATAATATTGAAATTCTAACCACAAATTCAAAACCAGATATTTTAGGTGCAGTGTCATATCAGCATCAAAAACTAATATCATATAAACTGGAAGCATTTAGCTGGTCATTTCTCTTCAGTTATCACCATAATTGTAGAAAAAGAAGCTATACCGAAGAAAACAGCTAAAAGAGGCGGAGAACTTAAAGAACTCCAGTGTACAGACACACATGCAAGCTAGTAAGGTATCTTGGGCAATCCTTATTAGAGCAAGCTAGTCATCAACAAAATCAACCATCCTCTTACAGAGACACCTCCAACCTAGTCATTGACCACCATCCTGTTTTTCTTTCAAATAACAGAAACAACTTTTTTCCCCCCAGTGACAAAAACTACCAAACTCTTATCCTATTTGATATAATACCAGAACATACCCATATGGTTCAGGATAAGAAAAAACAAGATGCAAATATGCATATTAACTATCATCAGCGGAACTATTCATCAGAAGAAAAAGAGGGCACTGCACATTTAGAAGATAAGATTACTAAGGGTAAGGGGAAAAGCAAACATACACAGAACGATGGGAAAATATCGAAGCGGCCTCTGAATCCACTTCAAAAAGTGGCACAGAGGACGTCCCAAGCAATAATATAGGTAAGTCAGATGGCAATTCTTCTAACAATGTCAGCAGAACAGCCCTCAATTGCTCATGTGCCTGCAATGAATAGCCATAGAGTGACAATGAGGCCTTCAAACAGGATACAACAAGGTTTGCAGCATATCACAAGAAAAAAAAGACATATTATGAGCATAAATGACTCTTAATTTACATTTTGATTGATAAAGTTCCGATAAATGAAAGAATGAACTCACATTGTCCCACCAAATATGGAACTGAGGCAAATAAAGGATAGATGGTGTTGTTCTTCTTGCTTCACCAAATATATGTACTAACGCCTCCTCAGGTGTCTTCGCACTGGGGTCGGAAAGTAGAGATGAAAGTCCTAGAGAATGTACAGGGAATTTCTCTAGTTCATGCAAAATTGCAGGCCCAAGATGATCCTGTTAAACTAATGCAGTAAGTATATTTAGTTTGTGGTTCCAACAGTTACCGTTTTTTCAAAAGCAAAAGGTTCTATGATATTTACCAGGCCAGAACCTTCACTGCCACACAAAAGAAGCCGAGGCCTATACACAAGAGGAATTGCTGAACCATAAGAAAGAAGAGAAAGCTTGGTCAGTTCTGAAGACACCGAAAGGGGAGGAAAAATATCGGATATATATTCCATTGCTTTACGCAGATGGCATTGCAGACATGGCCGAACTACTAAAGACAATGGCCTAGACTGCACAATAGCGCCTCTATGAGCAGCAGGTGTAATTGTTGACATCGCTTCAACAAAGTGATACTTTTCAACCCTTACCGAATCAACGTCTATTAAAAATTTATCATCACTCGTGTAAACCTGGGGATACTTTTCACGGAAAGCACGGATCGCAGCTTCTGTGCAAAGAGCCTTCAAATCAGCACCACAATATCCAACACAGCTAGCTGCAAGTTCCGATTTTAGCTCCTTAGAAGGAGGATGCTTCCATTTTCGAGTATGAATATCTAATATTTCAGCACGTGCTTCGCAACCAGGCAGAGGAAAATTGAACTCACGATCGAAACGACCAGGGCGGCGCAACGCTCCATCGATGGCGTCGATTCGGTTGGTTGCTCCAATTAAAACTACTTGCCCACGAGAATCAAGACCATCCATCAAAGCAAGCAAAGTAGACACAATTGAATTATGAATTTGTTCTTGTTTGCTTGATCTCACAGGTGCAAGCCCATCTATTTCATCAAAGAAGATGATGGAAGGTTGGTTCCTTTGTGCTTCTTCAAAAAGTAGCTTCAATTGTCTTTCGGCTTCACCAACCCATTTACTCAAGACGTCGGCACCCTTGCGCATGTAAAAACTTACCTTTTGGCCAGCCTTTGATGCAGCACAAGCTAATGCTCTAGCAATCAATGTTTTCCCGGTGCCAGGGGGTCCACATAACAAGACCCCCCTTGGTGGAGTGATATGATAACTTGCAAAGAAATCAGGATACAGTAGGGGAAAGAAGACCATTTCCTTCAGAGCATCAATATACTCAGAAAGCCCACCTATGTCATCGAAACTAACACTCTCATCAACCTGTAAAGGTTGAATATCTGCTCCTCCCTTTGAGCTTGGCCCTGCAGTTTGAATCCCAGAGGTCAGGGTAGTTAAAGCATCGCCCTGATGACCCCAACCTGATGCGGCAACATTCAGTCCCCAAGTTGTTGTCCCGTGCATGTCAAGACCCCCAAAAAGCCAAGGTGGTCCAGACCTACTCCCACCGCGACCCCATGGAATTGCAGGGCCTTGATCCAACTCATCCACAAGAAGAGAGTCATCAGAATCGTCAACTCTTGCAATGCGATGGCGTTTATGAACTCGTGATCCACTCTTCCTTACTTCCCTACCAACCTTGGTCCCCATTCCTTGATGTAATACCCTTCGGGGAGACCTAGGTCTTGGCTTTCTTTCTTCCATAGACATCCTGCGTACATCTGCACGATTCCTGAGATCATATCTCCTCCTTCCGTCCTGCTCTTCTTCTTCCTCTTCCTCTTCTTCTTCTTCTTCTTCTTCGCCCTCTTCATCATCACCATCTTCCTCTCCATCATCATCGCCATTACCCTCACCCTCATCTTCACCCTCACCCTCGCCTTCACCCTCATTCTGATCATCATCTACATCAATCTCTTCAATATCATTCCCATTTTCAGTCTCATCTTCACCAACCTTCTCTTCCGAAGTACCTTGCTCATCATCCAATCCGAAATTTAACTGTTCCCTTGGAACTCCCTTTGAACGACGAGGCCGTAATCCTTCACGCCGAGGCGTTGATTTATTTTCTGCGACCTTTTTATCCTTGGGAGATAACAATTCGTCTTGGCTCACATTGTTATCAATCCGGTTCCTCGAAGGTCGATATTTGGGTCTCTGAAACAAAACCACATAACTTCAGTTCCAAACAAAACAACCATGTTTCAGTGTACTGCATCACTTTGAACGCTTTGACACATTAAAATAGTTGGCATTCATAAAAATTGCATGGTTAGGAAAGTATAGAATCTGACCATCAAGTCTTCATCCTCGTAACCAGAACTATCTGTGTAATCATCATGAGTTACAAGCTTTCGCTTTCTGGTTGAGCGCCGAAGGTTAGTAACATCTGCCTGCAACAAGTAGTTCTACATGCTTTAGAGTTTCGGGACAACCAATACACACACACATACATATAAGAAGGGGAATCAAGGCGTTTTTGTGTAAAAAAAAAAATTTTGAACTCGGGGTTAGGAGATTCCAATTCTGCACCTTTTAGTGAAGTCAAGTGTGATATTACCGTTAGACTATGCCAAGAACCACGGCGAATCAATGTTTGGTCTAACTTATTTCAACAATTTAGCTAAAACCAATACATAAAGAAACTGTTTTCAGCCTTTTTTTTTTTTTTTTTCTTATGTTAAAAAATTCTAGTCTGCAAGCAATAAGATTGAAGATTTTAACATGCTTTATCTCATAGTAAGAAGAAAGAAACCAAATGTCTAAAGAACCATGCACAACCTCGTTTTGCTTTCTAAAAAGCAAACTCCACGACAACACAATGTTCACACACACACACACACGCACACAAAAGAACATATCCTCATGCAAAGCTACATAAGTTAATGCACAAAAACATGAGACTGAAAAATGGAAACCAAATTGTTTTTCTTTTCTTTTTTTTTTTTTTTTCCGTCTCCTTTCCCCTGTTTCCAAAAAATAGAGAACGTAATGAACAAAATCCAAAACTCTAAAGCCTCAAAATATCAAACTATTTGGTCAGAGAAAGTCTAATTGATATTGAGAGAGAGAGAGACTGACGTTGTTGGTTTTGGAGGGAAGAGGAGGAGGGCGGCGAGAGGAGGGAGAGAGGAGCTGGGCGATGCGAGAAGCGGCGGTCCTGTTCCTGGTCTTGGACTGTTTGATGACCTTGCGCTTGCGGATGGTCGGCGTGTAGTACAGGTACGATGATCTTCCGTACACCTTGGGCCTCCTCCTCACCCTGTCGCTGCTCCGGACAGCCCGAGTCGACTCTCCTCCGCCGCCGTCCGACGATCGCTGCTTCGGATGCATATCTCTTTCTCTCCGTCCGCCGAGCGAAAACCCTAATCGGACGCCATGGCCATGGACATGCACATTGATTAGTTGGGACGAGCAAGCTAGGGTTTTGTGTTTGTAGAGAGAGGAAGAGGAGAGAGAGAGAGGAGAGAGAGGGGGATGTAAATGAAAAGAAAATATAAGAGTAATTCCTCTTCCTCCTAAGTCATTGTTTTTGGTTGCAGAAAAGAAGGAAAGCGGGGTGGGTGTCGTCTTCGTTCTTTTACCAATACGCCCCTAAGCTGACACACTTCACTGTTGTGGGTTCAGGTCGTGTTTGGCTCATCTCTAAAAAAGAAGAAGAAGAAGAAGATTGAGATCTCCTGTCCAATTCTGATATCTTAGATAATGTCTAATTAATTATATTTTGACAAATCATTAAATTTTCACTTTTCACTTTAATGTATGCTAATACTATGGGGTGCATAACATGCAGATTTTTGTCCGATCAGTTATAAAGCATTTCATGTGACATAATATTATGAGTAGTACTAGGGACACCGACTCTAATTCCAAGTTCTTGAGTACAAACTCATATGTCATCTTTTCATTGGTAGAAGCAATCAAGTGATGTGGCAATGCTTTAACCACTTACCAACAAAAAAAAAATGACAACACATATGCTACATAGGTTGATACTCAAAAGTTATGATTAAAATTTGTGTCCCTAGTATTTTTCTAATATTATTAGTTAGACATCATTTAGAATATCAAAAATTAGACTGAAAATTTGAGTGTGGCAAGAATAACCCTATGTTTGGGGCAATCATTTTGGTGTTATTTGCATGTTCGATTTCGATTTAACATTTGAATACTTGTTTAGTATATGCAATTTGAATATGCCATTCTCATATCCCATTTTAGATCCACCCCCCCCCCCCCCCCCCCCCGGTGAAAAAAAATTTTTGAAAGATTCTCTCTGATTTACGTTAGTTATTTTCAAATGCATATTTAAATATTTCAGTTCAAATTATTATGTTTGGAATGTTTACATTCCGGATGGCAGTTTAAATATTTTGTCTCCCAAACAAACCCTAAATTTCACATTTAATTTTATCTTACAAAATGAAAAAATGGCCATCTGACCATTGCACCAAAAAAAAAAAAAAAAAAAAAAAAAAAAAAAAAAAAAAAAAAAGAAGAAGAAGAAGAAGAAGAAAAGAAAAGAAGACAAAAAAAACCTTCTTCAACCATAAAAAGAAAAAATATATATATAAATAGATGCTCGTAAACTGATCTCCTCATTTGATGGCATCCCACCTCTGACGACGGCGGCATATCCCCTCCCCTTAGTCCAAGCTCGTTGTCACATCCTCCTCCCTACACCACGTCCGCATTACAATCCCCACCTTCTAGCTTGCCGCTGTACCCTCTTCCCCGCCCCAGATCTGCATCACCACCTCCCACCCCTAACTCGTTGTTGCCCTCACTCCCCTAACCCTTCACTTGCGACGCCCTCTCTTCTCCCCTCCATTCTTCATGTATGACGCCGTCTCAAACCCCCCGCCAACACCTCGCTCGTTCCATCCGAAAACTCCCCCACCCTCATCAAGAACGCAAAATTTTTTTTTAATAAAAAAATTATTCTTTTGATTTGTTAGACAAATAGGATTTTCTTTCTTTTCTAAATTAATGCTTTAGTTTTGATATAAAGCATAGTTATTGGGGGTTAAATTATCATTTTATATCATAATTATAATTAAGTATTGATTTTATGTAATGGCATGTAGCAATTCCTTATAAAACTAACATAAAAGAAATTTTTACTAACGTTAAAAATTCAGGAGGTAATTTGTGACAATGTTGAAAGTTTGAGAGACAAAAGAAAAAATTATCCTTAATTTCCATTAAAATTCTAACATAATAGTAAATTTTACAAACGTTTCTAAGTTCATGAGAACAAATGTTAAAAATTAAAATTTTGTGGTCATTTCATGATAAGGTCTAACGTTTGGGGGCAAACGAGAAAATTGTCATATAGATAAACATTTAGGGACAAAAGCTAAATAGTAATTTTTTAAAACAAAAATTAAAAAAATAATATCAGATATCATGGGTAAATCGCTAGATTGGTCCCTAAACTTTTTAAGTTTGTGTAACTTATTGGTACTTGTTCTTTTTTTCGTAGTTGATGGACCCTAAACTACTACTAAAAATGTTGTTATAATAGTCATTTTCATTAAGTTTTGGATGAAATCAATTCTTTAGAATCACTTTTTGACGGACTAGTCATAGATGCTGTCAAAAAAAATAGTGAAAAAGACTATTGTAGCAACATTTTCATAGTTTAGAAACATTCAAGCTATAGAAAAAAGAACTTAGATCAAAGTTGCACAAGCATAAAAGTTTAATAACTATACAAGCAATTTATTCAATGTTTTAGGTAAATAGCTTTCATAATAAATAATCTATTGGTGACATAGTGAATAAATGCTCTAACTAATAAATAATTAAGTTATTTTGTAAATTATTTAGTTGTAAATATGGTAGTTAAGGTCAAATATTTTAAAACCTAGTATTTATTTCAAATATTTTTTAAATATATCTTCTATGTTATATATTTTTTTCTCAAAAATATTAGTTATTAATATTTATTAAGTTTTTGAACTAATAGTCCTTGACTTTTTTATTTTTATTATTATTACTTTTTAATAAATAAGTCCTTGAATTTATCTTTATTGGTAACATGTTTAATAACCTATATTCCAAATAAAAGGTTTTGGGAAGAATGCTTCGATTGGGTGGCAATACGGGTCGTGACACGACGACACGATTTAAAAACGACACGAATTTCGCGGGTTTGGATTGGGAAAAATAGAGGTCGGGTCAAATTCGGGTCATCCGAAATTGACACGATAAAAAACGGGTCGTGTTCGGGTTGGACCCGTAGAACCCGAACACGACCCATTTTTTTCGTGTCAATTTCGAGTTAAATGTCGTGTCAATTTCGTGTCAACTTTCGTGTCAATTTCGTGTCGCGGGTCAATTTCAGTTCGGGTCGTGTCAACCCGTGACGGGTTCGCGTCGTATTCGTGTCGCGGTTTGAAGTCGTTTTCGTGTCACGGGTCATTTTCGGGTTGGGAAAGAAAAAAATTAACACAGCTCTAACATGACACGAACCCGACACGTGACACGAATTGTCACCCCTAGCTTCAATAGATAATGCCAATATTTTTAACATAAATAACAAAATATACTACGCACTCGTGTTGCCTTTGAAGGTCCGCATGAAAGCAAAATAAAAAACAAAAAAAGACTGATTTCCTTTCCCATCTCATATTGTTTGCTTTCAAAGCACAAAAAATATAGAGAGTAAGAAAAAACAATATCAATCCCTTATACCCCTTACTATTGATTACTAGTTAAAATAAGTTAGTGCTAAACTTATTAATATACCATTAATATACCATTTAATGGGTGGAATAGCATAATACAAATATAGAATTGAAAATAATAGCATTTTTTTATTGGGTGGAAAATAATACTATCCTATTCCTTTTTTTTTTTTTTTTTTTCAAAATCCCTGTTTTACCCATGTCCCTCTTTCTTCCTTTTCTCTCCCGTGCCCCTACTCACCCAGATCTGAAGCTCCCAGTTCCGGTCGCCGTTGCCGGAGCAGCACGAAGAAAGCGAGAATCGCGTCTGTTCCTCGTCTGTCTGAGATCGTCGCGTCGTGCCTGCTTCTCGCCGGTCGGAGATCTTAGCCGTTTACGAAACACCGCTGATCTCAGCGTGAATCGCGAGCCCGATTGATCCTCTGGCAAGTCTCAGCTGCTTTCTCCGACTCACCTGTCGTCATCGGTGATTTCGCCAGCCATCCTAGTGGCTGCTTTCTCTGATTCGCTAGCGACTTCGCCTCACAGTGGCTCACGTCTCTATCTCCGTTGCTCGTCGTCTCTGTCCCCCCGAGAAACAAACGGGATCACCATGTGAAACTCCGATTCGAGTCCAGATTCCGATGACCTCCGCGCATTGTGTTCTCCGGGTGCGTCTCCATCATCTCCGGTGACGGCGACAACTCCGGTAGCAAGTGGATGCTTTGGGGTTAGTTTTAGGTTTTAATAAATTTGAGGGCTGTTTTTGCAATTTAAAGTAAAATATAATTGTAAAATTAAAAAATAAAAACCCAATAAAGCCATGAAGGTTTAAAATATTGACCAGTAAAAGAGGAGTCAATAATGATATTTACTGGTAAATCATGATATTTATGAGTAAATAGTGATATTTACCTGATTTGAAAAATAGAAAAAAAAAATATGGGGACTTCTACGATAAGGTCATTTTTTTCCTTTTTTACCCCATCCATGGGGTCAAATTTTTTTTACCGTTTGATTGGTTTTGAATGGTTAAGTTCAAAAGATGCACCAAAAAATAATAAAACCTAACACAATTGATTCTCTTTTACAGAATATTTCAAAACCCAAAAAAAAAATATATATATATATATATATATATTCACTGCCAACTCTTCCCCAACTCCGACTGCCGCGCCGCCATCCTCGTTGGCCCCCCACGACGTTTGGTGACCTACAAATCCCCCCTCCCCACTCGAATCGCCCCAATCCCCCTAACCTGCAAATCAAGTTCATCCCCCCCCCACACCCCACAAACACACACACACACACACACACACGACGAAGATTTGGCCCGCGGTTGTTTGTCGTCGCCGTGGGGAGTGCTGGGTCGTTGTCGGAGGGTGGTGGCGCCAGGTCATCGTTGGGGACGGGAGTACCATTGGAGTTCCCTCCAAGGCAATTGAAGTTGGAGTGTTTATTTTAACATGATATATCTTATCAATCCACCAATTCCTATCCGTTATATTTATAATATTTATTATTATAAAAAGCAATATACTTATTGATAAATTTATAATTTACAAGTAAACAGTGATAATTAGAAAAAAAAGAGGAAAGAAATTAAAAAAATATATATTAATGATAATGAAATTAAATCTAATATTTACTTGGTAAATCCATTTTATTTTACTTGATAACTCTAAATATTTACGGGTAGGTAATCGATTTAATTAGTGAAATAAAATGGATTTATCAGAAACTCCAATTATTTTCTTGAAAATCTTTTATATAAGTAAGATTGAAAAGAAATTCAATATTACGGTAAATAAGATTTAAAAAATAACTCTCATGTTTAACATGTAAATACAAAGATTTATAAATATATAATTGCTTGATTTACCATGTAAATACTAAATTTGTTGAGTAAATATTTTTATTAAATTGTAAATCCACGTATTTATGAAAAATTTTTAGATTTGAGATTATATAGTAAATTCAATATTGGGTAAAATTTAATATTTACAAGTAAGATTTAGAATATAACTCTCATGTTTAACCTGTATATAAAAAGATTTGCAAAGAAATAATTACTTAATTTACCTTGTAACTAATAAATTTGTAAAGTAAATATTTTAATAACTCTCTATTTAACCTGTAAATACAAAGATTTACCAAAAAAAAAAAAATTTACTTAATTTACCTTATAAGTACTAATATTTTTATTAACTTGTAAATATGCGTATTTATGATGTAAATATGTTATTTGTTGTATATTTAGTAAATCTAAATATTTACATGTAAATATATTGATTTTTATAAATAAATAATTTTTTTAATGAGTATTTTATTATTCAATATTTTTTATTTATTTACTAAGTTTCATAAATAAATAATTGGACGCGTGTTCCATAAACTAACAAGGCTCTCCAGTGATAGTCGCGATTCTCCATTGCAGCAAGACGATATCGCGTTTCAGTCCCTCACCCTCAGTGTCGCAAGACCAAGATCGCGATTTCACGGCGATTTCGAAGGCGACGGTACAACTCGGACTGCGGTTCGACGACGACGTTGCTTCGAAAAGGACGGCGGCTGCTGTGAGGTTTCCGGCGTCTCTGGATGGAGAAGACAAAGTGACAGTGGGGTAAAATTGGAAGTTAAAAAAAGATTAGAAAATGCTATTATTTTACACCAAAATAATATATATATGCAATTTTAAAAAAAAAATTTAATTTATCTATATGCTATTTCACTAACTCTCCCTTAAAAAAAAATTTACTATAACAAATCTAAATAGGAAAGAAAACTTTTCTTATTTTATCATTTTTTCTTAAAAACAGAAATCAAATACGCTAACTTTCTATTTTTAAAACAAAAATCTTCATAATACCATTCTTTTTATACTTGATAATTTTCTTATATTTCTTCTTTGATAATCTTCTTCAAAAAAAAAATAAATAAATAAATCTTAATTAAAGCTTCATAATGCTTAATACTTTTGTTAAAGAATGGTAAAGTTTCAATCAACAAAATTTTTAAGATTCATCATTCTCATCATATTCAATTATCACAAAAATTAATATGGATGACCACAAAGTATTTCATAAATGTATGTAAAAAAAAAAATTCATATTTTTTATATCAATAGACCCTTCACGAGATGTCCTTTTTTTTTTTTTTTTTTTTTTTTTGAGAAATTGAGAATTTGAGAAGAAATATTTAGGATCTACTAGTGAAACAACGCACTCCGCGCGTGTACATTTGTTTGTTACATTCATTTGAAAAATAAAATAATTTTATTTAGAATTAAATTTTTAATATATAGAAACTAAAATTAAAATTTTAGTTAAAATTTTGTTGAGGGTGCCTATCACTAAATTTGTGAATATGATTTAAGTAAGGGCTATTAGAAATTATGATGACAAATAACTTAGATCTAACATATAGAGTGAATATGATATTTAAAGAAGGGCAATTAGAAATTATGATGTCAAATAACTTGGATCCAATATATTGTGCATATGTATGTCTGTTGTTGAATATACATTGTTCACGAAATTACGGGTCATATGCATTGTTGTAACAGCATTTATATTGTTTATATTAATAAATATTCGATATTGTAAAGGGTGGAATATTTGTAAAGTTAGAAACAAAAAATTAGAAAGTAATTTTTGTTTATGAAAAAAGAATTTGAGAAGAAATATCAATAACAGTGAACATTAGATATTGAGGAGAAAAAAGCAATTAATGACAAATAATAATTTATAAAACATTATAAATAAATATTTGATGCTGTGAAGCGTGGAGGAAAAAAAAAAAAAAAAAAGAGGGAGAACGTTTCTAAAATGTAAAATACAAAATTAAAAAGTAATGTTAAGGGAAAAGTATATGAGAAAAAATAATGACTGTCAGATATCGTAGGAAAAAATGTATTTAATGACAAATAATAATGTATTAACATATGCTACATATAAAAAATGTGATAATACAAACTTAATAAACCATTCACTAAATTTCTAAAATGTGATAATTCAAACTTAATGAACCATTTTCCATTTCTTTGTAACCCAATGGAATATATCAATTTGCTATATGTAGCAAGAGAGCTTCAAATGATTGATTAATGACAAACACGTTATCTTTGTCCAAAAAAACAAAAAAACAAAAAAAAAAAAAAATTTACAGACACGTTATGAGAAGACAAATCATCTGCAAGAACCGTCTCGATCTTTGGGTGAAAAGAATTTAAGGTCTCGTTTAACGTTTAATCTCAAACTCAAAATTTTCATCTCAACTTTTATCTTTTTCTAAAATTTTTTTTGTCTTTTTTAAAAAATTAATAAAATTTTTTAACTCAAACTCCATTAAACAGGCCCTAAAAAGAATATCTAGATATAGAAAATGATATGAGTTGAAAAACTCCTCGTTTGAGCGCTTTTTTGTATATGTTGAGAAGGATATAATTGGGCCCACTGCTCTAGTACTGGAAAGTGAATGATCAAAATTTCAATAATGGAAACTATTCAACCTCTCACAAACTAATAAACCATCTCCAAGAATACTTTTCTAGAAAAAAACTGATTCTTCTGGAAGATATTTTTCAGATGCAAAAGTTACTTTTTCTTTGTTCCATAAACTGACAAGGCTATTATCCTACGTTGTTAAGGAATACCCAATTGTGAATCTCCCATATCTTATGCAAAAAACTTGTAAGCTTCTTTACATGCTAAAATAATAAAGTGTACATGTCTTTTTTTTTTTTTTTTTGGGTGAAAAAAATGAGTTATTGGGGTAGAGATTGGAATGTCCAGATAACTCTAAAAAGGTGAATGCCTCCCGCATGATATATGGATCCCTCATGAAGTGAACTGCCTATATATCCCGGCCAACGTGGTACTAATGACTAGAACCCAATCATTCAGCGAGGAGAACGAACGTCCTACCAACCTACCGAATGGACGTTAACAAGTGTACTTTTATTAAAAATTAAAAGATTAAGAGATATCATGTTAAATAAGTGAGTTTTGATGAGATTGCAAAATACCATGCCACGTTGTTGGAGATATCATGTAGATATTAAACATTTTTTGGTTCTTAAAAATGGTGACAAAAATGATTCAACGATAAACTGTTCTTGTAATCATGCTATATATGTATATATATCTCCTATATTGTCTCTCTTTATGAAACACAATGCAAAAAAACATTACTATACAGCCATGGAACAACAGTATACTACAAAACCAGCAAAATATTTGTCTGAATCAGTGCAATTGTTTGAGTATGAATTTTTTATATACTATAAAAATTAAAAAAAAAAAAAAAAATTGTTGCGAAGAAAATCACAAGGCTTTTATATTTTAAGCACCAAGCTACAAGCTTAAACAACATAACCGGATTCGACATCAAAAACAACATGCACTGATACAATCTCACAGACCCTTTACCATTGCAACTCAACCAACAAGCAAAAAGAAATCAGAAACCAAACATAATTGAGATTCATGAAATCAGAGCTCCTATTGAGATTATTCATTGGAGTTGGCTAGTGTTATTTATAATCCTCAAACCATTGTTTTCCATTTACCAATCACATAACAATGACAACATCCTCGTTCGAGGGTAACATCTTTCCCAACTCTCCTAATAAAAATTAAGCTCTTTCACCCTTTTTGAAGTTGTGTAATATCGTGAACTATAACCGTAGATCAATTACAGAGGAACCAATAACAAATTGAAGCAACAGACTCAGATTCCACATCACAAGCAACCACCTTATTACAATCTCTCAGCCCTTCACCATCGGATCTCAATCAATAAACAAAACAAAACTCATAAAAAAAAAAAAAAAAAAACTAAAAATAAATGTTTGTCTCCTTAACTGAAAATTTTCGCAGTCACTATGTTCATAAGAGATACATAACAACATTGGAAAAGGGGAAAAAAAAATCCAAAAGCATAAATGCAGACTCAAATTCACATAAAAGAATTTCTATGAGGCAATCTGAATGAAATTTTTGAGCATTTGTACAACAACAGCCCCAAATCCACACGCAATTAATTAGAAGACTACGAAGGAAATTTAGAACGTAAGGCATGAAAAGCTAAAGTCTAAAAAGACTCACCTCTCGGTAATTTTCATCAGTCGATCACAAACTTGCATTGTTGGAGCTTTTATCCGTGCAAATCTGAGCTTAATCAAAATAGGATTCGTTTGGTTCGTTAGTTTGAGTTGTGTTTTTGAAGTTGAAATAGTAAATTTTATTGACTTTTCAGAAAAGACAAAAAAACTTTTTGGGAAAAAGACAAAGACTTTAAAAAAAAAAGATAAAATTTGAATTGAAAAGTTGAATTTGAACTGGTGTTCCAAACGCACCTATAACAACCCTAATCAAAATAATGTCTTTTGTTAAGAAAGGAAAATCGCCCTTGTGAGAAGAGGGTTAGAAATTGGGCCTCGGCCCACAACGAAATAGCTGGGCCTTTGGGCTGTTGCAGGGAATTATTCTTGTTATCAATCCACTGGGCAAGATCCATAATCCTGCCTAACCCGCGGGGTTGCATGGGTTGCAACATCTGGACTTCGGCCTGGATCTCGGGTTTCAACTCGTTAATGAAATTTTCCAATAGGACCAAATCAAGAATGTTCTCCAACGGAGCAGCATAGTGCTCGATTTATCGTCGGTAATCCCTCACCGTGCCGTCTTTCTTTAACGCCAGGAACTGCTCACAGATCGTACTCATAAGTTGGTCGAAAACGCTCCATAACCACGATCTTGAGCTCCGCTTAAGTCCGGATCACGCGCCAACTGTCCTGCCATTGGAACCACTCTAGGGCCTCGCCATCGAGGCTGATGACCGCCATCTCGAGCTTCTCCGACTCAGACATCCGATTGAGGGAAAAAAATCGCTCGGATCGGTAGATCCAGCCATCCGGATTCTCTCCTTCAAAAACCGGCATCTCCAACCGACGAGATCGGTTTCCTGCTTCCCATCGAGCTCCCGAAGTACATCGCCGGACCGCCCTTCCACCGTTGTGGCAGAAGCCTGGGCCGCAGACGACGGATCAACATTCTCCTTCTGATCGTGAACCACCATTGGTACCACCGGAGGAACAACTAGCTTCAACAATTGATCCAACTTTCTGAGCACCGCCTCCAGATTACGACGCCAGAATCCGCAACAGATCACCCCGAACCCGCTCAAACTCCGTCTACATCTCCTCCCGAACAGAAGACATTTGCTCCTCCACCGTTCCCAAACGCTCGTCATCTTGCTTTGCCGCCATTGCTGGATCAAAGGCTCTGATACCAATTTGTTATGAACAGTTGGTCAAAGTAGAGTAAAAGAAAGCTTAAAGAGAATTAAAATGGAAGAATTAAGGGAATTTTATTGAAACTGGAAATCTGGAAAAGAAGAACAAGACATAATTTACAGACTATTCAAAAGGTCTGTTAGCTGTCCACTCTCACAATACTCACTGATTGCCTAACCTTCCCAAATTCCCTTAATCACTATTTATAACAAACTAAGTTTCCCTCCTAACTGACTTACAAATTCCCGCCCAAAATCCTTTAGCAACAAACTTCCCATCTAACTCCTCGAAATCCCTCCCAGCCTGATGCAAAGGACCATACTACCCTTGCTTCTTCTTGCGCCTAGCATAGGTGAAATGCACCGGAGTCGTAATAGGGGGATCTCAATAGGGGGATCTCATCGCGGTAGCGAGCAGCGGAAACTTGCCTGTAGGCTGGATATGCTGTGGGCGCCTTAATATTTTTGAAGTTTGGATAAGAGTGAAATAAAAGAAAGGTTGAGCCGTGGCTAAAATTTGGTAGACTGCAACATATGCTGTGGCAGTTGGATGTGCTGCGGCGCAGGATACCTTGTTATGCGGCAATGTCAGCAAGGTCTGGCCGTTTTGTTATAAGAAATGGCATATGGGGTGGCGGCCAGCCTATTCTGGATACGGTGTCAAAATGACGATTTACTGTTACTGGTTGAACCCGGTGTAGAAAGTGGACCAGTTAAAAGTTGTTGAAAAATTAGGCTGTACACCACTATAAGTTGTGGTTACTAGCTTTCATCACTTTTAATCTCTTGCTTTGATAAGCACCACTTTGATGAGATATAAACTCTCTTTTTAACAATGGATAAACCACTAAAGAAATAACCTTTTCAATTCAAACACAAAATAAAGTAAAAGCACTGGTCTCAAAGAAGAATAAAATGTTTAGCAACATGGTATGTCTACAAAATTTCAAGTCACAAATTTGCCTTTAGTGATTAAGATCATTACAGATTTGGCCACGGCTGGTGATGTTGCGAGGGGAGGAACCAGTGGTGGATCTGACCATGACGTGGAGGCATTGTAGAGAGGAGATCAAGACGGAGAAGCAGCAGTTGCAATAGCGAATCATGACAACACAAATTTCTCAGGGAGGGGATCATGACAGAAATCAGCACAAGGAGGGGAGGGAAATCATGCAGTGAATGATCCGACGACGGCACGGGTGAGGAAATTAGGTTGTACATTGCAAGGGGAGAGACACGACAGGGACAATACCCGCACCAGCGACTACTTAAAATCAGCAATGATATTACAAAAAAAAAAAAGAAAGAAAAAAAAAAAAGGGACAATACCAGCGCCAGCGACTAATTAAAATCAGCAATGATTTAAAATTAAAAAAAAAAAAAAAAAAAAAAAAAAAAAAAAAAAAAAAAAACCCTTATTCACTCCTGGGCAGTAGGAGTGACTTTCCCTAAATGACCCCCGGAGCTAAAAAATCCAGTTATTACCCAAATCCATATGCAGTTAAAAAAAATGACAAAAGTAAGAGCAGTTTAAGTTTAACCTTTTAACCCCAAAAAAGAGAACAAAGTTTTCCAAAAGTAACACAATAGTATTCTCGGCAAAGGTATAGCAGGATAACATCTGGTAAAATGATCAGCCTGTGCCAACAGATGTCGGTAAATAAAATTTAGTCACCAAAACACAACAAAAATGCACATACTAGTAAAATCAGCGGAGTCGTGTAAATTATATTCTTTTTTATATTGACGTCCGAGGTAACCAGCTGTAACAACTCGCTATAGATTTTTGAATAATGCATTTGCAAGATGAAGACAGCACATGAGGAAACTAAAAGGATCAACTTCAAAGGCAAGAAAAAGATGTGAGCACCTAAACCTTCACAGACTTGATATAAAAACTAGAAACAAGTTAGAGAAATGATCTATAAATAGGCTATACTAAAAAATTTACAAAGTATCAAGTTCGAGATGATCGGAAGTGAGTCAACGCAGGGTATAATAATCCAACACTCCAGCTACATGTCAATACAAAATGGAGTGCTAACTATGAACCTCATTTTACATCGCTCGGATTTTACATCTCATATGAAACTTGTACACAATCATGCCAAGTTCTTTTGATTACGTTTTCAACTTTCTAAATGTGTATTATCTCGATAAAAATTGGAAATAAGATGAAAATCAGTCTGAGTACTCGGGCAGAATCACCGAAGAATATGTATTCTTCAGATACAAAGATTACCTGAAAATGCTGAGCAAGGTAATTCGAATCCGTTCCTTTCAGTTTGGCTCAAGGGTTCAGGTAGTATGTTTTACAACAATCACCACGTCGAATTCTGGAAAATTTTCATCTTTCTTCAACAGATCTTGTGGAATTTGACAAGTTCAAGGAATCTATATCACTTATCATTTCACTCTCCAACTGGCTGTTAAGATTCTCTAGGACATTATCAGGTGGACATTTATCTGCTGGATTCTTTGGTGACATCTGACAGAAACATTCTGGCCAAGGATTTGTGTAGAACAACTCTGGTGGAATCCGTTTGTGTGCCCCACCAAAGTTTGTTTTGAGCATGACTTGCCTTATGGCTTCTTCAAAACCAGCCGTCTTCCCATTCTCTTTATCAATGAAGATTGGTGCAAGACCTTTCCTGTCAGGTCTGATTGTAGTTCGGAAGCCATAGTACAAGCGGTGTCCAAGGAGATTGTTGGCAAAGTTGCTCGGGCCATCATAGGTAGGCATAAAAATATCGGAAAGGAGACAAACCATGTAATCCACAGCTGACCCTATCAATCCCTGGGCGTTTCCTGCTAGCTCCTCTGTGGGTTCCACAGAATTGTGGTTTTCAAGGTGAGGGAACAGAGAGCGAAACGGTTTCATAAACTTCTCCCCGCCAAAGAGTTCACCAGCCGCTAAGTATATCCTGGTAGAGTTGTCAAAGCCCATTGCACGTTAAATAAGGCCAACCTGCAGCAAGGAACAGTCACGAGCTCATTTTGGATATAATAACACTGGATTTGTTCATCAAAGCAGAAAGCAAAACGTAAACAGATTTGTGCAAAGTAAGCTTGTTCACATCTCCAAATGTCATTTATCTTTAAGGATCTTAATGAGCCTATTTATTGAGCCTATTTATTGGCAATCTACAACACATATACTTCAACTGATTGAATAAAAAAGGACATTGACCAAACGACTGAAGCTTTATCCAAAATAATATAGAAAAGGCAATATTACCTCTTCTGGAGTCAATGGGCATTTGCCGATGGCCCTTCTTTCATTATAAACTAGCTTTTTTGGGGCAAAGTTTTCCTCCCGATACTTCTTTAATATCTTTTGCTGTTCCGGGTTAAAAGTATCAAAACACCTGCAGATATTTCATTACAGTGCCAGATGTTATGAGAAAGGCAATGACCTTCAAGAGTCAAGACTGCAAGAAGTGAATTCAGTTGCCGTTATTGCTATTAATAATCAGATTTTGTTTGGTTAAGCTTACTAAAGCAAACAGAATGAGTTTTAAACCAAGATAACGCACACTATGTCCTCTATGATGGCAATAGTATAATAGTCATATAATCTGATTGGTCTGAAAAATTGATGGACAGTTAACAGATATGGTTTTGCTCTTTTCTCTGCTAACCTACTTGAATCATGAACAAACAGAAAATGTACACAGTTCTATATTAAGCAAAAGAAATCAACGAAGCAGGTCACTCTCGATAATTAAACTAAAATTAGTCTCTACATAAGCATTATATGATAACTGTTAAGAGCATACCCAGCAAATGCCAACATATCCATCTCGAACCGAAGGTGTATAGACATGAAGTGACCTTGTGTCCGGAGCTTATCAACTATAGATTGACTCAACTTCATAATCTGAGGCTTAAAGTTAAAGCGTGATAATTAACTCTGCATCTCAATCGTTGGTACTCTGGGTTGTCAATTTCTTCCGCAAGACGATGAGAAAAAGGAGTAAGGAAAATAGCACCATGTTGCTTCATTTTATTTAGAGCTTCAGTAGCATACCAACTAACAGAAGCATCTCTAGGGGGATTAATCTGAGGCAAGGACGAAAAGGGGGAAACAAAAGGAATCAAGCTCAACAATCAGATCTACCAAAGAACCTTAATATTAACAAATGTTAATGTCATACCTGTAAAGCTTTCATCTTCTTAGTTTTCCCATTTTTCCGAATTTCTGGTATTCTTTCCACAATATGCACATCAAACCGCAGGGAATTGATAAAATGCTCAACATCGTAGATACCATGGAAACCACTACATATATAGTAAGGAAATTACAGCTGCATTTAGTCCACGAGATAACAATCAAGGTCAATAACCTATCCTAACATTGGATCCAATGTGAAAAGCAAATATAAAGCAGCAACAGCAAGTTCGGGCATTTTGAATGCAATTTCTAGAAAAGTAGCAGAGCTTTCCTCACTCCTTTCTGTTTGCTAATTTAGGCCTTGTATCCAACGAAGAGCAAAGAAGTTCTATTATTAACATGAGATTACATCCAAGAAAAAAAAAAAACTAAAAAAGTTATCAACATTCTCTGGTACCCTTTGTACCCTAATTAAGAACACAACGATACTAATTCAGTCGTGAATGGATAAGTGTCAGAAATGGCAACAGAATCAAGTCTCAATGTGCCCTAAAAGTGTCACAAGATATAGAGTCCACAAGTGAAGAGCCTCCTATGTTATCCAAGAAAACAGAGAGGAAAAGATGATGCTCTTAGCAACCAAACCAATACGCTTATGAGACTAACAAGCTCTTATAATGAAGGCGAAAGGTTTTATCTTCTAGTGCCAAATAAATTTTAACTAAGGACGTCTTTCTAGTTTGTATAACTTTTTCACGTAGTCATCCATTCATTCTCCACTAGCTATTCTATTTGGTTCTTATTTAGAAACTGAAATAAAAGTTTAACAATAACAGTCAACTCAAGCTAAGACCTTGTCCCGTAATATTTGGGGCTGGCTACCCCATACCTCTTCTCCAAGTAAAAAGTTCTCGGAGGAGAAAGATTATGGTAAAAAGATGACTTTATTCCATAAAAAAGCAGCAAAAACACGTGTATACGTACTTGTCATCATGCCAAAAGGAGTTTGCGTCCAACTCAGGCAGCACAAGTGTAGCATTCATGATTCGTGCGGCTAGAACTGCATTGCAAATCTAAAATATCGAGAGAATAATTAGAGGAAAACATCTGTCTTACTGAAGTAAAAAGGGTAAAAACTGTAATAATTCAGGGTCACAAATGAGAAAGATACAAACCGCAGTCCGTTGCTGATTGAGTCCACCATTGCACCGTACTCGTAGATAACCATTTGTTTCACTTAGTGGTGCTGTCACAAGGTAGAACATAAGTACTTTCTTTCAGCATTACTTAACACTGGATAAAAATCTATGTAAAAGATTAAAATAGCATCATACGGGGCCATTCGGATCGAGGAGCTGATGATGGTCTCCAGCCATCAGATTCACCACTATTCCAAAGTTCTTCTACACGGATCTGCACAAACATAGTGAGAACACGAGTAATTAATTCCAAACCGATAAAGACAGCCGAGTAAAACTACCGTCATAGTTCTTAAAATGGCAATGCAATGGCTACCACAGAATCATCGCCCTCTTCAACAATGACCACAACCGAAATGAAAATTTCAAGTTTCTCGTAAGCCCACAATATAATTTTAAGATTGGATGGTTCCAGATATCTCAAAAATCCCATTTAGAAAATAATTTCATATTATAAATGTGAAATCACAAGAAAATAAGAATAATAAACCAACGACTCAAAGCTTTAAGGTTCAAACCAAAATTTTCATCTTTGTTATTCAAGTGTTAGGGTTCTAAACAAACAAATGCTTGCCAAATTAAACAGCCCAAAATTACTTCCAATTTCTCACGCGTTTCGCAAGAAAATCAGAACAGACAAAATTCCACCAAAGAAAAAAAAAAAAAGGTGTAGACACGTATATATATATATATATATATATATAAAGAAATCGAAAATGTGAGTTTCGAACTAACATCGGAACGGTAAGCAGATCGAGAACCGCCATTGCCGGACATCTTAGCGAGCAAAGAAACAGTGCAGATCAAGAGCACCAAGACGGCGATCGATAGCCTTCCGACCATTCCCTTCACCGTTCCTCCAGCGGGCTTCCCGTGGAGCCGGTGATGGAAACCCGGTCTGCATAGAATCAGAACCATTGAATGAAAATCGAAATTTATGTTCGGTTGGAGGAAAAATAGATTCGGGAAAAGTAAGAGAGGAGAGAAGTAAAGAAGGAAGGGGTCTGAAAATTGTAGTACCTCCGCTTTGTTAATGGTTGTACCAGATATAGCTTTTGGAGAACAATTTGCCAAAATGACTTAACAACAAAGTTTTATTAGGGTAATGACTTTTCCTTTTATTTTGAATTATTTTTATTCTCAAAAATGCTGATTTTTAATTTTCATTTTTTTAAATAGATAAAATTATTTAAAATCAAATTATTCATAAAAGAAGGGAAACCAACGGACAAATTTTCTCCTATTCCTCAAACTTTGTCTCTCGAGCTCTTCCCTTCCCTTCGTTCCTCTGCTTCTTCTTCTTCTTCTTCTTCTTCTTCCTCGTTCCCTCCCCACAAAAGAGTCTCCCTAAATCCGACCCCCAAATCTTCTTCTTCTTCTTCTTCCTCTTCTTCCCCTCTGACCACCACAAGCTCCACCGCCACCTCGAACTTGCCTCTTCCCTTCATTCCTTCCTCTACTTCTTCTTCTTCTTCCTCGTTCCCTACCCCCAAAAGAGTCTCCCCAAATCCGCCGCCTCCACCACCGGCGCCTCCGCCATCCTAAACGATGCCGTCGAAGATCCGAAGACCGCGCGACAAGCTCCGACCACGCCTTCTTTTCCTCTTCTTCCCCTCCGACCACCACAAGCTCCGCCGCCCCTAAATCCGCCTCTGGCCCCGGCTCCGGCTCCGCCTTCCGTTTCTACTCCCTCGCAGCCCAGTTTCCAGGTTTCTTTCAATTTTCCCCCTAAATTTCACTTTTCTTTCAGATGTAATTAAGCTCTGTCTCTCTCTCGCTCTCACTGTTCTCTATTTGATTTTGAATATGTCCTTAAACTTGAGTGCTTTAACATGATTATCTGAAATTAGCTCTCTGTTTGGGAGTTTTTTGGAACTTGGATTTAGAGTAATTTGGGGATTTGTTGAATTTGATATCCTCGGCGTTGTGGGTTGCATAAAGTTTGATGTTTATTTGGTTACAAACTAATCGAGGAAAATTCAATATTTTCTGTCAATATTTTTTCTTTAATCACAGAGAAAAGGATGCACGTAAAAGGTAGCTTTCCGTTTGTTTAGACTTCATCATCGTTTCTCGAATTGACATAATGCTGATATATAGTCCTTTGCTTTTTAACTTTATTATTATTATTTTTTTTTGATAGTAGCTGCCATTCTTCATTAATCCTTTAACTCATTGTGGTCAATTTTCAGTAGTTTGGCCTTCTCAGTTTCGAGTATTTTGTCTCATAGCTAGTTTTCCTCATACTCCCTACAGCCAACACTTGAAGCTTGGGATGTCGGAGTCGCCTTTGATGATGTCGTCGGCTTCGTCATTGCAGCCAACCACGTCGCTGCTATCGTCTTCACCTCCGGGATTCTGTAGGAATTTTAGAGAGGTAATATGGGCGTTGTAATTAAATGTAAATTTTTCGTAGTTATTCTTTATTTTAATCTTTCTGTTCTTATAAAAATT
This sequence comes from Ficus carica, assembly GCA_009761775.1. Lineage (NCBI taxonomy): Eukaryota > Viridiplantae > Streptophyta > Magnoliopsida > Rosales > Moraceae > Ficus > Ficus carica. The sequence goes on along the minus strand of VYVB01000483.1, from coordinate 100,216 downwards.
ATGATGATATTCCTATGTTGTACGTAAAGAGGTAGATGTCGAGGTGATGAAATAATAAGCCACTTGTTTTATTTACGATTATTATGCAATGGTTCCAATTTGTTTTTTGTTTTTTTAATTTTGATTGCCAGCAACATCTCTTACAAGACGAACAAATAAGAGATGGTGGCGAATATACCCATTACAGGGTAGTTGCTATGCAAGCCGATGCCAATATCAAAAATGTTAAAAAGAACGCGGGCCGGCCTGAGAGGCAGCGGAAAAGAGCGACAGTCTTACTCTCGCCTTATGTGGTACAGTTGCGAAAAAAGATGCAGCACTCGATTTCTGATGTTCAAAAAAGGTTGCAAGCTGCTTCTAAGCCCACAAAAACACTTTAAAAAATCAAGAAATTTAGTACTATCAGTACGTTGACTAACAATATGGTTATATATAAATATGTAAAGACAATATTCAAAAATTATTTTGGTTTTTAACGTGTTAATGTTAACTGTAGTTATTTTGTTTACGAATCAAAAAATCAAAAAATCAAAAAATCACATGTGTATAATCAGGAACTACTACAAATATGTTGGTTTTTGTTGCTTTTCGCTTAATTGAAAAAATTTTAAAAAAAGTCAATGTTGATTATTGTTCGTTTTTGCATTTTTTTTTTTTTAGGCAAATCATACATTACTTAAGGTGATAGTATGGTTATTTTTGAATTTCGCTTAAAGGAAAAAATAAAAAAAGTAAATGTTTCGACGGAACGACCATACGGTCGTTCCGTAAAATTCCGTGGTCTTTCCTAAACTTTTGTGGTCGTTCCGTGAGTTTTTAGTCCACTAATACATGTAATGAGGGTATGGTATGGTATGGTTATTTTTGCATTTCGTTTAAGAGAAAAAAAAAAAAAAAAAAAACCTCATTAAGTCATCATCCATGGACGTGCTTTGTGAATGATATTCATTAAGTGTGTGTGAGAGACTCAATATTTTGGTCGTTCCGTGGTCGTTCCTAAACTTTTGTGGTCGTTCCGTGGGATTGGAGACAAAAAATACATGACATTAGGTGAAGGAATGGTTTTTTTTTTTTTTTTTTTTTTTTTTTTAATTTTCGCTTAAGTGAAAAAAATAAAAAAAAGTCAATGTTTCGATGGAACGACCATACGGTCGTTCCGTAAAATTCCGTGGTCATTCCGAAACTTTTGTGGTCGTTCCGTAGGATTGGAGGCCAACAATACACGAAGTAAGGTAATGGTATAGTTATTTTTACATTTCGTTTAAGAGAAAAAATAAAAAAACTCATTAAGTCATCATCCATGGACATGTTTTATGAATGATATTCATTAAGTGTGTGTGAGAGACTCAATATTTTAGTCGTTCCGTGGTCGTTCCTAAACTTTTGTGGTTGTTTCGTGGGATTGGAGGCCAATAATACATGACATTAGATGAATGAATGGTTTTTTTTTTTTTTTTTTTCGCTTAAGTGAAAAAAATAAATAAAGTCAATGTTTCGACGGAATGACCACATGGTCGTTCCGTAAAATTCCGTGGTCGTTCCGGAACTTTTATGGTCGTTCCGTAGGTTTGGAGGCCAACAATACACGAAGTAAGGTAATGGTATGGTTATTTTTACATTTCGTTTAAGAGAAAAAATAAAAAAAAAAACTCATTAAGTCATCATCCATGGACATGTTTTATGAATGATATTCATTAAGTGTGTGTGAGAGACTCAATATTTTAGTCGTTCCATGGTTGTTCCTAAACTTTTGTGGTCGTTCCGTGGGATTGGAGGCCAATAATACATGACATTAGATGAAGGAATGGTTTTTTTTTTTTTTTTTTTTCGCTTAAGTGAAAAAAATAAAAAAAGTCAATGTTTCGACGGAACGACTATACGGTCGTTCCGTAAAATTCCGTGGTCGTTCCGGAACTTTTATGGTCGTTCCGTAGGTTTTTAGTCCACTAATACATGTAGTGAGGGTATGGTATGGTTATTTTTCATTTTCGGAAAAAAACAAAAAATTAACTCTATGTTTGGACGGAACGAGTCGTTCCGGAACTTTTGTGGTCGTTCCGTGGGTTTTTAGTCCACTAATACATGTGGTGAGAGTATGGTATGGTTATTTTTCATTTTTGGAAAAAACCAAAAAATTAACTCTATGTTTGGACGGAACAATCACACGGTCGTTCTGTAAAATTCCGTGGTCGTTCCGGAACTTTTGTGGTCGTTCCGTGGGTTTTTAGTCCACTAATACATGTGGTGAGAGTATGGTATGGTTATTTTTCATTTTCAGAAAAAAAACAAAAAATTAACTCTATGTTTGGACGGAACGACCACATGGTCGTTCCGTAAAATTCCGTGGTCGTTCCGGAACTTTTGTGGTCGTTCCGTGGGTTTTTAGTCCACTAATACATGTGGTGAGAGTATGGTATGGTTATTTTTCATTTTTGGAAAAAACCAAAAAATTAACTCTATGTTTGGACGGAACAATCACACGGTCGTTCTGTAAAATTCCGTGGTCGTTCCGGAACTTTTGTGGTCGTTCCGTGGGTTTTTAGTCCACTAATACATGTGGTGAGAGTATGGTATGGTTATTTTTCATTTTTGGAAAAAACCAAAAAATTAACTCTATGTTTGGACGGAACAATCACACGGTCGTTCTGTAAAATTCCGTGGTCGTTCCGGAACTTTTGTGGTCGTTCCGTGGGTTTTTAGTCCACTAATACATGTGGTGAGAGTATGGTATGGTTATTTTTCATTTTTGGAAAAAAAACAAAAAATTAACTCTATGTTTGGACGGAACGACCACACGGTCGTTCCGTAAAATTCCGTGGTCGTTCCGGAACTTTTGTAGTCGTTCCGTGGGTTTTTAGTCCACTAATACATGTAGTGAGGGTATGGTATAGTTATTTTTCATTTAAAAAAAAAAGACCAAAAAATTAACTCATGGACATGTTGTTTTATTAATGAAATTCATTATGCATGTGTGAGAGTCGTCTCTATTTTGTTTTTCAATAACGTTTTTTTCCGATAATGAAAAATAACCAAACCATCCCCTCACTACATGTATTAGTGGACTAAAAACCCACGGAACGACCACAAAAGTTCCGGAACGACCACGGAATTTTACGGAACGACCGTGTGGTCGTTCCGTCCAAACATAGAGTTAATTTTTTGTTTTTTTCCGAAAATGAAAAATAACCATACCATACCCTCACTACATGTATCAGTGGACTAAAAACCCACGGAACGACCACAAAAGTTCCGGAACAACCGGGGAATTTTACGGAACGACCGTGTGGTCGTTCCGTCCAAACATAGAGTTAATTTTTTGTTTTTTTTTTTTTTTCCGAAAATGAAAAATAACCATACCATACCATCACTACATGTATTAGCTGACTAAAAACCCACGGAACAACCACAAAAGTTTATGAACGACCACGGAATTTTACAGAACGACCGTATGGTCGTTCCGTCGAAACATTGACTTTGTTTTTTAATTTTTTTCACTTAAGCGAAAATAAAAAAGAAACCATTCCTTCATCTAATGTCATGTATTATTGGCCTCCAATCCCACGGAACGACTACAAAAGTTTAGGAACGACCACGGAACGACCAAAATATTGAGTCTCTCACACACACTTAATGAATATCATTCATAAAACATGTCCATGGATGATCACTTAATGGGTTTTTTTATTTTTTCTCTTAAACGAAATGCAAAAATAAACATACAATTACCTTACTTCGTGTATTGTTGGCCTCCAATCCCACGGAACGACCACGGAATTTTACGGAATGACCGTATGGTCGTTTGGTCGAAACACTGGCTTTTTTATATTTTTTTTTCACTTAAGCGAATATAAAAAAAAAAAAAAAAAAAAACCATTCCACCACCTAATGTCATGTATTATTGGCCTCCAATCCCACGAAACGACCACAAAAGTTTAGGAACGACCACGGAATTTTACGGAACGACCGTATGGTCGTTCCGTCGAAACATTGACTTTTTTTATTTTTTTCACTTAAGCGAAAATAAAAAAGAAACCATTCTTTCATCTAATGTCATGTATTATTGGCCTCCAATCCCACGGAACGACCACAAAAGTTTAGGAACGACCACAGAACGACCAAAATATTGAGTCTCTCACACACACTTAATGAATATCATTCATAAAACATGTCCATGGATGATGACTTAATGGGTTTTTTTATTTTTTCTCTTAAGCGAAATGTAAAAATAAACATACAATTACCTTACTTCGTGTATTGTTGGCCCTCCAATCCCACGGAACGACCACAAAAGTTTAGGAACGACCACGGAATTTTACGGAACGACCGTATGGTCGTTCCGTCGAAACATTGACTTTTTTTTTATTTTTTTCACTTAAGCGAAAATTAAAAAAAAAAAAACCATTCCACTCCCTAATGTCATGTATTATTGGCCTCCAATCCCACAGAACGACCACAAAAGTTTAGGAATGACCACGGAATTTTACGGAACGACCGTATGGTCGTTCGGTCGAAACATTGACTTTTTTTATATTTTTTTTCACTTAAGCGAATATAAAAATAAAAAAAACCATTCCACCCCCTAATGTCATGTATTATTGGCCTCCAATCCCACAGAACGACCACAAAAGTTTAGGAACGACCACGGAATTTTACGGAACGACCGTATAGTCGTTCCGTCGAAACATTGACTTTTTTTTTATTTTTTTCACTTAAGCGAAAATTAAAAAAAAAACCATTCCACTCCCTAATGTCATGTATTATTGGCCTCCAATCCCACGGAACGACCACAAAAGTTTAGAAACGACCACGGAATTTTATACGGTCGTTCCGTCGAAGCATTGACTTTTTTATATTTTTTTCACTTAACCGAATGTAAAAAAAAAAAAAAAAAAAAAACCATTCCACCCCCTAATGTCATGTATTATTGGCCTCCAATCCCACGGAACGACCACAAAAGTTTAGGAACGACCACGGAATTTTACGGAACGACCGTATGGTCGTTCCGTCGAAACATTGACTTTTTTTATTTTTTCCTTTAAACGAGATTCAAAAATAACCATTCAAGAACAACATGACTTGTTCGTAAAATTCGAATAGTCAAATTTTTGGCTCTTTAAACAAACTAATAAATGATATAGCAAACATTTAACATTTAAAAAAAAAAACAAAAACAAAAACAAAAACAAAAAACAAAATTGATGAATTCCTCGAAGATACTTAATGAATTTCACAAATTACTAGCATTCGTAAAACGAAATTAATGCAAAAATAAACTGTCAAACTCATAAATGTCATTATTAGGTGTTGCTTGTAACATCGGAAGGATTTGCTAAGTTGGGACATTTTTTTGAATTATGTCCTTTCTGACCACATGACGCGCATTTATACTTCTTCACTATACATTCTCCTTGGGAAGGGAAGCAAGTTAATCTTGGCCTGCCTCTAAACATTTCCACGTCTGGCGCTGCTACCTGAATCGCTCTTACTTCTTCAGGGATATTGTGCCATTGCGATTCTGGAGGAACAAGATAAATAGTTTCAAATAATTATCATGTAGGAACATTCGTTAGTATTTCACACTATAAATATAAGGAGCACTCAATCAAAAGAACATAAATCAAAGGAACTCAATCAATAGAACAGAAATCAAACCACAAAAATAGCCAAAGTTCACATTCTTCAACGGTAACCAACAGGGGCTAACTAGATACATATATCAACAATCAATAACAATGTCAACGGATTATAGTATAGTGTGGTGTGTGAAGGACAAAGACAACTGAAGTTTGAATTTGAAAAGACATATAAACAACGTGGTTGCAATGACAAGCCTACCAAAGTTCTTCCAACATTGCTCCCAAAACATGAACCCATTACCACAATTTCTGATCAGTCCCCTACCAAAAATTCTGCATTTGAAGCAAGCTTTTATTATGCTTGAGAGGAGATTGAATGAATCGCAGTTAATTTTTTATTGTATAGCTCTTTGTAGCTGCTTTGACTCTGGGGATTTTGAAATAATTAGGATGATCTGCTTTCTAGTTTCGGCTCAATTGTGAATATTAAAGTCTGAACATTGTGTTTGGTTTTCCGTTCCTGTTTTATGCCTTGTATTTTGTCATTTTGTTTCTTGTTTTTTGGATTGTTGAACCTAAAAGCTGTTATTTGATTCATAGTTGAAAGTTAGCAATTCATTATCGTCGTCACAACTTTGGGCAAAATAAAATAAAATTAAATTAAAAAAAAAACCCACCACAACCTCATCGGTGACCACCTCCCATAATCAAACACAACAAATCTCAAAGATAAGTTTTGTGGAAAAATGTGACCAGAATTACCTACGAACTTGCTGGATCAACGCCGAAGAGGAACCTCGAACTCGTAATCGAAATGAGTTGTGACGCGTTACCGGCGACGGAGGTCGCGTGCCGGGCGGAAGGAGGCTGGGAGAAAGCTCGTTCTCTGGTGGTGGGGTTTGGGGTTTGGCAGAGTGGAAATGGGAGCGAAGAACGGTCGTGGAAATGGGTTTTTGCTTCTTTATCTTTTCTCTGGTGGTGGGGTTCGGTTTCAGCTTTGGCAAACCTCTGAATATTTTGTTTGGTTTGGACGAAGAAGAAGAAGAAGAAGAAGAAGAAGAAGAAAAATGGGCGAAGAATTTGGTTTGGACGAAGAAGAAGAAGAACGGTTGAAGAAGAACCTCCAAAGATTTTGTTTGGTTTCGACTAAGAAGAAGAAGAAGAAGAAGAAGAAGAATGTTCGAAGATTTGGGCGAAGAAGCAGTGAAAGAAGAACAATGACTCAGACCAAGAAGAACGGTCGAAGAAGAACCTCCGAATATTTTGCTTGGTTTGGACGAAGAAGAAGAAGAAGAATGGTAGCTTTGGGCTAATAAGCAAAGACTCCTTGTTCAATGCCTGAGACCTCAGAAGAAGAAGAACTCCTTCGACAGAACAAGAACACAGAACAATGTCCAAGATTTTTTTTAACCCTTATATTAATTTCTTTTCTTTTTACATTATTTTTTTTAAAGAAAAGCTATTTTGCTAATTAATTTTTTTTAAAGGTTATTTTACAAATTAAAAAAAGTTGAAAGGCTATTTTACTAAAGCACTCGTAGGGTCGAGTTTTTGGTGAAGAATTTGTCAAAATGACCTAACAACAAATTGAAATTAGCAAAATGACTTTCCTATTTCTTTTTTATTTTTTTATTCCAAAAAAATACTGATTATGTAAATAAAATTTTTTTTGATTAATAAAATTAATTAAAATCAAAGTTTTGAATAAAAGAAGAAATTTGGGCATCGAACTTCACCCTTTCCTTCCTTCCTTCCTGCGCTTCTTCTTCTTCCTCGTTCCCTTCCCTTCCCTCCCTCCAAAAGAGTTTCCCCAAATCCGCCGCCTCCACCTCCGCCGCCGCCACCTAAACGACACTATCAAAGATCCGAAGACCGCACCACGAGCTCCAACCATGCCTTCTTCTTCCTCTTCTTCCCCTCCGAACGCCTTCTCCTTTACCAAAAACGCCCATGCTCTTCGTTAATCAGATTTACTCATTTTTCAGTGGTCTAGAATTCTTCTGGTCAGGCAAATTTGAAGGTCATCTTCACATGTATTGCCATATATTTTGTTTAATGTCCACTTCCCAGAAAATCTGAAGTTGTCTTTCATGTTTGTTTCGGTTTTGCTTTTGTTTCTATGGCTAATTCTAATTTATTTTCTTGTATGTTATGTTTGTAAGTTAGTATGTGTCATATTTTGGTTATTATCTCTTTTCTAAACATCTGAAACAGCTTTCAACCACTTTGTTCAAGATCCCGTTCATCAAAAAAGCCTAATTGGTTTTGTTTTTATATGAAGGATGCTCTTAATACTGGTTCATGGATTCTTAATAGGACCGTGTTAATACCGTGTTAGACGGAATCTAAATACACTTGGATGGTATGCCTCTTGCTTGCAGCGAGTTTACTTTTTGGCCTTTGCTTATAGGGGGGAGAGAACTTTAACTCAAGGCGGCTGCTATTGCACACCCAACCCGTAATCTCAACCGACCCAATAATGCAGAAATATTTTGATCTTTAAGCTTTCTTTTCAAGAGAAAAATAATTTCGAGTTTGTGGGGCTTTTTGTCCATGCATGATTTGTGTGAAAAACCTTGGAACGACAAAAAAAAAAAAGGAACAACCACTAAAATTTCAGGAACGACTATGACTTTTTTTTTTTTTTTTTTTTTTTTCCTTAAGCGAAAAGCAAGAATAATATTACCATCACCTTATGTCATGTATTATTTACCTTAAAACACTTGGAACGACCACAAAAGTGAAGGAACGACCACTAAAATTTCCGGAAGGAACGACCATAGAAGGAACGACCGTATGGTGGTCGTTCCTTCCAAATCATGACTTTTTTTTTTCCTTAAGCGAAATGCAAAAATAACCTTACAATCACCTTATATCATGTATTATTTGCCTCAAAACACTTGGAACGACCACAAAAGTGAAGGAACGACCACTAAAATTTCCAGATTGACCATACGGTCATTCCTTCCAAAGCGTGACTTCATTTTCTTCCCTTAAACGAAAAGCAAAAATAACCTTACCATCACCTTATGTCATGTATTATATGCCTCAAAAACCATGGAACGACCACAAAAGTGTTGCAACGACCACTAAAATTTCCGGGGTCGTTCCTTCCCAACCGTGACTTTTTTTTATTATTATTTTTCCCTTAAGCGAAATGCAAAAATAACCGTTCTATTACCTTATGTCATGTATGATTTGCCTTAAAAGCGAAGGAGCGACCACAAAAGTGCAGGAGTGATCACTAAAATTTCCGAAACGACCATACGGTCATTCCGTCTAAACTTTGACTTTTTTTATTTTTTCCCTTAAACGAAAAGCAAAATTAACCAAATTAGTGACTTTTGTCATGTATGATTTGCCTAATAAACAAAAACAAAAAAAACAAAATATCAAAAACCAAATTAATGACTCTCTCACACACACACTTAATGACTAGCATTCATAAAACAACATGTCCATGGTCAGTGACTTATTGACTTTTTTTATTTTTCCCCTTAAGCGAAAAACAAAAATAACTTTACTATCACCTTATGTCATGTATGATTTGCCTAAAAAATTAAGGAGCGACTACAAAAGTGCAGGAGCGACCACTAAAATTTCCGGATACGGTTGTTCCGTCTAAACATTGACTTTTTTAATTTTTTCCCTTAAACGAAATGCAAAAATAACCTTACTATCACCTTTTTTCATGTATGATTTGCCTCAAAACCAACAGAACGACCACAAAAGTGAAGGAACGACCACTCAATTTTCCGGAACGACCATACGGTCGTTCCTTCCAAACCGTGACTTTTTATTTTTTATTTTTTTTCCCTTAAGTTAAAAGCAAAAAATAACTGTACCATCACCTAATGTCATGTATTAAAAAAGAAAAGTCTATGTTTGGAAGGAACGACCGTACGGTCGTTCCGGAAAATTTAGTGGTCGTTTCTAAATTTTTGTGGTCGTTCCGTGGGATTGGAGGCCAATAATACATGACATTAGGTGATGGTATGGTTATTTTTGCTTTTCGGAACAAAAAAAAAAAAAAAGGCCTACGTTTCGACGGAACGACCATACGGTCGTTCCGTAAAATTCGGTGGTCGTTTCTAAACTTTTGTGGTCATTCCGTGGGATTGGAGGCCAATAATAATGACATTAGGTGTTGGTATGCTCATTTTTGCTTTTCGGAACAAAAAAAAAAAAAAGGGCCTACGTTACGGTCGTTCCGTAAAATTCGGTGGTCATTCCGGAACTTTTGTGGTCGTTCCGTGGGATTGGAGGCCAATAATACATGACATTAGGTGTTGGTATGCTCATTTTTGCTTTTCGGGGGAAAAAAAAGTCTATGTTTGGACGGAACGACCGTGGTCGTTCCGGAAAATTCTGTGGTCGTTCCTAAAATTTTGTGGTCGTTCCGTGGGATTAGAGGCCAATAATACATGACATGAGGTGATGGTATGGTTTTTTTTGCTTTTTGCTTAATTAAAAAAAAAAAAAAAAGTCTATTTTTGGACGGAACGATCAGTCATTCCTGTAAGAACCCGAAATTGTGATGAATCTATGATTTCCTTAGAGATAAGGAAAATCTAAGACTGAACCATGTATGTCGATATCAAGCTCATGATCTGAGTTGAATATCAGTATATGTTTGAGTTCTCGTTGAATTAGCTACGAGACTAAAAAATAGTTTGCTTAGTCATGCATGAGGCCTTTTAAGAAAAGGGAAAAATAGGAATTTATTATTTTTATTACGGTCAAAGTTTGACCAAGTTGACTTTTGTAATAACCAACTTGTTTGTAAACTTATGTTTTCTTTCGTTAAGAATCAAAGTCTGTTTATGTGATAAGTATGATATGTTTTCTAAGAATGATTGTTGAATCTTTTGCTGAAAGATTCGATAATGTTAGTTTAAGACCCTTTGGTTACAAGGGGGTAAGTTGTGATTATGACTCTGTGTGGTAGTTTATAATTTTAAGAAAATCCTATACGCAGTTCAAATAAGTTTTGGACAATGGTCCAGTTAAATTATACTGTTATCAGTTGAAAACAGTATATGAATATCCATGTTAGTATGAAAATGGACTGCATTTAGGAAATAAGCCAAACAAGGCCTTTAAGGATGACACCTCAGATGACAAGTGTCATTGCCATGATTGGTCACCTTACAGGGACCAAAATACAAATATTTTATGTTTAGGGGTCATTTTGCAAATTTAAGAAAAGTTCATGATTTTGAACTTTTAGAAGATCAGAAGTCTTATAAAGCATGATCAAGCAAGAAATTTGATATTTGGAAATTTAGTTGTAATCGGCCAATTTACAGGGACTAAAGTGCAAACATTTTTGCCTTTAGGGGCCAATATGTAATTTTGGGAAAAGTTGTGGACTTAGCAGTAAATATGTAAATTTTTGAACTAAGGACTTTTTAAGTACAGTTTCTTAAGTCAATTAAGTAATTGATCCATTTCAAGTTCGGTTAGCTTGATTGGAAATCAAGGAAGACAAGTTAAGATTGAATTGAATGACTTTAGTTAGAACCAATCACATTGCTCCATGTGTCACCATAGGGACCGGCCACATCATGGCCTTATGAGCAAGGGATCTTGTTTTGAGGAGCAATATGCAAATTAGAAGAATTTAAGTGTCATTAAAAAGTGACAAATCATGCCCCAAGTTTAGTGACTAAGCACTTTGATTTGCTTGGTTGATTTTGTGTTATGGTTCAACTAGCAAAGTTAGTCTTATTTGGCACACTATGGCCGGCTACCATGAGGGAGAGACACCTCATGCTTCTAGCTTGGATGAACCATCCTCCTAGCCTTGCTCCTTTGGCAAGCCAAGGCTAGCACACCTCATCACCTAAGGCCGGCCACCACAAGGAAGCAACACAACATGGCCTAGCTTTGGTGAGCAACTCATCTAGCTTGCTCTCTTGGCTAGCTCAAGCTTTGCGAAGTCACTAGCCATGACCGGCCACCATGAGGAAGCAACACCTCTTGGCCTAGCCTTGATGAATCCACACTCTAGACTCCCTAGCCTAGCCTCCTTGGCAAGCCAAGGCTTGCACACCTCACCCTAGGGCCGGCCACCACTCAAGAGAATGCCACATCAAGCTTGTAGCTTTGATGAGCAAGCAATCTAGCTAAGCTTGCTTGGCAAATTGGGACAAGGAAGGCCGGCCAACACATAGGGACTAAGGGAAAATATTTTGGTTTTAAGGACCAATAGATAAATTACAAGAGATGGAATTCTTGAACTCTTCTAGCTCATGACACCTCATGCTCCATAGGTTAGCTTAGTAAGCTTGCTAGGCTTACTTGTTGGCTAAGCAAGAGCAAGCACAAAGCTCACCAAGGCCGGCCACTCTAGGGAGATGACACCTCATGGTTCCTAGGCCACATGAGTAAGCACCCTAGCTTGGGTTACTTGGCAAGAAAGGAACAAGGATGGCCGGCCACCTCCCAAGAAGATAAGAACAAATTGGTTTCTTCTAGGGACTTTTGAGCAATTCCAAGAAGTTGTGCTTTACCTATAAATAGGTGAATGTTCTCTCATTATATTTTGTTAGCCAACACACACACAAGCAGCACTTACTCCCTAGTTCTGCCCTAGGAGTCGAGAAAAGAAAGGAAAGAAAAAGGAGAGAGGAGAAAACAAGAGAAAGAGTTTTCGGTTGGTTTAGAAAGTTTGAGGAAAGTTTCAAAACTCTAGTTGAAGGATTTTAATCCGTGGGACTTGAGGTAAATACTTGAACCCTCTAGTTCTTTATTTAAGTTTCAGTTAGGGTTTGAGTATAAGGTCATTGAAAATGAACATGAGCTTAGTTTGTTAAGTTTTATGCACTATGATTTAAGTATGCATGAGTAAGGATCAAAACTGAATGGTTTTTCTAATAACCATATTTTGAGGCTTTTAGAAGCCGAATTTGGAAAAAGTTAAAACTACAAAGTTGTAGAGAAGAGAAAATCATAGGGGTCAACGTGGACAGTTTTTGAAAACAAGACCCCTAAGACCTTTGTTTTTGTAAAAACCCGAGACCAATTTATGAGTAATGAATATGGTCGAAAAATCTTCAAAGGAAGAAACAAGCAGGATAAGTACCGAATTGGGTTTTGAGTTAAAAACAAAAGTTGTAGGAGACTTCAAGGTCTACAACTTTTATGAAGAAAACTTTTCCAAATTTTAAGCAGATTAGTAAGAAAAGGATCAAACCCTATGAATTGGTTTAAAAACCCAGTTTTGAGAACTCTAGGGTTTTACTAAATTTCAAAAAGGAGTTGAAATTTAGGATTAGTGGTTTGTATTAAGTTAGCAACTAGAATCGATATGTTGTTATGATAGGATGATGCTTATCCTATGATTTTCTTGAAAACAGGAAAACGACCTGTTTAAGTGAAGAATTTTTAATTCAAGGCGCAGTAACGGTAAGTACAACTCCGCCTACAGCATGAACAAAACGTTTTTGTTGCAGGGCATGTTTTTAAGAAATCATGTATTGATTTACATGATTTACTTATGTTTATGTTATGATAAGTTTATGTTATGTTATGATAAGATTAAGTCATGTTATGATAAGTTAAGTTATGATATGATAAGTTTATGTTATGTTATGATAAGTTTATGCTATGATATTATGCTATGAAATTTATGTTATGATAAGTTTATGTTACGATATTATGCTATGATATGTTATTTTATGGTATGATATGGTAAGTTATGTTATGATGTATTATGATTGAGATTATTTTATGTTATATGTTGGCTACGTGACATCATGAAGCATGATCACGAATATTAAATCACATGGTAAGAATAAGTTAAGTCATGAGATAGGATAAGATAAGTTAATGTTATGGTGTCGTACCGACTTGCCACGAGGGCGGGTTTAAACGGTTTGGTTTATGGTTTGAGTTGGACAGGACTGGCGCCCCAATCACTCCATGGCAGTGCACCACGGTACGTACAGTTATGTTATGTAAGGGCCAAAAAGTATGCTAACCTAAGAAAACAGTAAGAAAGCATAAATGGTGCATGCATTAAGTCATCATGAAATGTTTTGCGGATTAAATAGTTATGCTTGCTGAGCGAAAGCTCATAGTTCATGTTTATGCTGTAGGTAAGTGACCTACCGGCAATACTTGATGCAATACTGTGGAGAGTTGGTGCTGCGGACTGTGAAATGTGGAATGGACACCACCACGGGTTTTGGAAAATAGGTTTTTGTAAAATACATTTGTAAAGTGTGTTTCGAAGAAATAGTATGTTTTAAGTATGAATGTCAAAGTTATGTATGTATGGCAAGCAAGTTGCCTCGTGTTGTACCGATCCGCGCTAGGTCGGGTTTGGTCCACGATTTGAATATGATAGCTTTCAAATGAGGTACGAAAGCTCGGTACTCGAGTGAGTACATATAAGTATGTATGAGGATAGGTCAAGTTTTAGGTATGAGTATAAGTATGAGACTAAGTCTAGTTTTAAAATAAAGTTTTAAAGAATAAAGAAAAATTTTACTCTAAAATTTTCAGTAAGTTTAAAGTAATAAGAATTAAGTAAGTAAGTAAGGTGACGGCCCGCGTCTACGTAGTCATCCCCCTACGTAGATGTTGTAAGTCGGGACGTCACAATTCCGTAAAATTCCGTGATCATTCCGGAACTTTTGTGGTCGTTCTGTGGGTTTTAAGTCCACTAATACATGTAGTGAGGGGATGGTATGGTTATTTTTCATTTTCAGAAAAAAAAAATTAACTCTATGTTTGGACGGAACGACCACGTCGTTTCGTAAAATTCCGTGGTCATTTCGGAACTTTTGTGGTCGTTCCTTGGGTTTTAAGTCCACTGATACATGTAGTGAGGGGATGGTATGGTTATTTTTCATTTTCGGAAAAAAAAAAAATTAACTCTATGTTTGGACGACCGACACGGTCGTTCCGTAAAATTCCATGGTCGTTCCGAAACTTTTGTGGTCGTTCCGTGGGTTTTAAGTCCAATAATATATGTAGTGAGGCGATAATATGATTAGCAAGAGAAAAAAACGTGATTAAAAACAAAATAGAGACGACTCTCACACATGCATAATGAATTTCATTCATAAAACAACATGTGCATGGTTAGTGAGTGAAGTGAGTTAATTTTTATTTTTTTTTCGAAAATGAAAAATAATTTTATACCATCCCCTTCTACATGTATCAGTGGACTTAAAACCCAAGGAACGACCACAAAAGTTCCGGAACGACCACGGAATTTTACGGAACGACCGTGTGGTCGTTCCATCCAAACATAGAGTTAATTTTTTTTTTTTTTCCGAAAATGAAAAATAACCATACCAACCCCTCACTACATGTATTAGTGGACTTAAAACACAAGGAACGACCACGGAATTTTACGGAACGACCGTGTGGTCATTCCGTCTAAACATAGAGTTAATTTTTTTTTTTCCCGAAAATGAAAAATAACCATACCATCCCTTCACTACATGTATTAGTGGACTTAAAACCCAAGGAACGACCACAAAAGTTCCGGAACGACCACGGAATTTAACGGAACGACCGTGTGGTCGTTCCGTCCAAACATAGACTTTTTTTTTTTTTTTTTTTTTTCACTTAAGCGAAAATAAAAAAAAACCATTCCATCAACTCATGTCATGTATTAGTGGCCTCAAAACTCACGGAACGACCACCGAATTTACCGGATGACCATTAAATTTTACGGAAGTCCGAACATAGACTTTTTTTTTATATTTTTCACTTAAGCGAAAATCAAAAATAACCATTCCATCACCTCATGTCATGTATTAGTGGCCTCAAAACTCACGGAACGACCATAAAAGTTTAGGAACGACCATTAAATTTTACGGAACGACCGTATGGTCGTTCCGTCCAAATATAGACTTTTTTTTAATTTTTTCAATTAAGCGAAAAGCAAAAAAAACCATACCATCACCTCATGCCATGTATTATTGGCCTCCAATCCCACAGAACGACCACAAAAGTTTAGGAACGACCACCGAATTTTACAGAACGACCGTATGGTCGTTCCGTCGAAACATTGACTTTTTTTAATTTTTCCTTTAAACGAAATTCTAAAATAACTATACTATCACCTTAAGTAATGTATGATTTGCCTAAAACAAAAAAAAAAAAAAAAAAAAAAACCAAAAAAAACCAAAAAAAAAACAAAAAAAAAAACCAAAAAAAAAAAAAAAAACCAAAAAAACCAATAACCAAAATAATGAGTCTCTCACACACACTTAATGAATATCATTCATAAAACATGTCTATGGACGATGACTTATTGAGTTTTTATTTTTTTTATTTTTTCTCTTAAACGAAATGCAAAAATAACCATACCATCACCTTACTTCATATATTATTAGCCTCCAATCCCACGGAACGACCACAAAATTTTAGGAAAGACCACTCATTTTTTCAGACGACCATACAGTCGTTCCGTCTAAACTTTGAGTTTTTTAATTTTTTCCCTTAAACGAAAAGCAAAAATAACCAGAGTTGTGACTTTTTTCATGTATGCTTTGCCTCAAAACCTACGGAACGACCACAAAAGATAAGGAACGACTACTAAACATTCAAGAACAACCACTTGTTCGTTGCTTTCGAATAGTCAGTTTTTTGGCTCTTTAAACAAACTAACAAATGATATAGCAAACATTTAACATTCACAAAAAACAAAAACAAAAACAAAAACAAAAACAAAAACAAAAACAAAAACAAAAACAAAACACAAAATTAATGAATTCCTCGAACATACTTAATGAATTTCACAAATTACTAGCATTCGTAAAACGAAATTAATGAAAAAATAAACTGTCAAACTCATAATTGTCATTATTAGGTGTTGCTTCTAACATCGGATGGATTTGCTAAGTTGGGACATTTTTTTGAATTATGTCCTTTCTGACCACATGTCGCGCATTTATACTTCTTGACTATATTTTCTCCTTGTGAAATGAAGCGAGTTAATCTTGGCCTCCCTCTAAACATTTCCACGTCTGACTCTACTACCTTAATCGCTTTTTACCTTTTCAGGGATATTGTGCCATTGCGATTCTAGAGGAACATGATAAATAGTTTCTGCATATGCCAACATCCAATAATCTGAACTGTAGTACTTAGAACAAATGGAGTATACGTAAGCTCCTGTATGTTGCGGCTAATAAAGACCTGCTGCTGCTATAGCGTAAATGCACGGAATCTTGTCAATGTCAAAAACCCTACACGTGCAACTCCTTGTTGTTAAATTGACACATGCATTGCAATCACCATCCATCACAGTGTATTCATTCTCATTCAGTTGGTATGACGTCAATGAACCAGCTTCATCAAATCTTCTTTTAAGTATTGCTTCTCTCTTTGGTGTAATTGGTGTGGTCACTGAAACTGATTCTCGATGCCGAGTGAAGAACCATTGTAAAAAAACATAAGATCTGTAATATCTGAATCGTTGGAAATGAGAGTTGGTGTAGTAGTGTCACCAAATATGTCACCGACAGATTTATGTGTTATCTCAATTGCATACATACTTCGGTCAATACTTGTTCTATCGTAGATTGTCTCTTCCAATTCCAAAAACTTGATACTCCTATCAACCACAAAGCCCTTGCTCATACCAACTCCGAACCACCTCCAAAATCCACCATCCACCTTTTCCCACTTTCCATTATACTCCACGATAATGTAGATCTGACTCATACCTATCATGAAACATAAATCATTATTAGCCAAAAATTTTATATCTCCTTTGATGGAAAACTCAATCAAAGGAACTGAGATTAAACCAAAAAATTAGCCAAAGTTCACATTCTTCAACGGTAACCAGCAGAGGCTAACTAGATAAATATATCAACAATCAATAACAATGTCAACATATTATTGTATAGTGTGGTGTGTGAAGGCCAAATACAACTGAAGTTTGAATTTGAAAGTCATATAAACAACGTGCTTGCAATGACAAGACTACCAATGTTCTTCCAACATTGTTCTCAAAACATGAAGACATCATAAAACGACAACCAAAAATTACAAACAAAAACAACAATGCACAAAAAACGACATATAAAATATAATAAATTGGTGTAAGAGTCTCACTTCAATTCAAGTAAAGCGAAGCGGCAGTTGCATATACAGCTGAAAATATAACTCAGTTTGCAAAAATAAAATAAAATAAAACAAAGCAAAAAACAATTACAATTACAATAACAGACACCAAAAAAAAAAAAAAAAAAACAAACAAAAATACATAGTATGAAAACAACAAAAACACATCAAACTACCTAAACACTAAAGCCATCATTAAACAACAACAAAAAATTGCAAACAAAAACAGCAATGAAGGGAAAACGACATATAAAAGATGAGAAATTGGTGTAAGAGTTTCACTTCAATTCAAGAAAAGCAGAGCAGCAATTACGAACATAATGTATTGGACTAGCTAAACACACAATAAATTAGAGAAATCAAACAAAATTATTAGCAGAAAATTAATCAAGTTTAGTTCCAATCAAACATTCCATTAGTACTTTGACTAGTAAAGCCCTCTGTGGAAGGAAGCATTATAAAACCAGATTGGTGAAGCCGCAAGGCATTAGAATTGCATTTTTGCTCTATCTTTGAACGCCCAAATCCAGAGATTTGCAGTGGAAGAGTACAACAAAGTTGGGGTTTTTGTGGTCATTGTTTTCCAGGACAAGAATGAATTTTGTTGGAAGAAGAAAAGATTAAACTATAATGGTTTTTCCAAGTAATGTCTGTACTAAGAATCTGATTATCTCATGGTCACTACCTTGGATTGAAGGAGGTTGTGAACGTGAAGCCGGATCTTCGACGGCATCGTTAGGGTGGCGGCGGCGCCGGAGGTGGAGGCGGCGGATTTGGGGAGACTCTTTTGGAGGGAGGGAACGACGAAGAAGAAGAAGAAGGAAGAAGCGTGCGAAGAAGAAGAAGAAGAGCTGCGAAGAAGAAGAAGCAGAGAAGAGGAATTTCTTTTTGTTTTTTAGTTTTTTTTTTAACCATATATTAATATCTTTTCTTTTTACATTATTTTTAAAACAAAAAGTCATTTTGCTAATTAAAATTTTTTAAAGGTTATTTTGCAAAATAAACAAAGTAAAATGTTTATTTTACTAAAGGACTCGTTTTTGGTATACATCACTAACCCATTTTGTTACCATTTTTCTAAAGAATAATTGACCTAAATAGTCCATAAATTCTTTAAAAAATAACATTTCTAGTTTATTTTATTTTTTGATCGAGAAGATCCTGAACTTTTAAAATATTGGTTATTATAATTCTTTTAATCTAAAATCATTAAAATTCTAACGGAATAATTCATGTGCAGTACATATGACTTAATTTAAGAAGATATTTTAATAATTTAATAATAAATTTAATTTAACAAATTAAAAAAAACTAATAAAAAAAAAACCTAGAATTTCAATTCTTTCTCTCCCATCTCTCTCTCACTTAGATTTCCTCCCTCATCGACCTCTTCATATCCGACGACGGGGCTGTCACCGTCAATGACCGGATCGACGAGCATGACAACGACATCCTCCTCGAGGACTCCCCTTGGGACGAAGGCGAGCAACAGAGTCTCGACAAGATTCGCACCATTCAACGGGCCTTCGCTGTGAATCCACTAGGAATCTGTCGTGAATCTCAACTTAAGTCGGAGAAGAAAACGCGATGAATATCGCGTGTTGCCAGAGAAGAGATCACACGGCTCTCGATTGCCAAAGAGAACAGATCTAGATCTCCAATTTTTCATTGGGGTTTATAGCTAAATAATTTTTAATTAATAGCTCAAGTTTTTAAAAATTATTTTAAAATCTTAAGCTTTTAAAAATTAGTTAAAAGACATTTTTTCTCTCAAAATGGTTAATTAATTTTGTAAATGGTCAATCAGTAGTGTTTAACTATACAATATAGTCAATCAGTGATTGACCATTTACAAAATTGATTAACCATTTTGAGAGAAAAAATGTAGTCAATCGGTAGTGATTGACTACACAATATAGTCAATCATTGATTGACTATTGATAAATCACTAATTAACCACAGTAAATCACTGATTGATTATCGGTCAATCACTGATTATGATTGATCATAATATAACTCAAAAATTTTATAATCAATCACCGATTGACCCATAGTTAATCACTTATTGACCATTAACAACATCACAAAATTCTTGATCAATCAGTGATTAATTATTGGTAAATTGGTGATTTACTATTATTTAAAAAAAAAAATACACCAACCCATTCTCTCCCTCTTTCTCTTCCTCTCTCTCTTTACTCTTCTCATACACGATCTTGGCTTTGTCACAGTGTGGCTTCGTTGCTGTGGATAAGATGACAAAGGAGGCGGCTGCGGGAGCCTGGGCGACAAGCTGGGAGTTCATGTGGCTTTGATCAGATGATCAGATTGGACGGCTCCGATCTCGCTGATCTGAGGTCGCGTGTGAAACTCTGATGAGAATTGGGCTGGGCAATAGATGGAGACGAGATGGCGGTCACTTGTGTGGAGATCCGCCATGGAAGCGTAATCGGAGCTACAAGGTCGCGAGATCGGTGTGTTTCCCACCGCTGCAATCTCCTCCTAGATGCCAGTCACCGGTTTTCGTCGCCATCACCGAAGCGCAGTCGCAAAGAGAGAGAAGAGAGAGATAGAAAGAGAGGAGGTGTTTGGGAAAAATGAAAATTACTTAAACAAAACATTCACATCAGGTCATTTAACTAAATAAAAGGAAGTTTAACTATCTATTAGATTAGGTAATAAACATAGGCCACCCACCCTAATTTTCCTTTTTCATTCTAGGTTTTTTTTTTTCCCAAAATTTTTTTTTTTTTGGAAAATTTGGATCAGTTGTGTGTTTTAGATTCAAAGTTTTGAATTCCCGATTCGTCAATTTTGTTTTGTTTTTTTTTTTTTGGAATTTATTGTGGAATTGTGTGTTTTGATGTTGATTTTGGCGAATTTGTTTTCAGGAATGCAACATTGAGAAGTTGCAGCTAGTTGAGGCGGAGAAGAAGAAAATCAGGGTGTTTGCATTTTTCATTTCATTTTATTTTATTTTTTGTTTTAATGGGTTTGAAGTTGAATTTCATCAAAATCTCACCTTTCTTCTAAGTAGGAATAGGAACTTCAACATGCTAAGATTGAACATACTAGTAGACATGAGTATACAAATAACTTCAAATTTCTCTCTCACACTCTCTCTCTAAATCATATGGCAAAACATGGGGCTTATGACCATTTTGGCTTTGAGAGAGATGAATTTTGCCACAATTTGGTATTTCTCACTTGTTTCAGTGCCAACAGGGGTTTGAAGCTGTCTTTCCCGGGATCAAATGGGTTAGGCTCGCCAGAAATGATCAAGATCAGAGTCTACTTCGTAACTCTGTGGTGGGTTTTTGTTTGGCTGCTGGGAAAAAAATTCTGCTTAAAAATTTGTGGCAAATTATAGAATGTGATTTCTGGGTTTTGGGTGGTTTTTGGTCCGAGAAAAAAAAAAAAGAAAGAAAAACTGAGGGATAAGGTAAATAGGTAAAAAAAATAAAAAATTAAGAGTTATTTGGCCTTTTTATTATAAAAATTATGACTTGAGTAAGATTCCGTTAGAAATTTAACGGTTTTAGACGGAAAGGACTATAATGACCAATATTTTAAGAGATAAGGGTTTTCTTGGCTAAAAAAATAAAATAGGGACTAAACCGTCACCTTATAAAGAGTTCAATGACTATTTGGGTCAATTACTCTGTTCTAAATTACACATTTGATCCCTAGTCTTTTTGTGAAATTGCAATTTAATTTCAATCTTTTTTTATGACTAAAAAGTCCATAAACTCTATAAAAGGATGTAAAATGGTATTTTTGTTAACAAAACATTAAAAATTTAACAGAAAATTCCGCATGAGTCATATATGATTTACTTTTTAAGGGTGACTAAAAATTTTTTACCTAATTCAACTTACATGTTTTATACATTTGATCTTCCAATATTCCATTTAAGTTTTAACCTTTATTAGTAAAAAAAGATCAAATTGCATCCTTTTAAGGAGTATGGATCTTTTAGTCACAAGAAAAAAAAATTGAAGACCAAATCGTAATTTCATAAAATGATTAAGGATTAAATAAACAATTTATCCCCCCCTGTGTAGATAATATCTTTTGTCATCCTTAAGTTAAATTTTGGATTAATGTTGTAAATGGTCCTCAACCTTCACTTCTAATCTTACTTTGATATCTACTTTCCAAACGTTCCTATCTTTATCATGATGTATTAATATTGAATATTTTTAAACCTTTAAATCAGTTGGGTGTTAAAGAGAGAATGGGGATATATGTGGGATGATGAAGAAAAAATACATTTTGTTGGATGGTATTTTCGTTATAATATAGAAGTTTTTAACAATAAGTTGCACAAGAACCTGAACTCAAGTAAAAATCTACTTAAACTCTTTCTTAGGTAGAAGTCTACCTAAGTTCGTGTTTGGGTGCAAGTCTACCTAGCTATAAGGTAGAAGTCTTTCCAAGTCTATACTTAGGTAAAGTAGAAGTCAACCTAAATAGAAGTTTATTTAAATAGAAGTCTTCCTAATTATAAGGTAGAAGTCTAAGTAGAAGTCAACCTAGTTGTAAGGTAGAATAGAAGTCCACTTGAGACCATACCTGTGATTCAAGCGTCTACAAAAGAGTCGCGGTTGACAATTAAAGACCTTTTATATTCAAGACGTTAAACTTTTGATGTTATTAAATCATAAGAAGTTAAAAGGACTTCATTGTAATTACAGATAGAATAAACTCTAAAATTAATATGAGAATTAAACTCACTATTCCTAATATACTATAAATTCTCTCGGATTAAGAGAAAAAAATTATACGCATAATTTTTAAAATAAAGTCTTGAGACAATTATGCCGACTCCAATTTCATTGTCAGAGTTTATTAACTTTCTATTAAATTAAATATTTAAATTTAGAAAATTTTTATTAGTTCATGGCGGTTAATGGTTGGCTTAAGGCTTTTTTTAACGAACACTCACCTAAACTTTATGAATTTGACAATTTAGTTTGTAAATTTTTTTTTTCTTTGGTAATCAACCCCTAAACTTATAATTTTTTAATATCGTCGTTCCATTTTGTTCACATCCGTGAAATTTTAGACGGTGTTTGTGTACTTGACATTCCGAAAAAAGTATTGTTGATCGTTTTTATTTAATTTCAATACAAAAATATCTTTTTTAAAATTTAAGTTCAAGTTTGAATTATAATTGATTTGTGCTTTAAATGAATTTACATATAAATTAACTAAAAAAGATCAACTATGTCTTTTTTTGGCTGTCACATGCAAAAATTTGACATAAAATCTCTTTCTTGACCAATATGAGACATATTTTAGTTTTGTTTTTGTGTCATATTGATTGGATGTTAAATTTTTATGTCATATTAGTGCAATATTATTTAAATATGTGTCCCAAATTAAATGTAAAAAACCATCTAAATTTTAATAGACATAAGTAAAAAAAATTGATAATAACAAAATTAAGGGCCTGTTTGGTACACAAGTTGAGTTTGAGTTGAGTTTAGATTTTTAAGTTTAAATAGTAATTTTTGTTGACTTTTTCAGAAAAGATAAATTTTTTTTTCAGAAAAGATAAAAAATATAATGAAAAAAGTACAATTTAGTTTGAGTGGAGATGGAGAACCAATCTCCCCCATAAAAGTTCATATTGTCATTTAAAAATATTTCAAAACTAAATTACTAAAATCAAGAACTTAGAAAAAAATATATAAAAAGGTCAAATCTATAATAAGACCCTCTAATTTTACTCTATCAATACCGTTGGATTTACTTTCAACGGTCTAAATTAAAAATAGTACACATACACAAAATCACACTTGAAAATAACGAAAAAAAGTAAGAACATCTCGTTGTGGCCGTGGGTCTCGTTGGCTACCCAACCACACCATCTTTGACATCGTCGGCCACCCAACCAACGACGTCTGCAACCATGTCGGTTTCACTTCCAGATGGCATCGATGGTGGTGGCTCCTTGGCGAGTGCTAGTGATGATCGACAACGGAGATCTCTGGCAGCGGATTTCCGAAATCGAGAGGTGGGCGATTGTGGCGAGGCTGGCGATGTGGGCGGTGGGCAGCTCGCACCACCATGAGATTTGGAGGCCAGTGATGAGCTTATCTATGCCATTGCACATGGGGTGCGATTGTCGCCTGGTAGGTTTCTGAGTTTGTGAGAGTTTAGATCCGGCGAGGAGACTGGGTTTCCGGCTCTGCTGGCTTCTAGATTGGAGGTTGCGATAGCGAGCTTGTTGTGATTTTCGATGGGTCGTGTTGGGTAGGGGCCGGAGGGGGTTGGGTACTCGTCGCATCGTGGGGTTGTTTCTCATTGTCGTGGGGTCGGTCGTTGTCGGCGTTCTTGCCGTTGTGGGGTTGGGCGCTCGCCGTCGTCAATAGAGGAGGGTAAGGAATGGTCGGTTGCTTGAGTTTTTTTTTTTTTTTCATATATTTTTTTAAATGTTTTGTAATATAAAATCAAGCGTGGTAGGTTTAATCTTGACCATTTAAAATCAATCTGGGAAAAAAGTTTGTACCTTATTAATGGGGAAAAATCATGAGGTCTCATTGTAGAATTCCCCATTAAAAAAAAAAAGCGCTCCAACTTAAATATATTTAATGGCTTCATGGTTCTTGTATTTTCTTATTTTCTTTTAATCGGAAGGTTTATAGTTGTCTCCTACTATTAATTAAACATTTTCCCTTAATTTAACGTTTGCCTTCATTTAAAGGCATTGTTTTTTCAGAAGATAAAATGTCCTTAATGGTCAAAGATGAAAATATCGATCTTGACGGAAATATCGGAAGTCCAATTTTATGAAAATTTCAGAGATATTATCGATATCGGTGGAAATATTAGAAAAATTACGGAAGTTACTAAAATATGGTTCAAAATATATATTTTTTAATATTTTATGATAGCACAAATATTAAAAAGATGCATAAATATACAAGTTTTACATAAGATATATATTATATCTTATATATCGTTATACTGAAAGGAGGTCTTATGAGTTTTCAAACATGGTTGGAATGCCATCCTGATTCAAGCAAAATTAATGTTATGACATGTTATTTAAATAGAGTTGAATTTAGTTGCAAACATGTTAATATGTAAGTTTATTGATCTCTTCCCAACCTATTTTCGTAAATAAGAATTTGTGTAAAGTTTGTAAAAAGTCTTTTATGTGCTATCTTTTATTTTATTTATATATCTTTTTTATAAGATAATTACAACATGCAAGCTAGTTGCTAGTTGCTCTATCTCACCATCTAATTAAAAAATAGAAGATAATTATAGCATGCTCAAAAAGATAATAAATGATAGAAATTCGAAATTTTGAAAATTTTCAAATTGCAATTTCCACCTAAAATTTCTGATTATTCCACCAAAATTTCTGATATTTCCTAGAAATTTCCCGATATTTTGTAAAAATTGCATTATGTTATACCGATATCGATACTTTTACCAATATTTCCCGATATTTACCAATGTTTTTCTGATATTTGATGGAAAATATATTACACCTAAAAGATATTTCGGTATTCCTTAAACACGGAAATATTGGTGGAAATTTCAGAAATATCGTGGATATTTGCAACCATACTTATGGTGCACAAACTTGAAGAAATAATAACTTGAATTGTCCATTTTTGGGAGCTTGCTTTAAAATATATGTTTTTCAATAGTATTGTGTAGGGTGATTCTATTAGCACACACCTCTTAACTCTTCACATCCTCTCTTAAATACATATCATTTTTATTTTTTAAATAATTAATTTACTTAGTACACATCCCTATAAATTCTAAAACTAATCTTCTGAAACACAAATGTTGTTCCACTATTTTAAATATATTTTTTACACCCTTTTTGTTTTTACTTTGATATTCAACTTTCTATATATCTTTATATCTCTCATTGTTTTTTTTTTTTTTTGGATAGGTTTTATTATTTTTATTTTAAGCTTTAGGCATGGAGCTTCTTCTTACTCCTTCTTCTTTTGTTCTTTTTTTCTT
This sequence comes from Ficus carica, assembly GCA_009761775.1. Classification (NCBI taxonomy): domain Eukaryota; kingdom Viridiplantae; phylum Streptophyta; class Magnoliopsida; order Rosales; family Moraceae; genus Ficus; species Ficus carica. Next base: position 74,546 of record VYVB01000483.1, on the reverse strand, counting down.
TTTAATCGTTATTATAAATACAAATAAGTAGATGTACTATTTATTTAATAAAATTAATATATATGCTACTACATTTAATATTTATTTTTTAATCAACGAAAATGTAGATTCCAACCCGTTATGCATTATAAAATTCGTTGCTTGCACTTTTCTTTTATAAGTTTTTAAGTTTGTAAATATAATAGAAGATATAATTATTTCAAAAGATAAAAGTAAATATACTTAATATTATGTATAATTTGCTTATCGATGAAGAAAGGCACCACATGGCTGAAGTTTCAAATAAAATAAAAAAAAATAAAAAAAAAAAGTAAGAGAGACAAAGATATGAATATATGAATATCAAATTAACAAAATGGGGTGTGAAAATATATTTGAGAGACAAAGACGTCAAAAGGCGAATATCAAATAAAAAAAAAGTGTGTAAAATATATATTTGAAATGGTTGAACAATATTTATTTTTATAAAACGATAGTTTGGGAATTTATAGGAATGTGTAATAGGTAAATTTAATCACTTTAAAATTAAAAAGGATATGTATTTAAGAAGGATGTGAGGAGAGTGAAGAAGGGAGTTTTAGCAGAACTACTCGTTGTGTAAATGTCTATTAAAAAAAAAAAAAAAAAAAAACCAACGTTTGTAGTTCCCTTTTACTATATTCAAAATCATTTATCTTTTGTTTTTTTTGGACATTGAAGATGAAAACCATGTAAGATATGTTCATTTAAAAGTAATTTTCATAATTAAGGAAGGCATATATTGATCTCCACCTTTTTTTTAAAAGAAATTTTCATTATTATAAATATACGATCTTTATGATGATGATGATGATGATAATAATAATAATAATATTATTATTATTTTTATTATCTTGTATTTCCTTACTTTCTCACCATTTTCATGTCATATTATCTTCATTATGATAAATAAGCTATTTATATATAAAAAAAAAAATTAGCCAAACACAAAATTTTATACGCAAGAAATACAAAAATCATTCTTTATTCAAGTCTATCATAATCATCGTGATCGTTTTTGTTTTCGATATATTATGTCACATGTTCAACATTTTTTTAATTTATATATTTTCTAATGACAATTAATGGGATTAGTTGACTTTTTTTAAACAATTTTTTTTACAATTCTTTATTTATTTATTTTTAATTATTTGTGAAAGAGTAATGTTGTCTTTATATGTATTGTTTTAGATATTTGAAGAAAAAAACAAACATTTTTTGAAACATGGACTCTCTTATTTTGGTAATGAGCTAATTCATGGATTTTTTTTTGAACTTGGGGATTAGAAAGTTCGAATTCTATATCTTCAGATGGAGTCAAGTGTGATATTACCGCTATGCTATGTCTGCGATCATCTAATTCATGTATTTTGACTTGATTGTTTTGTTTTGTTCCTTTTTTCCCCCATAAAATTATGATAAAAAGAATTTACTTTAAACTTGAAAAAAATAAATAATAATGTGATTTCCCGAAGTGATAAGTACCTAGCTATTACATAATACAACCACTTGAGCAATATTATAACTAGAGATGGACTATTTGGAAATCTGATTGATAAAAATAAAAAAATTTGACGATTAAGATTCCAAATCTGCAGTTCAAATTGTCAGTAATCTTCTAAATTAGACAAAATCATACTGCATCAATACTTGTCCTAGAGCTATAACTTCCAAAAAAAACGATATCAAATCCACGTATGATATAGGCCAGTGGCCTTGCAATACGACCTACATTGGATTTTATATGATTAATTTCGTAAAAGGTCATATAACTGAATTTAGGGTTGAGAAGTAAAATAAAATACGAAATTTCTTTGAAGTGTGAAACCAAATACTTTAATATATTTATATTTATGGAGAAACAAAACTTCTTTGTATCTTTGACGATGCGATTGTATTAAATATTGATCGTTTTTCTAATCTTCGTGAAAAAAAAGACTCCATTTTCTGTGAGATGTCAACATTACAGTTATGCAAGATGTCGATGTTGCCATACAATTATGCAAAGAAGTCGGAAAAGAAAAGTTTTTTTGTTCCCCCTAAATGAGATGTCCGAAAGGGAGTAATTAGTGTTAGCAAATTCTCTAGATTTTATTAAAAGACCTCTCCAGACGTTGACAGAAATATTCGCCAAAGGCTTTACGGGAGGACTCTACCCTCATTCAAAAGCGCGTCACCCTAACTCCATCGAATGTGCTAACGGTAAATCTACGTAGGGTGTGGTCACAAAAACTCCATCGAGTAGAAACTAGACTGATAGGAAATAAACCTTCGTATTTAAGATCTCTAAAAGATCCTACAAACACTTGCACTTTTGATTACTAACCCACCACGATAATCAACCATCACTATGTCACCATACTCGGTGGTAAATGTCGTTTTAGTTGATAAATGAAACACGTCTTCTCCTTGAAGGGAAAAAAATTGATTACGTGTTCACGACATACAAACGACATGCCGTTTTACCAGACTAAGACAATGACATTTCGTTTTGTAATGATAGACCGCATGCCGTTTAACTGCTGCAGCCTGTAAACACGACATGACGTTTTATCTAATAAAACTACGGCGTTTGTTCATACACGACCACATTTGGCATGTCCTTTCTTGGAGGACAGACGAATGACGTTGAGTCGTAGACATAGTATAAACGACGTGTCGAACTTTCTCACAAACAAATGACATGTCTGTTTAAGTGGTTAGACGACATTTAGCTAGTTGAGGACAAAACAATAGACGAACAAAATGACATGTACATTTGACGTCGTAGATCCATTCTTAAACAAATTTATATATATATATATATATATCAAATTATCATTAAATTAATTATACTAGTGACCACTATACAAATCTATTCTAAGTTACTATTATTTGTTAAAAATATTATTAAATATCTTCTCTGTTATTGCGAAAGCTCACATTTATCCTTTTCCTTGTGGAATAAAAAACTATTTCTCATGTCTCTAAAGAGTACAAAAAGAATTCCTTAACAGGTCAATTTTTAGGGTGACAAAATTATTCACATTATTATTATTTTTGTTTCTGATGTAACGCATTAATCTGTTTTAATTAATATGCCTAAATATTTTACATAAACTAGATTTAAAAAAAAAAAAAAAAAAAAAAAAAAACAAACAAACAAACAAAAACAAAAAACAAAAAACAAACAATAGACAAACTTCATGTTCATCACCTCCTTCCTCATCCTCCAACATAACCCTAGAGTTCTCAACCACACATCTATACAGTTCTGCAATAAAGTTCATATTACCAAATTAAGCCTATATGAAGAACTTCAATTTCAACAAGTAATTAGCAAGATCAAAGTTAGCTTAATAGGTGACGAGGAGAGTGATTTTAAGTAGGAGTTCACTATTCGAAACTTGAAAGTGTTTTTATTTCTTTTTAATAAGTGGTAAAAAAAAAAAAAGATAAAATAGACAAGAGGAGAGATTTGCTACGACTGAAAATATTCCCTAGGGGTTATTTACACGAATGTCTAAATTGAAGACTATGATTTTAAAATATGTCTATTTTTACTTTGATTTATAGGAATGTCTAATTTGATACAAAGATCATATTGCCCTTTTATCAAAAATTGAATATAAACAAATAAAGCATTGATAAAAAAGGAAAGAAAAAATCTCTAAAAAAATTCAAACTAAGCAAATCTTTTATAAAAGGAAAAAAAAATTCTTGATTTATTATAAAGAAAAAAAGGATCATAACAGATGTTAGTTGTATTGTAAATGAAAAACAATCATTACAATAAATAATTGATCAGTAAGATAAAATTCACAATGAACATATAAAGAAAATTAAATAGATATAGTACAAAAATATTAAACACTTTGAAATCTAAAAAAGACATCATGATAATATAGTAATTATTATAAAGGAAAAGCATCCTATTGATATAGTAATCATAGAGAGAGAGAAAAAAAAACAAAAAACAAAAAACAAAACAAACAAACAAACCACATTCAAAAAAGTATCATAATGATATGATAATTATCATAAAGAAATACGTAATTTCATATGACATTTAAACTTTAGAAACTAACTATTAAAACAATTCCAATAAAAATAAATAAAATAAATTATTATAATAAGTTAGAATTATTATAAAGAACCTAATCATACTAAAAAATTAGAGTTTTTAATAAATCTAAATCATACTTAAGAAATAGGTTTATAAAAAACCTAAATCTTACTAACAAGCAACCACTATAATAAAAAATAAATAATTAACATAAGATACAATAATGATGAACAAATAAGGAAAAAAATAAGAATCATGATGCGAAAAAATATTGTTAAATACAGTAAAAGGGCAAAAGTATTATGGTTGTTTTTATAAAAATGAACATTTATAGAATATTTTTTTAAAAAATATTTATTTTAAAATGAGATCCAAAAAATAAATTTTTTGTGTAATTATTTATATTACCTAACATCACTCTTTTCGGTAAAGAAGTTGTTGGAAGAGACAGGAGGGCCCATCTCATGTCTAATCGGGGCTCACACTTAAATCTCACTTGTTTGTCTAAGAAATTGATAAATGCAACACATGTACGGACGATAAGTTACCTTTGTTAAGTTTCGACTTGTAAATCAATTAGACGTGCCATTTTAATATGTCGTCAAAACGAATATGAGGGATGAAAATAGAAAATCAAATAAAAAGTTATGGCGACTAAGAAGGTCAATTCATGCGTGAAACAAATTTAGCGTACAAAAACATTTCTTAAAGCAATTGGAATTTGTCAAACAAATCCATGTAACAACCCTTAATTCTACGCTCTTGAAATTATTTGAACGATGATATGAGTTCAACTTCTCACGACAACATGTACTATCACTTATGTTCTAAATTTAAAATTAAAAAAAAAAAAACCTATTTACTTTGCTTGTTATCGTGGATTTCCATTCATGGGAGTATGTAATTAATTAAGTTTTTTTTTTTTTTTTTTTTTTAAATTTTAAAGTGAGAAGATTCAAACTCTACATGATGTGACGGAGTTATAAATGATATTATAATTAGGTTACGTAATTAGCCTTATTTAAGTTCATAAACGTGGTTAAAAAAATGAAGAAGGTTAAAACTTAGTATACTTGCATCTCAACATAAAAATAAAAATAAAAATAAAAATAAAAATAAAAAAACTGAGTACGAACTAATTAGGTTGAGCAACAGACTGATAAAAGTGAATGATATTATGAAGCTGAAATGGGATCTTCATATCGTGATAGGTATACTAGGGAACTTATATGATTCATATATATGTATATCTATATGTGTGCGTGTATTTTTATGTGTATGATATTTACTTTGAAAGCTTAAACACATTTAAGTAAAAATTATTAAAAAAAAAGTTTGTGTTTCGAAAAAGCCAATCATTAATCAAGTGCAAACATCATAGATTCTTAGTACGTACGTAACAAACGGTGATCAAACGCACATACATTCATATACATATACATACATACATATATATATGTACATATACATACATTCATATATATATATATATAGATACAATAATTACGCTTTTTTGCAACCATTGGTGGTTATCTCCAAATTATAGACAAAGGTGAATACCTCATTAAGTACTATCAATGTTTTTTCCGAGTTATCTAATTTAGTACAATTATCGAATCATATCATACAGTTAAATATTGACAATATCAATGGAAAATTTTGAGTAACAATTGAAATCGCACTACCGTCGGGTGCCCCTACAAACTGGTAAAGGATTTCTCGAAGTGAGGCCAAAACGATCGTAATATTACTTGGGATAAATTCTTCGATTATGGTCCTTGGTGGCGTTTAAAGGAATTAATTATGCCTCTCTTATCAGTTACAAATTATGAAAGTAATGATTGTGCCACACCTTTGATATTAGAGCAAAATATCCCAAGTTCAAGTCTCCATAAGTGCGTTTTAGAGGAAACATTTTTCTAAAAAAATGATAGTAATATATGAGCATACTTGAAGTTGAGAGGCAACTTACATTAGATACGCCTATAGATTCATAAGACTTGTCGAAATAAGGATGAACCCAAACCAGTAAATATTTTATTCAGCATTATACATAATATAATTTCTGCTTCGTATACTGTTGTTATTTTGTCATCTTGTTAGTGTTCCACTTAACCTCAATGATTTTGGTCAAACTTGTTTTTAAAGTTACAGTTTCGTTAGAGATATTCCATCCATATCGAGGAAAAATAAAAGGAAGAAAAGGGAAAGAACAAATATTCATATATCATAAAATAATATTACAAAGGAAAGGATCATGGAAATAGTCATACTAATTAGGAGCATGAAAAATATGGATAGGCTCATCAGCAGCTATGCCAAAAGAAAACAATATCCCAATAGTGATAATCAACATGTCAAACGAGAATATCGTACATAAGATATAAAATGCATGCTCATGAGTTGTAAACAACTCTTATTTCTGGAAACACTAAATGTCGACCTATCCATATTCAAATCAAGATCTCTGATCATTTTAGTAATGACCAGGGCTCGGCGGCTTGTAGGGTCCAGTCGGCGGCTTCGGGTAAACTGGAGGATGTCCCGGGTAGTGACCATAAGGTGGTGACTTGTACACTGGCGGCGGTTTTCCAAATGGTGGCCTCACCACTCTAGGAGGAAGAGTTGGAGTTTTTGGTTTGGGTTCTGGTTTAGGCTTGGGTTCCGGCTTAGGCTTTGGTTCCGGTTCCGGCGTAGGCTTTGGTTCCGGCTTAGGCTTAGGTTCCGGCTTATAAGGCTTTGGTTCCGGCTTAGGCTTAGGTTCCGGCTTAGGCTTAGGTTCCGGTTCAGGCTTAGGCTTTGGTTCCGGCTTAGGCTTAGGTTCCGGCTTATAAGGCTTTGGTTCCGGCTTAGGTTTAGGTTCCGGTTCCGGCTTAGGCTTTGGTTCCGGCTTAGGCTTAGGTTCCGGTTCCGGCTTAGGCTTTGGTTCCGGCTTAGGCTTAGGTTCCGGCTTCTCTCCACAAGGCGGTTTATTGTAAACCGGGGTTGGTGGTGGCTTATGAGGCTTCTTCACTGGTGGAGGTTTAGGATAAACAGTGGTTGGTGGCGGCTTGTAAGGCTTCTCTACGGGTGGATGTTTAGGATAAGCCGGGGTTGGTGGTGGCTTATGAGGCTTCTCTACTGGTGGATGTTTAGGTGGCTTATGAGGCTTCTCTACTGGTGGATGTTTAGGATAGACTGGGGGTTTCGGCTTAGGCTTTTCTACGGGTGGATGCTTCGGATGAACCGGGGTTGGCGGCGGCTTATGCTCATATTTGGGGGGGTTATAGTAATCGGCGAGAGTCTGAGTGGTGAGTAAAACCACTCCAAGGAGTAAGATGAGCAAATGAGAGGAAGACATTGTTAATTAAGTTCTTTTGGTGTGGTGAAGACTAATGCTTACGAAGTGGTCCTTTTATAGTGGTGAGAAATTTCTTGGCACTCGAACGTATCAAAATAGTTTCATATACCTAGATCTGTAGAGAAAATCAAGACAAGGATTTGTTAGCTAAAGTGTACGTTGTACATTTGTTTAAGGTTAATTTGGGTCCCATTAGGAGGGCTCAAGCCTTGAAAAGATTATAGTTTTTAGGCGTCGGTGATTGGCAATATTGTGTTTTTGTTTTATTTTATTTGGAAGATATGATTTATTTAATTTTTTTTTATATAAAAAATAAGGATAGAAAACAATTTACATTAGGAAAAACTAAAACATTCTAATTAGATTGACACACTCATTGTTCTCGTTTATATATATCTATATATCCCCTGCTTAGGTCCCCACCTCGAATTTATTATAAATGCATGGTTTAAATCATTGGATCACTTGACGTGTACCTAACAATCACAAGATTGACAGAGAGAGGGCATAATGATTTAAAAAGTGATGAATGATTCCAGGAAAGAAGTTAGGTAAAAGCATATGCAATCTTATGAGATTTCCCCCACATTTTTAATCATCTTGACTGTGTGCAATTAAATTAGTAGTGACTATACTCACGTAGTTGTTCTACATTTTTTTTTTTTTTTTTTTTACCCCTGCCTTTTTTCTACAAAAAAGTTTGATCTATGGTATTTTATTGGATGGAAGTACTCCAGAACTGGTCGACTTATTTGTGTAAAAAACTAGGCATTGTACAAATCCGTTGTCATAATTTAATTATATGTTCTTTCTAATTTCTTTTTAATTTTTAAAAATTTTTTCTTGATAAATGGGGATTTCTCATTAAGCATGTTGTTTTTGATGTGATGCTGGACCAAGATAGCTTAAAGAAATAGGGAGAAAAAAAGAGGAATTGATAGAAAAAGTGGAAGAATTAAATGAAAAAGGCAAGGCGGAAAGGTCAATTTGCTTTACTATTTTCTATTTTATTTAGACTTTTTTTTTTTTTTTTAATTTTCTCTAATGGAAACCAGCTGTTCGTCAAATGCTTTAGTTAAAGTACTCTCTCAAATTTTAATGTATAAACGACCTTTTTATCAAATGTAGTGCGTACATTTTGTAGTTTATAAATGACAACTTGAATTCGTGTGGCTTATCAATTGCAAGATTTTATTCCCCTCCCAAGCAACACCCCCCCCCCCCCCCCCCCCCCTTCCTCTTTTTTTTTTTTTTTTTTACTCTAATGAGATCCAATGCATTTGTTATACATGTAATCTTACCAACTGAATAAAACAAGAAGTAAAATCAAACATTAGTTCGAATACAAATTATTAACAATTTTTTTTTTTGAGGAATTCTCACGTAAAACCATCCTGATTAAACTGTCCTTTTCTAACTTTGGTCTATTTTATCTCAAAGAATGACTTTGCCCCAAATGAGTTTGAAACTTTCTTGTGTAAAAGGAGAGGATTTGACACTAATGCCCCCAAACTTGTCACTTTTTAATAACTTAGGGTTTGTTTGGTTCGTTAGTTTGAGTTGTGTTTTTGAAGTTGAAATAGTAAATTTTATTGACTTTTCAGAAAAGATAAAAAATTTTTTGGGAAAAAGACAAAGACTTTTGAGGAAAAAGATAAAATTTGAGTTGAAAAGTTGAGTTTGAACTGGTGTTCCAAACGCACCCTTACTCTTCAAATTTCTAATTTTGACAATTTGCCCACCGAACTTACTAAATTATAGTAATGTACCATTTATCAATTAATTTTCTATTAAATTAATTATGAAAAACCCATGAATAGCTCATGTGAAGATCGGAAAAACCTATTTTCAGTTAAAAATTTTCAAATATAAAACAAATCCTAATGCAAAATTTCTAATTTTAAATATTTAATTTAATATAAAATTAACTAAAAGTGGTATATTATAATAAAATAACAAATTCAGAGGATAAATTATTAAAATTAAAAATTTGAAGTACAAGTTGCCAAACGTATTAAGTTGAGAGTGTCTCAAGTAGCCACGTTTTCTTCGATTTCCCATGCAGATGTTGATGGGTGTGGACAAATTGGTCAGCGTCTATACCCACGTGAACGCAGGAAATGAAGGACCAGGGACCTCCCAGCCTCAACTTTTTTTTTTTAAAAAAATTTTAAATAACCTATAATTTTGAATAAAATTTTCATAATAATATCTCTTAAAAAATGAAATTTTAATTCTAATTATAGCTCCCTAATTATCCATAATATAGTTATAATTTGCTTTATATTGATGGAAAATTCTAGTTCCGTCACTTAATGCTAACTACATATCTAGGAATAGGTGGATGTAGGTTGGGGCAAGGGGCCGCTAAATTTTTTTTTTTATTTTGTCCTAAAAATTTTGTGATTTTTTTATTTTGTCTCATTAAAAATTAAACATCTATGTATAAACTCATTGAAAAGCTCCTATTAAAACTTTATCTTTTAGTTTTTATATGTTGATGTTATTTACATTATGTCCTCACTAAAATTTTTGTCTGGCTTCATCACTGTATCTATGTTTCATGCACCACTAATCTGAACCGTCCACTTGTAGCCTAACTAATCTAGAGTTTTCTATTGTAATTTTAGAATGTTGCGTGAGTGTACCATTAGGTCGGCCGTTCGTATTTTCTATACACACAGGACTTTTTGAAGCTAGCAAATAGGGCGAAAGTACTCGAAGAGTATTTATTCCAAGTAGCCGCAAAGAGAGATTTTTTGACGGTGGGAAAGTTATGACAAAACATAAATAAACGAAAATACAATTATTATTATTATTTTTTTCCAATTACATAGCGACTTAAAGATACTTCTGGGAAGAACATTAATTTGAGAAATGCTTTCATTTGATAATATTTGATATGAACATTTGGTCAAAAAAAATATCTCAAATGGATTGAAAATTTTCATTTAAGCAATATTTTAAACAGAGGGGAGAATGAAGGATTTAGGATTTGAATTTAGTGTATGCATCAATAAAGACGAAAATTATAACAAAATTAAGTAAAGCTTCTAATGTTGCATAATTAATTATACGTTATTGAGTATTATGCATATTCCAAAACAATATCATGTTTAAATAAGAGATAAATGCAAATTTACAAAAAGTTAAAATTAACCCCATAGTAAAATGAAAATGTTAATAATTCTTCAAAATGTTTTACTAATTAGTGTGCGTGCCCTATATGTTAAATGTAGAGACCAAGGTTTCTATATAAAATCTTGGAAAAATGAAATTAGAGAAAATAGAGCGACAGGAAAGAAAGCCGAGATGAAAGAGAAAATAATTTAATTATAGAAGTCTGCGTTTGCTGACACTGAAATGGTATAAGAAGAGAGATAGATGAAAGTAAATAAATGGAACAAGAAGACAAGGAAGGCAAAAATAAAAACAACAAAGAAGACTTAAGTGAGAAAAAAAAAAAAAGAAAAAAAAAAGAGAGAGAGAGAGAGAGAGAGAGAGAGAGAACAAAGAACAAAGAGAGAGCCCGTATGAGCAGACTAAAAAAAATAAAGACTTTTTTTTTTATCTAACACGGAAGAGAGAAAATAATAAGTTAAACTAACACAATTCAGAAATTACTAGTCTATTGAAGTTCAAATTAAAAATAAAATAAAAATAAAAATAAAAAAAGAAGAAGAAGAAGAGAAAATGAAACTGATTCATTTAGCAAAAACGATAAGTGGATTTTTGCAATTTACAAAAGAAGTCCAAATACAATCAATTCCAAAGCCCAATACTTGAGCATGTAAATTAGCAAGCCTCAACTGAAATATGTGGGGGCACGTACTTGAAAATCATACCTCTTACTGATCATGATCTTAGTTTTCTTACTGGCGACACACACCCTCATCTGCATAAATTAATATTTATTTGTCTTAAAATACCAATTATAATTACTAGTTGATAATGCCTGTCAAATCGATGGCCACCAATTAGATACTATTTGGTATACACCTTGATACTGACCCTTAACCACTTCTATTGGCGAGTTATCAGTTGGTTACTTTCGCTAGTGAGTTACAGACTGGTAGCCACATTCACCGGTAGGTTACCAGTTGGTTATCAACTAATTATGAGTCGGTAAAACCAGTTCCACCGGTGGGTCACCAAATGGTTATTAGTCGGTAACCACCTTTGTTAGCGGTTTACCAAATGATTATTAGTTAGCAACCACTTTCGTTAGCGGGTTATCAAATGATTACCGAATAGATACCAATAGATAACCACCTATGTTGACAGGATACCAGCTGGTTACCAGATAGTAACCACTGATACAACAAATATACATACTTACTAGTTATCGATCGTTAACCACCAAATCCGTCCTACATTGGTGAAAGCCAATTCTGGCAGATAATCCCTCAATCACTTTCCAATGCTTCCCGGCTTCGAAGAGTTGATATGGTGGAAATAATTTTGTGGGCCAAGTTCCGAAGTTTTGGGGGTCTTCAAGTACTCCGGTGACTTCGTCTGAGAAATAATAGTCTAGGAAGTTATTCGCCAAATAAATTGGCATTTCTTGCACCTTTAACAAATTGCAGCTAGTTGAAAATATTGGACTTGAGTTATAACAAGTTTAGAGGTGTTTTACCAAATTTTGTATCCAATTTCTCTATCAAACTCGTGCGACTTTATCTAGGAGTCGATCAAATTAAAAAAAAATAATAAAAATAAAAAAATAAAAAAGGTGCAAAGTTTGTATTTGAATGTGAACCCAATATCAGCAAAAATAAATTCCCTCATCCATGGGAAACCTTACTCAATTGTTTGGGTTCTATCTATCACATAACAAGCTAGGGGGAAGAATTCCTATAAAACTTGCAGATTGTCATAATCTCTGATTCCTTCACATTTCAAACAATAGATTGACCGGAGAAATACCCGGAGAGATTTTTCTTACATCTTCCTCAACCACCTTTCTCGACTTATCACACTACTTGTCGACTAGTAACCTACCCGTAGAAATTGGCAAGTTAAAGAGTATAAATACACTCAGACCTTTCTGAAAACAGTTCGACGGGTAAAATCCCTTGGAGATTATTGGTGATTATCAGGTTCTAGATATCCTCTACCTAGAAGGGAATTTCTTTGAGGAAACCTTGCCCTCTACTTCGGCTTCATTGAAAGGTGTTCAGGACTCGGATTTTTCACGTAATAAGTTGACGTACGGGACAAATTCCAAAAGATTTACAGAAACTTAATTCCTTTTATTATGATACAATGACAAGCACCAATCATTTGATGGCTCAGTCAGAAAGATGTGGAGATTGTAGCTTAAGTTCTTAGGGCAAATTGGGCAGAACTTGCTATTATGAGAGGAAAAGAAAATGAGCGAAGATATTGGAAGAAATAGTCTTATAAGGGCTCAAAATAGGAAGGGATTTGTGTTGAAATTTTTTTTTAAAGGACGGCCATATATATTTTCTCAAAGCTGGTTGTTTCCTTACTATTGTATTTTATTTATTTATTATTATTATTATTATTTTTTGTCTTTGATAGGAAGCTTTTCTTTTTCTTGTTTACTGCTCTAATCGATTAGATTTGTAATGAACATTTAATCTCTCTCTCTCTCTCTCTCTAAAATTCAGGAAAAATGCAACTAGAACAATGCTATGTTTATATAAACATGCTAGTGTTGCTTTTAACTTAATACAGCAAAAGTTGATTAAAAAAAAAAAAAAAAAAAAACCAAGTGTAAACTGCAACGTACTGATGTAAAAAATGGAAGCCGGATAGATCAGCTTTCATCAGAGCATTCCTCCACTCATCCCCTTTGTTTCGGTTACGCTTAAAATGATTTCGATGTGCAACAAAAGCAGCACCATAACTTCCCTTCTGGTTTCTTATTTCCGACGGATTGACGTGATAAGAGATAGGTATAACAATCTGCTCTGGTTGCTTCTTGCATTTGACTACGTGCACTAGTTCATCTAAACACCATCTTGAAGAAGACGACCGGTGAACTTTTTGATTGCAGAATTGCTGTCAAGAGTGCAGGTGAATTTCTGAATTGCTTTTAGAGTGAAAGTTTTGAGTATGTAGGCTACTTTTACCCTTCTTTTTCCTTGGAATTTTTGTGGTGGCGAAAATGAAAGGAAATTGTGAGGACGTAGGTCAGTTAAGTCCTCTTTCTATGAAATTATTTGGAACAGTTTAGAGAGTGTTTACTTCACATGAAAGAAAAAGAAAAGAAAAGAAGGGGGAAAAAAAGAAGAAGCATTTTCCTTTCCTATTTATGTGTTTTTACCATCACCTACCAATTGGTTTTTTTTAGGGACCAATTGTTACTTTATACTACCCATCCTTATATACACGTGATTCATCTTATTCCATTTTGTTTATCATCGTAACCATCATTATTATTATTAAATGCCAATCTAACTAAGGCTTTATTAGGCATTTAAGTTTAACTCAAACTAAACCATACTTTTTTCATTTTTTTTTTTCTGAAAAGTCAACAAAATTTATAACTAGTTTTTGAAAAGTCAACAAATTCTATCTTAAAATTTTCATCTACAACTGTCATACCAAACACAAACTAAAAATTTTTAGCCTTTTTTTTATATTTTAAATGTTAGTTGCATTTTCTCCCACCATTCATATAAATTCTTATTATTTTCGATATTAAAATGTGTCTTCACTTTCAGGCATCTAAATTGATCTTAAACTTTACTATATATATATATATATAATATATAATATGTATATATATAATTATTTTAAATTCTACTTGACTTCATTTTCTACCTCTAATATAATCAATCACATCTACTAATATAATAATCTAACGGTAAATTTACATCATCCACTTTAAAAAAATATATAGAATTCGAATACTCCAATTTCAAAAAAAAAAAAAAAAAAAAAAAAAAAAAAAACTTTACATTAACAAATTCTTTCTTAACTAAGCATCCCGCACATGTCATCTAAATGGGAAATGATTATCTTCACGAAAGCCGAAGCCACGAATTTCACAACCGTGTTAAAAACTTGGCTTGGGCTTGGGCTTGGGCTTACATTCCCACTTGGATTGAGAGCTGCATGTTAAGTTTTTTTGATTCGTGATTTTCGAGTTAAAACAACTCGTGAAATGCATCACTTCTCTATTTATATATCTCGAAGAACATGGCTTCTTGACTGATTATTACATAACTAATATAATTTCTAATATTTCTTCGAACAACAATACTAGTATTCTTGTGCAACCGGTATGAGGTTGTAATCAATGCCGGCTCAAGGGCAAGGCAACTTAGGCACCCGCCCAAGGCCCTGAGCTATGTAAGGCCCCGATTTCTTTACCTAATGTGTTTATATGTACTTATAAATTAAGGCTATTTGAGCTTTTTCTACAACCACTTTGAATATACATATACTATTGACAAACTTATAAAAATAGGTTTGAAAATCATGCCATGTAGATACATACAATGAATAAATATAAACCTGAAAACAAATAAATTTATCTGTATGTTTAGGTATAGAACTCTAAAATCCCATACTTTCAAGGCCCCTAAATTTGTTACAGAGCATTCAAAAAATTTATTTAAGGTCGGCTATATACTAAAATATATATTGAATGTTTAAATACAAAAATTTATTTTAATACTTTACATCTTAAAAAACAAAAGCAATAAGATGTAACTAAATTTCATATAAGCTTTAATTCTCTCTTTTAATGTTTTAGATAATTTTTAAATATTTAATTATTTCTTATCATAAAAATGAGAATTACAGGGTGGGAAGTAAAAAAAAAAATCCAATCGTAAGGATATATTAACTATTTTGCAGACATTTTCATTGTGATCTGGTTTTTTACAAAATTTAATGTGTAAAAATTTACACTATAAATCAGATATTTTTGTTGCAGAAAAAGTCTCCTTAAACTTTTTTGCTTTAGGCCCCAAAATTATTTTAGTCGGTCTGGTTGTAATAAATAATTGCAAAAGTCAAAAGGAATCAACAACAACCAAACGACATATTACATATATATATATATATATATATATATAGATTGACCAATTTTTACACGAAAACATATCACACTATTACGATGTATGCTTTGGCAACAAACTAGGTGCCAATAAACACACAAACACAAATAAACATCGCACGTACTAGAAAAACTACTTTCAAAACTGGCTTGCAAAAGATCATGGGACGTATAGAATATCCCTTATTCTACACATACATTTACATAATAAGCCGCAAAACATATATATGTATGTATGTGAAAGGGACACTTGGTGCCATCCTAATTCTTTGGAGCGGGTTTTAGAAGCTTCCGTGGTGGCTACTTCACCTTGGCAGGTAGCGGCGGCTTGTCCTCTGGTAGAGGCTTCTCTCCCTTGGGAAGCTCCTCAACTGGATTTTGGGGTACGTGGTACCTCTTCTTCTAGAGGAGGCTTCAGCGCCGGCTCTTCTTCCGGCGACGGCTTTAGTAGTGGCTCTTCTTCGGGAGGCGGAGGCGCTTTGGTTCATGCTTTAGTGGCGGCTCTTCTTCTGGTGGTGGCTTTAGCTTCGGCTTTTCTTTAGGATATCACTTCAATGACGGCTTATGTTTTGGTTTATGTTTCAATGGCGGCTCTTCTTCTGGAGGTGGTTGTAATGGCGGCTTCTCTTCTGGAGATGGCTTAAGCTTTGGCTCTTCTTTTGGGTGTGGCTTACATAGCGGCTTATGTTCCGAAGCAGCTTCTGAAGGTGGCTTAAAATGCGGTCCTCCTCCGGCTGTGGCTTTAGTGGTGGCTCTTCCTCCGGGGGTGGTTTCAAATGTGGCTCTTTTTTTTGGAAACGGCTTATGTTTTGGTTTGTGCTTTAATGGCGGCTCTTCTTTGGAAGGTGGCTTCAATGGCTCCTCTTCTTCAGGAGTTAGCTTCAATGGCGGCTCTTCCTCCTTAGGTGGCAACTAATTAGGCTCCTCTTCTTCAGGAGGTGGCTTCAGCTTCGGCTCTTTTTCCGGTGGTGGCTTCGATGGCTCTTCCTCTTCTTCGGGAGGTGACTTCAGTGGCGGCTCTTGTTCCGATGGCTTCATGAACTTTGGTTCTTGTTTTAGAGGTAGTTCTCGTGATTTGGTCTGATCATGATGATTTTTGGGAGTGTGAGGTTGGTAATGGCGATGGTAAGCGGATGAGAGACTGGTGGTAAGCACCACTCCAAGGAGAAATAGTGGCACCCAATAATCATGTTTAGAAAACATCTTATTATTAAATAGGGCTTTCAATGGCCAGATGTTGTTGGATTGGAATGGAGCACAAAATTACCCTTTTAATAGTGACAATTTGGCCATTTAGGGACAAAATGCCTAGTCATGAACCATGTCATCTAGCATTTAGCATCTTTCTTGATATTGATTAAAATAAATAAAGTGTTACATATCATTACTACTTTTCAATAAATGAACAATCATAATGCAATATTTTATATGCTAGTATTTCTGTCGCAATTGTAGGTTCCGTACATGATTTAAGGTTGTGTTTAATATTAAATCGGAATAGAAAATAAGGTGTTTCTTTTGGAAGAATTTGCTAGCTACAGTGACAATGTTAGGAAGTGAAATTAGGCGTAATATTCTTTTTAAATTTTAACACTGAACGCCTTATAAGGTGTGCATTATAAATTCAAGACGAGCTAAAATTGTTTTACAAAATAAAAATTTTAAAAAGTCATTATGCCAATGAGATTCTCATTATTAGCAAAGTTTTTTTTTTTTTCATTTGATTTTTTTTTTTCATTTGATCATGGGTTAATAGATTAATGCATATATATAAGAAATCATGAGAAAAAGAACTGTAAATCTTAACATGCACTTTGAATAGATATTGATTCATAGTTAATGAATGTCTAATTTATATGTTATAAATCAATCAATATTTAATATATGTAAAACAAAATTTTAATAATTACAATAATAAGATTTCTACTGCTAAGTTTAGAATGAACAATAAAAAAATAGATATATTACACTTACTCTTTTATTTCATTAGTTTATTTTCTAAACCCATTACCTTTTCCTAATACCTTCGACGGTTATATTTTTTCCAAGTTCGAAAATAATTAGTGACAACTCATAGCATTTCACTTTAATAATAATTTTTTTTTTTGCGGGAACTCTAATATTGTTAAAATGATAGAAACGTATTGCTTATATTGATGTATCTCGTTATTAAAAGATTTAGTCACTCCTAGGTCGGTCCTTTAGTTTGACCCCATAACTTTGTTGAAAAGATTGAATATGAATATGTTGTTTAGACATGTTGTATGAACTGAAATCCTTTTCTTTATTATTAATTTTCTTTTAATATTTTTTATTCATTGATAATGAATAAGTTATAGTACCTACCAAATACGTACGGTAGAAAACTTAAATTATTTAAATATTCTCAATAATTCCTTATTAGTATTTAGTTACATGATTCATTCATGAAGTGTAAAGATGATATTTTATCAACTTAAAAATAATCTTTTAACCTATAAAAGTGTGTGTGTGTGTGTGTGTACATGAACTTAAAGTTCAGAGAGAACAATATTGAGAATTCAAATTACATAATAATACATGGTACACTATATTAAGATAATTACTCTTGTATATTTAAATAACTATTTTATCAAGAAAAAAGTGATTTTTTTCTCCAATTTTAATTAGCGGAAATCAACTTTCTATTAGATGCAAATATATATATAATTAGAAAATGATAACTGATGACTTATTACTTCATCAATGCTTAAAATATCTTATATTTGTGGTGCCACTCATTTATAGTTAGTTATACACATAAGCAAAGTCTTTTATCCAACAACCGTATAGTCCATCACATACAATATTAAGACTAATGCCTTACAGCACTAACAGATCGTTATTATATATAAATTTTCTGTTGATACTTGCTATTTGTAATAAAAGTTCTAAAATGAAATAAGTTGCATAATATTATAGATAGATTAATTACTAATGACATGAGTCTAAAAAATAAAAAAAAATAAAAAAAAAGTAAGTTACCATATCTCTTAGATTTATACAATTGTCAGATAGAAGACTTATCATATATGTTAATGCTCGTTATCTGTTGTGCGGAGTAAACGCCTCCAGGCTGCTATCAGCTTAAAAATTACAGATCCGTTTGTTAATTAACTCTTACAAGGTGTTTAGACATTTTATTTTTCTCCTTTTAGTTTAATAAAGATAATCAAACTAGTATGTATGAAACTCAATAGTAAGAGATTCGTTAAGCCTAGCTAACAGATTCAGTGGTACTTCTATTAGATTGAAATAATTATCAATTAATGTTGGAAGTTTAAGAATGAACGTCTTAATTCGATATCATCAAGAATAATAAAAATCACAGGAAAAAATAAACAGTCATAAGACACGTAAATTTTCATACAGATTCGCCTAACTATGACATTACTACCGCTGTGATAATTGATTATGACAAGTAAAAAGTTTATAAGAAAATTGCGCTCTCAGAACTCTATGTTTTTCTCTTACCTCTCTCATAATAATCTTTAAAGGCGACACCTGCTATTTATAAAAATATCAAAATTACAAATATAAAATCTCCAAAAAGACCTTTAATAAATAACCTATAATCTACATATTGTCTTTGCATAAGGGTTTTTTTCGTAAGGCTTTAATTAGGCTGCATAATTTGGTGCTTGAGCTGCAAGCAATATGTCGGTCATGTCTGGCTCCAACAAGAACAAGAGTAACAACAATAATAATAATTTTCCTGGAATTCTATTAGGCGTACCAATATACAAGCATGAGGAGTAAAAGAACACTTGCGTTTTAAGATACTCAGACACATATCAATTTAAAAAGTAGTAGATTTAAGAAGTGAAATGATCAGATAATACAGTAATCTTTCTAAAGTAAATAAATTTCATCTATTTCTTGACCAAATATAATTTAATTATTATCTTGACTTTAACCACCATGATTTATTTCCTATACATATGTCTTAATCACATGCATGAGAATACATGCTAACAAAAAAAAAATTTATAATCTTTTTTTTTTTCGATTGACACGCAAGATCCGTACCTCGATTATACTTAACAAGAGTACGAAACTAGAGAAGTGTCAACGCACCGAAAACCTACTTCGACGTCCGAAAAGAAAAAAACAGATTAATTTGGTGAAAAATTCTTAGCCGCAACACATTAATATTATTATTTTAATTAGCTAGCCGTATAATTACAACATCAACACGGTTTTTCTACCCTCAATTCTCAAATTAGTTGCTTTGAAATGATTTATGGTTCGTTTAGATTATAATTTTAAAAATAAAATTGAATTTATTAGTATTAAAAAAATTTTGCGAGAACAAATATTTTAAAAAAACGTTTTAAATAATACTCAAAACCAATTTACAGATGGTGATCTAAACGACCAGTCTATAGACTTATATTTCTCGATTTGCTAGTAGGATTAGATTAATATAACCACTTGAGAAACAAAAATGATATTATAACAAGATGGACTATTTGGGAATCTGATTGACAAAAAAGATAAAAGTGGACGAATAAAGATTCAAATTATACAGGATGTAGTAATTTTTAAAGAATTTAAAATTATGAGAAACTTAATATAATTTAATAATAATCAAATTGTTTGATTTTATAAAGCATGAGGTGTTTTATAGATAAAATACGTACATTGAAAAATAATATGTGGGAGTGGATTATATGACAATATTGACCCACTAGTCTCCATCGTTAGTATAACTCCGTGAAATTACAAATGCGCCTCACTACGCTTTGATTTCGTCCTCCCTACGGAGGGTGTCCATTTGGGTCAATACCAAGATTGTCTTCCTTGAGATTTGATATCTGGATATACTCTAATTTGACCTACTCTACGGTGGCACTTTAGAGTTAAGTTTTTGGAATCTGAAATGATTTGTTACACTCATAAAGATATAATTAAAATTCTTAATTACATTTTGAACAAAATTACAGTCATTAATAAATGTTGAAAATATGAGATGTTTTAATTAACATTTATTAATGGAGACGGTCTTAATTTAATTAACAAAATAAATGACTTACCCTACAGCAACATATCATTTTGTGGTGATTGGATTTTCAAAAGCAAGTTAGTAATCATGTTTTATGTACTTTTTATGTGCATCATACATCATATTTACTGCACATTGAAATTATTGTTAAATGATGCTTATGCATGTATAATGAATAGTTTTATTTATTTTATCGCAATATACCTAATCCTATACTCACAATTGTTATTGATAAATGATTAACTAATGATGACATAGTCAAGTGTGAAAGTATCTTAATGAACTAAAAGGAAGGAACAACAAAGTAAATGTGATTTACTTATTGTGTCAACATGAAATTTTAGTTGAGAATGATTTTATCATCCTGAATAATTGATTCGGGAGTGTCTAATCATGTTTAGTTATTCAAGGAAACTTTGTCAATGGGGTTTGCGATGAGAGTGTGAGATTGTGTTAAGGTTTTAGCAACAGTAACGAGAGTAGTAAGATTACATTTTGAGAATGAAAATTAATTCTTTTGAACAATATTTATTTTATTTCTGACATCAACATAAATTTGATTTCTATTGTCGCCTTAAGCGAACAATTGTTTAAAGTTTATTATAATTATAATGGTTATTAGTTTTAAAAATGGTTTAAACAATTGTTCCGATGAACTTTATTTCATTAGATCCATATATAATGCGCTACTGAATATTGAATTGTTTAAAGTTGCTGAACGCATTCCTGCAAGACGTTCGAGCAGATCAGGCTCCACCGAATGATTCGGTTAGATTCGGCTAGAACCAACATAGCTGGAGACGATCTGGTTGCTCTCAGTCAGATGTCCACCGGAGGAGCTCGCGACGAGATCCAACAAATCAGTCACAGATCCAACTGATCTTTAAAGAAATTGCGACGGAAATCCAGCAAATCGCCGCCTCTCGCCACGGTTCCACAACCGTTGTCTCGCTTGTTCGGAGATCCTCCAGTCGATGGAAGTCGGCCCTAGCGAGTTTTTCTCCGTACATGTGGGTGTTTGTCTCTGTTTATGTGTGTGTGTGTTTGTGTGTGTGTGTGTGTCTTTGTGTTTGTCTCTGTTTGTCCCTAATTTTGAGTCCTAAAAGCCAGAAATGCATTGCATGAAGAAAGCAATGAATCTGAGAGAATTAGACCCTAATTCCGACTTTATATATATATATATATATATTATCAATTTTTTAAGACTAAACGTGTATAGTTTCTTTCTTATAAACCAAATATATTAATTCTTTCCTAATTTCCTTTTTATTTCTTACATGGTTTTTGTTCAGATTAGGAGTTGAAAATTGAAATTGATATTCTACATGTTTAAGGAAGACAGAGGTCATCTTTAGATGTTAATATGAGTAATGAGTCATAGGACAATTAGAAAAAAACAAAGGCACAAGTGTAGAGCAGAGGGGGGAGGGGGGGGGGGGGGGGGGGGGGTGGGTGTAGACCCTCTGTGTTATATCCTTTTAATGGGATTGTCAATCTGATATGAGAATGATTAGTTTGTTATTATGAAGAAAGGTTCCAAGTTTCTTCGTTTCTTTTTCCTGAATTGTTTTACCTTTCTGAAAGCTCTTAATCTTTATACAAATTGATCTGCCATTTTGAGTTTTAGTGTTTTTGCCATATTTTTGTTTTCGGTGATCTTGTTTTGCAGTTGTTTTTATTCATATATTTATTATTATTATCATTATTTTAATTTGAAAATGTAAGCCGTTGAGAAATTTTGGATATTTTTGTGCAAATTTTTATACTCCAGAGTCCAGACACTTTTGGGTTTTAATGTTTTTGTAATTCGATGATATTTGTTGGAAAAATTAGTCTAGTAGAATGTAAGAGTCATTTTTTTCAGAATATTTTTTTGGAGAACGAAATTAGTGGCCGGGTGGAAGATGTTCGACCATCTATGTTCAAGACAAAAAAATATTCTAGTAAAACATCCAATATATTTTATTAGAATATTCCAACGACCAGCGTCTATGATCGGAGTCGAAAACGTCTAACCATTTATGTTTAAAAACAAAAATAATTTTGTGTTTTAGTAAAATATTCAAAATATTCGACTAGAATATTCTGACAATCGGAGTTAGAGACATCATGCCATTCATGTTGAAAATTAAAATAAAAAAATCAACATACTAGTAGAATATCCAAAATATTTTAGTAGAATACCTACAATATTCTATCAAAATATTTCGGCGATCAGCGTCAATAGTCAAAGCTGGAGACGTCTGACCATTCATGTTGAAAATAGAAAATATTTTAGTAGAATAACTAAAATTTTCTATTAGAATATTCTGACGATCGGCGTCGGTGGGTGGAGTTGGAGACATATCTGAGCATTCATGTTGAAAATTAAAATTTTTTTTAGTAGAATATCCAAACTATTCTAGTAGAACATCCACAATATTTTATTGGAATATTTCGGCGATAGGCACCAGCAGCTGGAGTCGGAGATATTCGACCATCTATATTGAAAGCATAAAATATTCTAGTAGAATACTCAAAATATGAAAATGTAACACATGAGTTGGTATTTAAAAAGTTGAAATTAGAATTGATATTTTCGTAGCAGTATTTTGGACCTTAGTGCCTATGTTCTTGCCTCATTTGTATAAATTGCAATACAATTTATATTGTTTAATTTTGAATTGAATTTTGTATTTGAATTTAATTAATCTCTATTTTTACTAAAAATTAATGTATAAAATGTTGCTTACACTAAATGAAAAAATTAATGGAAAAATTTTGCAAGAGTTTTGTTGTCCATGGCATATTTAAGTCGATCCACATGTATTTCCATGCAAGATGCCTAATTTCTTCAAGTAGACATTTTATTTGTAGCTTAAAGCTCTTCATACCATATTCTCACCCACCAATTGTTTTTTTCCCCCCTTTAAGTGACCAATTTGCTATTTTTAACTATACATCCTTACATACACGTGATTTATCTAAATCCATTTCATTCATCATCATAACCATCCTTATTATTATTAAGTGTCAATCTAATTAAAACATTTTAATTAGCATTTTTTTATATTAGTTGCTTTTTCTCTCACCATTCAATACATTATTATTATTATTTTTATATTAAAATGTTTTTTTAACTTTTCAGGCATCTAAAATGATCTTAAACTCTACTGGACTTCATTTTCTACCTCTAATATAGTTAATCACATCTACTAATAATAACTTAACGGTAATTTCACATCCGATTCGATTAAAATATATAGAGTTTGAATACCCAATCTCAAAGTTAAAGAAAAATTACACTAACAAATTCTCTATGAACTTATAGCATCATGAGCATGTGTTATCTATATACCTCGAAGAACGTGGCTTCTTGACTGATAATTTCATAACCTATATAATTCCTAATATTTCTTCCACTAACAATAATAGTATATTCTTGTGTAATCAATGTAAGATTATTAATAAATAATTGCAGAAGGCAAATGAATTAACTACAACCAAAAGACGTATTATAGATATCGATTGACTATTTTTTACATGATAATATATCATACTAATATGAAATATGCTTTGGCAACAAACTACGTGCCAATAAACACACAAACACAAATAAAAATCACACGTACTTAGAAAAAGAACTTTCAAAACTGGCTTGCAACAGATCAAATGGGACGTGTAGCATATCCCTTACTCTACACATAATTTTACATAACAAGCCAGCTATATATAGATATCATTATATATATATATATATATATATGAAAAGGACAATGGGTGTCTTCTTAATTCTTTGGAGCCAGTTTTAGAAGCTTCTGCTGTAGCTTGTCCACCTTCCACGGCTCATCTTCTGGTGGAGGCTTCTCTCTCTTTGGAGGCTCCTCAACTGGATTTTGTGGTTCTTCTTTTTCTGGAGAAGGCTTCAGCTCCGGCTCTTTTTCCGGCGGTGGCTCCAGTAGCGGCTCTTCTTCTAGAGGTGGCGGTAGTGGCAGTTCTTCTTCTGGTGGTGATGGCTTCAGCTTCGGCTATTATTTCAGATGTGGCTTCAATGATGGTTTATGTTTTTGTTTAAGGTTCAGTGGCGGCTCTTCTTCGGGAGGTGGTTTCAAATGTGGCTCTTCTGTCGGAGGTGGCTCATGTAGTGGCAGCTCTTCTTTTTGATGTGGCTTACACGGCGACTTATGTTCTGGAGCAGGCATCACTGGTGGCTCTTCTCCGGGGGTGACTTATAATGCGGCTCCTCCTTTGGCGGTGGCTTTAATGGCGGCTCCTCCTTCGGCGGTGACTTTTCTTTTGGAAGCGGCTTATGTTTTGGTTTATGCTTTAGTGGTGGCTCTTCTTCCGGAGGTGGCTTAAAATACGACTCCTCTTCCGGTGGTGACTTAACTGGCGGCTTTTCTTCCGGAGGTGGTTTTAAAGTTGGCTCTACCTTTGGAAGCGGCTTATGTTTCGGCCTATGCTTTAGTGGCAGCTCTTTTTCTGGGGCTGGCTTCAACAGCTTCTTTTCTTCAGGAAGTGGCTTCAGCGGCTGCTTTTCTTCAGGAGGCGATTTCGGTGGCGACTCTTCCTCCGAAGGTGGTAACAAAGGCTCTTCTTCTTCTGAAGGTGGCTTCAGCTGCGGCTCTTTTTCCGATAGTGGCTTCAATGGCTCCTCATCTTCTTCGAGAGACGGCTTCAGTGGCGGCTCTCGTTCCAGTGGCTTCATGAACTTTGGTTCTTGTTTTGGAAGCAATTCTGGTAATTTGGTATCTTGATGATGATCATTGGGAGTGTGAGAGTGACGGTAAGCGAATGAGAGAGTGGTGATAAACAAAACTCCAAGGAGAAATAGTGGTACCCAAAAATTATGTTGAGAAAATATCTTATTACTAATTAGGGCTTTCCACGGCTTTAGATGTTTTTGGATTGAAATGGAGCACAAAACTCACCTTTATATAGCGACAATTTGGCCATTTTAGGGACAAATTAATGTCTAGTCATGGACCATGTCATCTTGTATATTTAGCATCTTTCTTGATATTAATTTTTTAAAAAAAATGTCCCATTTCATTAGTACTTTTCAACAAATGAACAATCATAATGTAATATTTTATATGCTAGTTTTTCTGTTGCAATTGAGGGTCCGTACACGATACAAGGTTGTGTTTAATATTAAGTGGAAATAGAAAATGAGGTATTTATTTTCTTTAAATTATAATCGTGTGTTAATGATCAATGCATACAAGACATAATATATGTAAATTCATATCTTACATCTTGGATATATATATGGATTCACGGTTAGTGAGTATCAAATGTACTATATGTCAATGATTATTTTATTATGCAATAGAGTTTTTGTAATTACCGTAATAACATTTCTTTTATTATTATCAATATTATTTTATATATATAAGGTACAAATCGATCACGAAGGCCTTCAGACAGAGGAACTAAGTGAACTTATAAGGGTAATAAGATTTCTATTTATAAGTTTAGTATTAACACTTAAAAAGAAATTTGATTTTCTTTTGATTTTTCACACTTTCTAGTTAACACTGAAAAAAACTTTATGAATGAACATATAAATAAAAAAGGAACTTTTGAAAATTAATTAATTGAAGTTATCTTACAGTGCGAATTTGGTAGATACTATAACTTATTCAACTTAATTGATATAGAAAAATAATAATAAAAAAGGATATCAGTTTCGTACAACAATAACGAATAACGTATTCGATATCAATTTCCAACAAAGATACAATAATACAGAATGTGGATACCACAACGATTTTTAACCATCGTGATAACATTTTCACAACGGTTTTCTAACCATCGTGGAATCCAGGATCATGGAATCTGAAAAGATTTCACGACGGTTAAGAATGGGCAAAAATAGGGCCTAAAAGTGGATATTTAAGAATATACTACGACGGTTTTCCTCCGAAACCGTCGTGGTAGGCGGACCCTACCACGATGGTTTTTTCGAAAATCAAATCAACACTTTTTCCGGAAAACTCCCAAATCCGTGCCTTACCCAAGCAATTTTAAAGCAATCTAAATCACAACCACAATCAACAATCACCGAAAATGTAGGGGACGGATTTTGGACAGAAAATTCCCAAATCAACAATCAATAAAATCAACATTTTGGACGGAAAATTCCCAAATCCGTGCCTTACCTAAGCAAGATACATTTCAACTTACCGGATTGTTGAGCGTGGGTACGGGCGGAGTGGTAGAGAAAGTAGCGGACGGAGGAATGATGGCGAGAGAGAGAGGGAAAAGGCTCGGAGTTGGAGAGAGAGGGAGCAATGGTGGCTAGAGACAGAGGGAAAAAGGCTCGGAGTTATAGAGAGAGAGAAGAATGGAGGCGAGAATGTAGAGAAGGAGCGGAGAGAGATAAATGGAAGGAGGATATGGGCGGTTTTAGGTTTGGAGTTAGAGTTTTGTATTCGAGAGTGAAAAAGGTTCGGAATGTAGTGGGGTGGGAAAGATGGTATTTTTTTGGGTTTTAATATATGCTTCAAAAAGTTGAACAATTTCAAAAAATTTCAAAATTCTCGCCTTCATACCTACCACGATGGTTTTTGAAAAAAACCGTCGTGGTAGGATGAGAAATTCAAAAAAAATTTTGAAAAAATTCCCTTTTTTGTACCTGTCACGACGGTTTTTCCGAAAACCATCATGGAAGCCGAGGCTTCCACGATATCAATTTCCAACAAAGATATTAGGGTCAAACTAGTGGACCCACCGCAAGTGACTAAATTTTAACTTGGCAAAAATGTAAGTATAGAATATATTATGAAGGGTAAGCAATTTAGAAAATAAAAGAGTAATTGTAACTTATAATACGTGTATAGATTAGATCTAGATCTGATAATCGTATGATCCAATAATTGTAATATCAAGATTAATATAATCTAAAACTAACTTATTAATGTGTAATATTTCCTACTAATACTTTTTTTTATTAATACATGTTACATAAAGTTATATACATAATTGCATAACGTTTCACATAAATAAATTAATAATTAAATAAATCCAAAAAAAATTATATTACTGGACCGATGCCGATCGTTGGAATTAAGACAAATCGAACATATATATTTGATAACATGAACTTTAAAGTTCAGATAGAACAATTAATCTTGAGCATTCAAATTACATACTACATATTTTTACAAATTTAAAATACATGGTATATTCGATATAATAAATTACTTGTTTATATTTAAATAATTATTATATCAACTTAGAGAAAAAGTGATATTTTCCAATTTTAATTAGTAAAAATCAACTTTTTATAATTAGTAGATGCAAATATTATACATTAGAAAATGTATTTTACAAATTTAAAATACATGGTATATTCGATATAATAAATTACTTGTTTATATTTAAATAACTATTATATCAACTTAGAGAAAAAGTGAAATTTTCCAATTTTAATTAGTAAAAATCAACTTTTTATAATTAGTAGATGCAAATATTATACATTAGAAAATGATAATTGACTTACTTCATCAATCCTTAAAATAATTTATACTTGTGGTACTACTTATTTATATCTAAGTACATAGGCTTCGTGTATATTGAACATAAGTTCTAACATGTAATATCAAGACCAATATTTTGTGACACTAATTCATTAATGTGTTATATTTTCTTTTGATATTTGTTATGTGAAGTAAATATTTTAAAATTTGACATGTTACACATAGAGTTATTTAACATTATATATAGATAAACTAGTAGTTAGATGAGTTGAAAGAAAAAATTATGTGTCCCATAAAAGTTTAGCTATCTTGATATATATTACTACATTTTGTTAAATCAAAGGACTACAAATACACATTATCAAAATTAAAAATTTAAAGACTATTTTGTCAAATAATCAGAAAAGTTTAGGGGACAAGTTATCTTTCAAAAAGAGTGATTTCATTAGAGTTAATCTCTCATCATATATCAATAAATTATGTTTTAATTAAAAATAAAAGTATTTGGGGCCCTGGGATGAGTATGATTAAGATTTGAATCAATAAATAAATATGTGATTGTTGGTGATAAGTTTTCTATTCGTTTATCAGTTTTTTTTTTTTTTCCTTCTCTCTCTCTCTTACGACAAGTGTCATTTTATAAATACAAAAGAAATAAATGCTAAATCTGCGACCAAGTCCAAAATCCCTCACCTTCACCACGCTATTAGACCTTAAGGCTTTGGGCTGTTTATCTGCTGCAGCTGCTTCTCTTTCTATTTTTTTTTTTTTTTTGGGCTCAAGAGGGCTGTTTATCTGCTTAAAAGCGGTCATTTGCTTAACTCGCTGGAAACGAATACAGATCCGTTTGTTAATTTATACTTCCAAGAGGTGTTTAGATATTTATTTTTCTTCTTTTAGCTTAATAATGATATTCAAACCTAGTATGTTTGAAACTAAACTTGTTCTTGCTGTATGAGTTTGGAATAAAGTTTTATATTAAAATTAGTTGATTATTCAAAAATTAGTTATATTTTTATTTACTTTTCAGAAAAAAAAAAAAAAATAATAAGATTAAAACTTTAGGTTTTAACCTGAAAGCGAAACAGAACATAAGTTAGTGTTTGGGAAACCAATTCCTACAAAAATTTTAACTCATTTTTGTTTTGTTTTTGTTTTTTTTTTTTTTTTAAAAGTCAAAAAGTTTTTTAACTAGCTTTTAAAAATCTAATAATTTCCAAAATAAAATATTTTTACTCCAATCTATCAACTAAAGGCATGCTAATTAACAGTATGAGATTTGGAAATAACTCTTACCGTCCTTTCCCTTTTCGTACTTGACGGCTTGCAAGAAGAGTTAAAGAGTTGCAAGTATGTCGATCATGTCTGGTTCTAAAAATTAAAAAAAAAAAAAAAAAAAAAAAATTTCTGAAATCCTAGTACGCGTATTAATATGCAACCATTGGAACAGAGAACGCTTTTATTTGTCTCGAGATCATTTTATTCCCATGCTGATGTATATCAGAATTTCGTAGGTTAAAATATTTATTTTTTGAATTTAAAAAGTAGTACACTATAAGTTGAAAATTGAGATTTTCTTTTAGATTTCATCTAGCATTCTTTTCTCTTCTATGAGTTTTATCCGATCAGATTTTACCAGTTAAAGTTTTAAATAATGAGACATCCTTCTGTATCTTTGAAGAAGTAGATCACCTGAATAATCTTTTAGAGTCTGTAAGTTTTATTTTTGTTTCATGTTTAGGCAGTTTCATCTGCTCGTTCGTTTTTATTTTTAAATTCAATTTATTCTCTTACGCTTGTGCAAGTAGTACAGATTTTTTTTTGGGGTATTTTTTTCTCTGTTTTTTAATAAATCAGTGGTGGATTAAATAGATGAAAAATAATTAAGATGCTAAAAGAATGTCAGATCTTATTGAGGATATACCTACTGACTCCCATAACCATTGTTTTATAAAATAAAATAAAATAAAAATTAATAAAATGAGATTATGCACCAGTTTTTTAAAATAGTATATAATTTCATCAATTTCTTGACCAAATATAATATAAATAATATCTTGACTTTCACCACCACGAATTACATTCCTATACATTTGTCTTAATCACATGCACATATATTTATATATTTATGTATATGCTAACAGAACAAATTAATAATCCTTTTTTAATTTATCTTTTGTTCCAAACAACGATTGACACGCAAGATCAGTACCTTAATTATATTCAACAAGAGTACGAAGAGAAGTGTCAGATGTATCGAAAACCTACTTCCATTATTGTTATTTGGTAAAAATTGATTAATTTGGTAAAAAAATTTCTTAGCTGCAACACATTATTGTAATTACCATTCCTGTTAATGTTGTCGTTATTGTTAATTATTTAACGAACTAAAGCTTGATAATTACAGCATTTACCCTGCTTTTCTACTACCCTCATTTCTCAAATTAGTTTCTTTGAAAAGATTTACAGCTTATCTGGGAAGAACATTACTAAACATTTTGATCCATTTGGTTTAATAAACCATCTAACTACATGTTCGACAATTTATTGATAAGATGGAAATGAAACGTTTGGAAATGGCCCTCATTAAGTGTATTTTCGGAACCGAGGAATCCCTAATTTTAGCTTATTCCAATGATTTTTTACAGGGCTCCATTTTAGAGGACATGTTTTTTCTTTCTTCTATTTATTTTTTAAAATGTCATAACTAGTTCTTAATTTAAGTTCGATACAGATGATATATATATATATATATTTATATGTTCAGAGTTAAAAACAAAAACCAAAAACAAAAACAAAAAAAACAAAAAAAAAAAAACAAAAAAAAACAAAATACCATCCATATATATTCCATCAAAAATTTTTCATGAGCAATATTGATTTTTTGTAAGATTTTATTAGAGTAATATTCAAAAATTTTCTACATACACAGTCGAATATTTCTATTCCATATTTTTATTAAGAATGTCATTTCGAATAGTCATTTACTTATTTTTGTTTAAATGTTTTCATCCAAAATATTATTATTCGAACGTTTTTTCCGAACGTACATTTGGATACACTTAATTTACGATTTGCTCATGTCATCTTTGCGTAATTTTTTGTTGATCACCTCTATATCATTTCAACTTTATTGGATTTCTCGAAGTGATAAGTACCTAGCTATTACATAATACAACCACTTGAGCAATATTATAACTAGAGATGGACTATTTGGAAATCTAATTGTTAAAAAGATAAAAATTGGACGATTAAGATTCCAAATCTGCAGGATTTCAAATTGACATTAATCTTCTGAATTAGACGAAATCATACTGCATCAATACTTATCCTAGAGCTATAACTTCCAAGAAAAACGACATCAAATCCACTTATGATATAGGCCAGTGGCCTTGCATAATACAACCTACATTGGATTTTATATAATTCAATTACGTAAAAGGTCATACAACTGAATTTAGGATTGAGAAGTAAAATAAAATACGAAATTTCTTTGAAGTGTGAAACCAAATACTTTAATATATTTATATTTATGGAAAAACAATACTTCTTTGTTTCTTTGCCGATGCGATTGTATTAAATATTGATCATTCTTCTAATCTTCATGAAAAAAAAAGACTCCATTTTCTGTGAGATGTCAACATTACAGTTATGCAAGATGTCGATGTTGCCATACAATTATGCAAAGAAGTCGGAAAAGAAAAGTCTTTTTGTTCCCCCTAAATGAGAGCCCGAAAGGGAGTAATTAGCGTTTGCATATCCTCTAGATTTAACTAAAAGGGCTCTCCAGACGTTGACAGAAATATTCGCCAAAGGCTTTACGGGAGGACTCTACCCTCATTCAAAAATGCGTCACCCTAACCCCATTGAATGTGCTAACGGTTAATCTACGTAGGGTGTGATCGCAAAAACTCCATCAAGTTGTACTAGACTGGTAGGAAAAAAACCTTCACATTTAATATCTCTCTAAAAGAACCACCAAGTACTTGCACCTTTGATTACTAACCCACGACGATAATCCACCATCACTAGGTCACCATACTTGATGGTAAATGTCGTTTTAGTTGATAAATGAAACACGTCTTCTCCTTGAAGGGAAAAAAAAAAAAAAGATTACGTGTTCACGACATACAAACGACATGCCGATTTACCGGACTAAGACAACGACATTTCGTTTCGTAATGATAGACGGCATGCTGTTTCGCTGCTGCAGCCTGTAAACACGACATGACGTTTTATCTAATAAAACTACGGCGTTTGTTCATACACGACCACATTTGGCATGTCTTTTCTTGGAGGACAGACGAATAACGTTGAGTCGTTGACATAGTATAAACGACGTGTCGAACTTTCTGACAAAAAAATGACTTGTCTGTTTAAGTGGTTAGACGACATTTAGCTAGTTGATGACAAAACAATAGACGAACAAAATGACATGTACATTTGATGTCATAGATCCATTCTTAAACAAATTTTTATATGTGTGTGTGTATATATATATATATATATTTATTAAATTAGGTAAGAAGATTTGAACTTAATTCCTTACGATAGAATCATGTATCAATTTATCATTACAAGTTTTGAATATGTGAACTCCTACTTAAAATCACTCTCCTCATCACCTATAAGGTAACTTCAATCTTGCTAATTACTTGTTGAAATTGAAGTTCTTCATATAGGTTTAATTTGGTAATATGAACTTTATTGCAGAACTGTATAGATGTGTGGTTGAGAACTCTAGGGTTTTGTTGGGGGATGAGGAAGGAGGTGATGAACATGAAGTTTGTTTGTTTGTTTTTGGTTTTAAAAATCTAATTTATGTAAATAAATTTGGCATGTTAATTAAAACATATTAATGCGTTACTTCAGAAAATAATAATAATAATAATGTGAATAATTTTGGCATCCTAAAAATTGACCTGTTAAGGAACTCTTTTTGTACTCTTTAGAGACATGAGAAATAGTTTTTTATTCCACAAGGAAAAGGATAAATGTGAGCTTTCGCAATAACAGAGCAGATATTTAATAATATTTTTAACAAATAATAGTAACTTAGAATAGATTGTATAGTGGTCGTTAGTAAAATTAATTTTATTTCTTTTCAATAAGTGGTAAAAGAAAAAAAGATAAAAAAAAAAAGATAAAATAGACAAGAGGAGAGATTTGCTAGGACTGAAAATATTCCCTAGGGTTATTTACATGAATGTCTAAATTGAAGACTATGATTTAAAATATGTCTATTTTTCTTTTATTTATAAGAATGTCTAATTTGATACTTATAAATATCACATTGCCCTTTCATCAAGAATCGAATATAAACAAATAAAGAATTGATAAAAAAAAAAAAAAAAGAAAGAAAAAATCTCTAAAAAAATTCAAACTAAGCAAATCTTTATAAAAGGAAAAAAAACCATTTTTCTTGATTTATTATAAAGAGAAAAAAAAAGGACCATAACAGATATTAGTTGTATTGTAAATGAAAAACAATCATTGCAATAAATAATTGATCAATAAGATAAAATTCGC
Source organism: Ficus carica (assembly GCA_009761775.1). NCBI lineage: Eukaryota > Viridiplantae > Streptophyta > Magnoliopsida > Rosales > Moraceae > Ficus > Ficus carica. The sequence goes on along the minus strand of VYVB01000483.1, from coordinate 41,093 downwards.
AATGAACATATAAAGAAAATTAAATAGATATAGTACAAAAATATTAAACACTTTAAAATCTAAAAAAGACATCATGATAATATAGTAATTATCATAAAAGAAAAACATCATATTGATATAGTAATCATAAAGAGAAAAAAAAAAATACCACATTCAAAAAAGTATCATAAGGATATGGTAATTATCATAAGAAATAAGTAATTTCATATGACATTTAAACTTTAGAAACTAACTATTAAAACAATTGCAATAATAATAAATAAAATAAATTATCATAATAACGTTAGAATTATCATAAAGAACCTAATCATACTAAAAAATTAGGTTTTTAAGAAATCTAAATCATACTTAAGAAATAGGTTTATAAAAAACCTAAATCTTACTAACAAGCCATCACTATAATAAAAAACTAATAATTAACATAAGACACAATAATGATGAATAAATAAAGAAAAAATAATAATAATCATGATGTGAAAAAATGTTGTTAAATATAGTAAAACGGCAAAATATGTACTATAAATGATTGTTTTTATAAAAATAGATATTTATGTAATATTTTCAAAAAATGAACATATTTTTAAAATGATGTCCTAAAACTTTTTGTATAATTATGTATATTACCTAACATCACTCGTTTCTATAAAGAAGTTGTTGTGAGAGACAGGAGGGCCCATCAGATGCTTAAATCTCACTTGTTTGTCTAAGAAATTGATAAATGCAACACATGTACGGACCATAAGTTACCTTTGTTATGTTTCTACTTGTAAATCGATTAGACGTGCCATTTTAATCTGTCGTCAAAACAAATATGAGGGATAAAAAGAGAAAATCAAATAAAAAGTTATGGCGATTAAGAAGGTCAATTCATGCGTGAAACAAATTTAGCGCACAAAAACATTTCTTAAAGCAATTGGAATTTCACAAACAAATCCATGTAACAACCCTTAATTCTACGCTCTTGAAATTATTTGAACGATGATATGAGTTCAACTTCTCACGACAACATGTACTATCACTTATGTTTTAAATTTAAAAAAAAAAAAAAAAACCTATTTACTTTGCTTGTTATCGTGGATTTCCATTCATGAGATTATGTAATTAATTAAGTTCTTTTTTATTATTATTTTAAAATGAGAAGATTCAAACTGTACATGATGTGACGGAGTCGTAAACGATATTATAATTAGGCTACGTAATTAACCTTATTTAAGTACATAAACGTGGTTAAAGAAACGAAGAAGGTTAAAACTTAGTACTTGCATCTCAACATAAAAAATTAAAAATTAAAAATTAAAAAAAAATTAAAAAAAAAACTAAGTACGAACTAATTAGGTTGAGCAACAGACTGATAAAAGTGAATGATGTAATGAAGCTGAAATGGGATCTTCATATCGTGATGGGTATACTTGGAAACTTAGGGCCCGTTTGGTGCACCAGTTCAGTTTGAGTTGAGTTGAGATTTTTAAGTTTACATAGTAAATTTTGTTGACTTTTCAAAAAAGACAAAAAACTTTTTCAGAAAAGACAAAAATATGATGAAAAAAGTACAGTTTAGTTTAAATTGAGATGATGAAGCAAACGGGGCCTTATATGATTCATATATATGTATATCTATATGTGTGTGTGTATTTTTATGTGTATGATATTTACTTTGAAAGCTTAAACACATTTAAGTAAAAATTATTATTAAAAAAAAGTTTGTGTTTCAAAAAAGCCAATCATTAATCAAGTGCAAACATCATAGATTCTTAGTACGTACGTACGTAACAAACGGTGATCAAACGCACATACATTCATATACATATACATACATACATACATATATATATATATATATGTATATGTAGCTTTATTAACTTATTACTAGGCCTTGCACAGACGACAAAGGCTGAGATATATATTTATCTACTTTGTATCTCTTATTGAAGTACTATATGTATAGCACAGTAATGAACATCAATTTGCGTTAGAAGGCTTCTTCGGCATCTCTGGGTAATTCGGCTTCTTTGGCTCCTTTGATGGCATATCTTAAGGCTTATTCGTCGGCTTCTCTGATGGTTTCTCCGGCTTCTCTGATGGCTTCATCGCCGTCTCTTCCGGTTGCTCTCGGTTTCTCCGGCTTCTCCGGGTCTTCGTAAGTACCATCATCGGCCATTGCTTCGAACTCCTGATCATGTACTGAGAAGGTTGGTGGCTTGTAGTTTGAGGGTTGCTTCGGTCCACTCTTAGAAGGGTCTTTCTTGCCACCACCACCCATCATTAATGTCGTTTCTGGCTCATCTTCTGTTGTCGTTTGGGCTAAGCTACGAGCAAGTGAGGAAATGGCCGTGAGAAGCACCACTCCTAGGAACAACACTAGGAAGAGTTTGGGAGACATTTTTTTTTAACCAATGCTATCTACTTTTTTAGGTCTCTCTCGAATATTTGGTGCAAAACTAGAAGCGAGTTAAGTGAGCTTTTATAATTTGCATTGGCCAATCTTGTCATGACACTAGTCATCTGAGTATAATATAATCGGGGTAAATTGCCCGTTTGGTCCATAATCTTTTTTACAAACTTACGATTTAATCATCAACTTTTTTTTCCCCCTTAAAGCTCCCCTTAACTCTTTAGATGTGTGCAAAATAGTTCTTTTAGTTAATAGACATTTAAAATTTAACAGAAAATATTTGTGAATCACACGTGATTCACAATTTAAGAGTAATTAAGGAAAAAAAATTATATAATTTAACGTATAGGTGTCATACGCTGTTCCATCTAATTTTTAATATTTATTAGTAAAAATGACCATTTTGCAGTTTTTATAAAGTTCAATGAGCTTTTAGCCATCTAAATTAAAAAATCAAGGACCAAATGAGTGATTTATCATATCTTCAATTCACTTGAGTGAAGGATTCTAAGTTTTCTATTTCCAAGTTATTTGCAAAGTTGGACTACTAACCTTGAGCCTGGAGCAGGAAATCATGCATGGATGAAAGATCAGCAAATTAGTCATAACTGAATTTCTTTACGCTAGTTTTCATGTATTTCCATCTGCATGCACAAGAGCTTCACTATAAAGGCCGAATAAATAAAATTTAATTAATTTAGCTTTCCTATGGATTTCCGATAACTATGATATAGAGCAAGATTAAGCATTACTATGATTTGAGACTAGATATGTAGACAAAGAGTGTGGGGATGTGTTTAATACATTAATTACTTGTGGCATAATTAATGTAGATAATTCCAAAAAATGGATCTGAACTCGCAAGAAATATGTGAAGTATCATTTTTCATACTGTAAGAAAATATTTTTGTTATTAAATAAATGTTGAGAGATGCCAACTCAAGTCTCCAAAATACATTCTAACTAGGTTGGTATCCATCATAGAACACACACTCTAAGTTATAGAAAGAAAAATACAACAAAAGTAATTGAAAAGGACAACAAAGAGCCCAGAGTAATAGGGCTTAACAATATTCAGCCCAACCTGATGAAACCGCCCAACCTAGCCCGAATCTTGGGCTAAAAACATTCGGCCCTTTATTTTCCTAAGCTGAGCTATACGGGTCGGCTGTGGGTCCCTGAATTTGGTACCCGAACCAAGCGGATCGGACCGAGTAATTAAAGAAAAATAAAAGAAGTAACACAATGTAACAATGACAGGGCTTATAATCCTTAAAAATAATAGTATTCTGGATTTTTCAAATCACCGAAGAAGGATATATAATTCATGAAGACCAAAGTAATAGATCAGAGAACTAAATGACTTTTTAAAAGGATAATAAAAGGATGTCGATCTAGTCAGAATGTCTTGACACATATCGATTATTGTCATCATCGTTTAAAAAAAATTGACTTTTTAATTAAAATCCAATCCGCCACCCTCAAGTATTAAATACAAGAAAATGAAAAACCCGTCAACGTACAGTTTTGGCCGATCGATGCCAGAATGTTAGTGATCAGTAGAACTTATTGCAGCAACATGGTCTTGATCTTGGAGGCCTCGGTTGTGGGGAAGATTGTTGAAGAGAAGAAGTTAAAGAGAACAAACACAACAAGGATCAACACTAGCAAAATCATTTTAGGAGATGTATGAGGTTATTTCAACTTGTAGTCCGGCCACATTTTGAGTTGAAGATGTATTGCTTATCTTTTTGTAGAGAACTAAGGCCAATATTATCTCGACACTTGTCACTTTGCGATTTGCTCTTTTTTGATAAGTAATGTATGTTGGAGCAACTTTATAGATTCTCTATGGAGAATTCTAGCATAGCCTACTGGTTGGGGCTTTTTTTATTTTTATTTTATTTTTTATTATACCGTTAAATTTATATCATATTCTATCAGGTTTATAAACTACGAAAGACTTTCCTTATTCTTGTCACCGAAATTTGAAATCTAATCTTTGCTCTACTAGCAAGAACAACACAGAAACTAAGGATCTATTTGACATTCAATCTCAAACTCAAAATTTTTTTCTCAGTTTTTTCTTTTTCTGAAAAAGTTTTTGTCTTTTCTAAAAAATCAATAAAAATTTTCAACTCAAATTTAAAATTTTCAACTCAAACTTATTCACCAAACGGACTCAAATAGATCACAAACACAAGAAATTGGTCGTGGTCTTCCTTCACAGAGCACCACAAATGAAAGGCACAGTACGTCTGCTAGAATATTGATTGCCAACTTGGATTGCCACGTCAGCAGTTAAACATTGACTCGTTGAGTGTCTCCGGTCCTTGCAACTATTTATCAAGAAAAGAGAGTTTTTGCCCCCTAATTTCAGACTAGTTAAATTAAAAGTAGGGAAAAGGGTGTAAAGAACATTTCATATTAAAAAAAATCGACTTCAAAAGTTGTCAAAATGATATATATATTCTTGCATATGTGGGAACATTTTTAAAATTATCAAAAAGATAAGATACATACGTTAGTTATAATTCAAGCCAATAAATAGAGTAAAGGTTATAGTCAAAACTGTTAGTAGAAGACCATAATTGTGAAAAACATATGATACCAAAGTTTTCTTTGATATTAGTGCACAAGTTAAGTATAAAACAATGTAACCACTTTTTTTGTTTTCATCTCTTTTTCATGAGAGACAATGCCACTTCTTAAATGTAATATCCAAAATTTTTACGAACTCATGATTTTCTTGTATATAAGAAATCTAAAGCTCGTATTATGTGTTTATGTGTAATTTTATGAAAATTATGAATACCAATACAAAATTCATAGTTTTATCAGTATGGAGTTGAGTTCTCGGTAAATTAATTACGAGACTCCATAAGAGGCCTTTTAAGGAAAAATGCATGATGGAATTTCATAAATTTATGATGGTCAAAGTTTGATCGAAAAAGTCAAAGTTGACCAGAATAGTCAAAGGTTGACCAAAGAAGTCAAACATAAGACGGTACTGTGATTCAATCAGCAGTATGAGAAATATACTGTGAAAACCGTCTTTACAGACAAGATAGTATAATTAAGTTTTAAAACCACCATAGAAAAATCAAGCACCTAAAATAGGATATTAAGGGGCAAAGGGCTTTAAATAAAAAGAAAAATTTTTATACAGTCCAACTATACACAGATAAATTTTGGACTGAAGTTCAGTATAGCAGTACTGAATTGTATTGTGTATTAGTAAACACAGTATTAGAGATATCTGTGTTGGTTTAAAATGGACTGTTTATCGGAGAAAGTAGCCAAACAAGGCCTTAGTGTGACATCAATTTTATTTGGATTTATGACATCATAATTCCATGAACCAAGCATGTAAAGACAAGTGTCTTGTTCTAGAACATTCTTCCTTGTTCTCCAAACTTCATGGCCGGCCACCTAGCATGCCTTATTGGCAAATTTTTCAAAAATTTAGGGGTCAAAATTGAATTTTTAAAAGTTCCCTTTTGCCTATAAATATGGGTGACTTTTATTCATTTTATTCAAAATCCTAGCCAAACTCTTGTCTTTCTTCTTCACAAAAAAACCGACCATTAGGGAAAGAAAAGGGAGAAGAGAAAAATCAAAATTTCCAAAGGGGTTTTGCTTAGGAGAATTCGGATTTGAGCTAGAGCCAAGAAAAAGTTTGAAAAAAAAATTTTTGGAACCCATTGTGGCCAAGTGGCTGGCTGTGATAAGGAGGAAAGGTAAGGAAAAATGTTATTTGGTTTTGGTTGATTTTGGTTCAAGGAAATACCAAAGAATTAACTAAAATTTTGGTGCAAGATTTGGTGGAGGAACCGGTTGGTGGCAGCCAAGGAAAGAAAGAAAAGTTTTGGGATCCAAGCTTGAGAAATCAATTCCAAACCCTATAGGTAATCTTTCCAACCCTAAGCTTTAATTTGAGCTTTCAATTTGGAATTTAGTTGTATTTCAAGTTGAAAAATGTAAGAGCATAAGCTCAAGTTTTCTTTGCCCTAGATTTGTTAGGTGTGGTGCTTGATTTAGGTATTAAGGGTGGTTGGTTTAATTTTGTGCTTTGCTTGTTGATTTATGCTAGTTGGATAGGTTGCATGCTAGATGTGAATGGTTGTGTGTCCCCTGAATTTTTTGGTCCAAAATCTGCCCTAGACAGTGCATGTTTGGCTGCTAGCTTAAGGGTGGATGATTGATGCTTGTTGGAATGAGATGCAAAAGTTAGAACCATGCAAACCTAGGAATAGAACTTTTTGGGTTTGGTTTGCATGGACCCGTTCGAGCTGCATGTGACTATGTGGGACGTTAGAATACGCTGCATGCTTGCTATCTAGGCTCCCGCAAGTTCGGTTGAGGTAGTTTGCGCGAAATAGGACGTAAACCGGACTTAACAACCGAAACTGCCAGTTCGGATTCGAAACTGGCCAGTCTCGGGAAAGTGAAATTTGAGGTCTCTAGAGGCCGAATTGGGTAAAACGTAAAACATGAAAGTTGTTCAGAACGATTTTTCCTAGGGGACAACGTGAGCAGAATCCCAAAATGAGGCTCCAATGGCCTCCGTTTCTATAAAAACTCAAGGCTGGTCTGCCCAGACCCAATTAACATGATCAGCCAGTTTCAAACAAAAACTGATAAAAATACAAGCAGAACTAGATTTTTCGTAAAACACAAAAGTTTTAGAATTTTTCGAGAGCTACAACTTTCGTGAAAACAAGTTTTTCAAATTCGTAGTGGATCTTTAAAACTGACACTGTTTTACGAGGGGTGTGCAGGGAACCGAAAATTCCTGCACATGAATTTTTACAAACATTTCCGAAAAACTGTATTTTATTTAAAACCGCTATTTTAAGTGTAAAAACTGTTCCAAAGGTAGTTTTCAACCTTAAATGACTTTTATAAAAATCCATTTCAAAAATATGAAGATTAAGGAAATTTTGAAGCTAATTACACAAGATTTCCAAAAAGTAAGAAAATAGAATTTTTTGAGATAAATTGTAAACAAACCGATTATGGACAGTAACCAGGAATAATACCCGAGTTACTGGACTTAGCCCCAAAACCCAAGGTTTTTAAGAAAACCTAGCGATATGTCAAGGGCCTAGCCAAGAGGTTATCCAACGTAGCCTCTTAAGGAATAATCAAAGTTCGATTATTCTTAAACAGTAGGATGACTAATTGTGACCAAGTGAGATACCAGGTATCGGGGACATACAACTAAGATTTTGTAGGCATGTTGGTTAGAACACCAACATTCCATAGCAAGAATTAGACTCTTATCTATATCTTTCTTCAAGCAGGAGGAAACCTGCAGCTGTACCCGGAAGAGGAGCAGCATTACTTACGACATAGTAAAAGAGGCAAGTATCAAACCTCACCTACAGTATGAAAATAGTAAAGACTATTTTCAAGTATACTATATTTTCAAGCATACATGCTATGTTGTGCTATGATAAGTGATGCCATGATGTGTGATGCTATGCTATGGCTATGATTTGCTAAGTTATGTTATGACATGTTATACCATGTTTACAAAAGTGCCATATTTACAAAAGTGCCATGCTTACAGAAGTGCTATGTTTACAAAAATGTCATGTTTTCAAAAATGCCATGGTTTCAGAAATGACATGTTTTCAAGAAGGCCATGTTATGGCATATGTTGAGTATGATATGACGTAGTGACATCATGAAGCATGTTCACTAATGTTAAATCACATGGTAAGATAATCAAGTAAGGTGTCGTACCAACCTCCCGTGATCGTGGAGGCTACATGTTTCAGTGTGATATTTACCTTCCGTGATCGAGATCCGTGATCGTGAAGGGTCAAGTTATAATTCCCAGAACTGTTAGGGCCTTGCAAACCCTAGCTTTGTCTGGAGGCTGCGCGCTTTTGGTACGGACACTATGGGCCCACATGTTGAGACAAGATAATAAAGATTGAGTCTATAATGAAACATAAGACATTCAATCAATCATAAATGGTTCATGCATGAGTTTCGTGATGATGGGCATGTTTCTTTTTAAAGATGTTTGAAATATTTTGTGAGATTATGTTTGAACTTGCTGGGCGAAAGCTCACTCTTATATTTCATACTGTAGGTAAGAAGCCTGCAGCTTAAGTGGTGGGCTATGCGGACGATGAGGCGGGTGAAGGGCGGTGTGGGATACCACTACGCATAATTTTCCGCATTCAATTTTCAGAAAATATGTTAATATTTCAAAAGTAAATTATGTTTTGTTATATGTATAAAGTTTGAAGACTTGAGATTATATTTTCAGTATGGTAAATATGCATGACAAGTTTTTCTCTACAAGATAACTTATGTGAATATGTTTTAAAAAAAAAAAATTTATCTCAAATTTTCAAGTAAAGAACAAGTACGTATGGTGTCGACCTGGCTTGGGAAGTCAGGGCGTCACATTAAAGCCCACATTCCAATCACATGTGATAGTGTTTGCTAAATGGTTTCAAATAGAATTCATTCCCAAAAGCTAACTTAAGAAAATAGAGAGTTAATTGTGCATATAAACATCATTGCAGCCCTGTAACTTAATGATGCAAGACAAACATACAATATCTTATACCCTCGTTCATGTCTAGCTTGGGTCAAGGTCCAAAGTCACTATCGCTTGTAAAACATAACTCTGATATCATGTATGGACATATGTAGAACTCATATCAAAACTAATATATAAACACCACTGCAGTATCGTAACTTAGCGTTATGAGACAAACATATCATTTTATACGCTTGATTCATATTGATATTATCTAGGACACACAGACGTTCTCTGATCGAGCATGAACTAGTACTATACTTTGGAGGGAGGGTTTTTGCAGCAAATAATAACTCTCATGGGGCGAGGCCAAAGTCGTCATTTAACGTGGTTTGTGCACTTGAAACGACCAAATTAAGAAGCATACAAAATATATGCCTGATATAACGAGACATATCGGCACTGTTTGTACAATCACTCTATAATGGTGATTCCAATTTGGCTTTGAAAAAGAGAAAAGTATGGCCCTCAAACATATATAGGACATGAAATGACTTTAAAATCTTTATCCCACCAATTGTCGATAACATATCTTTTGTTTTGTTTTTTCTTTTTAATAATTGACGGTGACAGAAACAATCAGCAAGTGCATTAAGATATCACGATTAAATTGACATTAATTTAGCATTATTATCAGTTACTCATTTCATATATTGTTAAAAAAAATCAAAAGAAGTAATAAAGCAAAATAAAGAGATTGCATACGTAATGGGGCAAAAAAAAAAAAAAAAAAAAGTCAAAGACTAGTTTCAAAGAGATACATACGGTGTGATTATTAGAAAATTAATTTTCAAATAATTGTTTTTAATATCTATCCAATCACCATTGTAGAAAGTTCATGCTTTTCTGAATTACGATTTTATTACAAGTCTAAATGCTATTTAAAAAAAAAAAGGGCTAATTTCACTTTTAGCACATGTGGGGAAAATAATATTAAAATCAGCATTTATTTTTCATCCCTTCATTTCTAGCACCGCCACGTCATAAAAGCCGATGATATGTGGGGCCCAGCTGCATTAAATGTAAGTCAAATTACGGGTTTACTCTCATCTCCCTCGCATGCCCCAAACAACTGTGCCAAACCAGCATCTACAGTATCTTAGAGAGAGAAAATGAAATCTAGAGAGAGAAATAGTTGCAATCGGCCGGAATCGCTCAGAAACCGTCCGAAACCACCACGAAAGGCATCTATAAACAGCTTCGTGATATAGAAGGCCACCTACTTAGAATAGTTTAAAAAAACCAGCACCAGATATCGAGAGAAGCATTGTCCGATGAAGGGTTCAGGGAAAATCGAAGTTAATGATTCAAAGAAGTCGAAAGTTAAAAAATTTATAAAATCTGGTTTCAATGTTTAAAAAGTTTGCGTTTAACGCTTTGTTTGCAAGGGGGAAAAAATTTCATTATGAACATGAATTTGTTTAACAGTTGGTCTTCTTACAGGATCGATCATTTTCATAACGACCGCCTGGTAATTTTCGTTGTGACCCTTGTAACTATTAAATTTTCGCATATAATTTTGGTCACAACTATATTGACTAGGTGGTCATTATAAAAATGACCAGTTTTTGATCAGACATCCTTCTACAGGATCGGTCATTTTCATAATGACCCCATTGTCATTATCGTTGTGACTCCTGTAAATTATCAATACGGTGACGTATTGGTCAAAGTGTTTGACGATCGGTCATAACAGGTCATAACTGTTATGACCCCTGTGTTTGACTATCGGTCATAACAATTATGACCACCTGGTCATAACTGTTATGACCTCTGTGTTATACTATTGATCATTTGCATGATGACCCCCTAGTCATAATTGTTATGACCTCTGTGTTAGAATGTCGGTCATTTGCATGATGACCCCCTGATCATAACTGTTATGACCTCTGTCATTGGTCAATACGGTGATGTATTGGTCAAACCCTAACAAAATGTTTTGCCCACTCTCCCGCCCATTTCAATCCCGACTATATAACTTACAGTACCCTAAATTTTGAAAACTTTGTCTTTCGGTTTTATTCGTCGTTTTTCTCTCAGTGAAGCCTCATGAATCCTCTCTGCACCATTACCCACTGATCGAAGCTCACTCTAACTCCAACAAATCTGAACACAACAAATCGCATAAACATTTAAACTGACCCTGACCCATCCTCGTCACAGTTTTATTGATTTTTGTAGAAGTATATCTGCTTCTACTCCATTTGATTATATATTAGATCTTCACACTTCCAATCAGGTAATCTGAGGTAATGGTGCTTGTTATTTGATTTTATTTGTTAATTTATGATTTAGTGGGTATGCGTTTTTTGTTAACGAAAAATATTGTAGAAACTAAATCTCTGTGGTTGTTTTTAGGGTAAGTTTTTCGGTCTCCTGTAACATATACCATCCGGACATTATCATTGTGACCATTTTTGAGATTTAAGTCATCTCGCTATTTATAAAAAACTGATCATTTTCATAATGACCATCGGGTCATTATCATTGTGACCAATTTTGATCTATAAGTCAACTCTCTATAACATAATCTTTCCTTCCTTTGTAACGCAAATTAGGAATGGATGCGGTTTGTGTTTTCATCAAGTATAATGGTCAATGGGACGGCACATTGAGATATGTTGGTGGCGAAATGAAGGGAATATTGGTCCCCGAGAACTCAACATATGTTGGTATTATTGAGTTGGTCAGAAGTGTGATTGGAATTAGGGGCCAAGACAAGAATATAGTCGTGAGATACGGTGTTGAACCTAGATTGCCTCTTGTGAGGTTACAGTGTGATGCTGACGTTAAATTCTACATACAACTGAAGAAGAAGGATGTTCATGTGCTTAGCAAATTTCCAGTTACCATCGATGTATTGGATGAGTCTGCGGTGGAAGCCATCCCACCAGAGGTAGGGGAAAGCAACCACATAGACGTTTAACGTTCTAGGGAGGGGGGACATAGTGATGAAGCCATGCAACATGTAAATAACAGTAATATGATTATCCCTCCTCCTCCTCATATCCCCTCTCCTACAGTAGGTCTGGATTTGCACACTAATTATGGAATTGAAAAGCAACATCAACTATTGAACAATAACTATTGCAGGGCCCATGATGATTGTGTCGTCGAGAAATTGAATTCGTCAGCTGATGCTCATCGTTCAAACGATAAAAGTATCGCAACAAGTATTGGAGGCCATTCTATTGTCAATAATACTAGATCTCAATATGACAAGGTATCAAGTAGTGACAGTGTATCCGACGGAGTCATTGTTGCTGATTTTACACCTGTCACACTGCGCATAAACAATATTTTTCAGCACAAAAAGTTACTGCAATACCATCTACATCACGATGCCATGAGTAAACACTACTAATTCAAGGTGAAGAGGTCAAACTCTACTTTATTACACGTGATATGTATAGATAATGAGGCCTGTCCATGGCAATTGCGTGCGACTAGGATGAGAGGTAGTGAACTGTTTGTCGTGAAGCGGTACGACGACGTCCATACTTGTTCAATCGAAATCGTTCAAGGCCATCATCGTCAAGCCAGCAGTTGGATGATTGGGGAGTGTGTGAAGGCAAAATACTTGGATCCGACTAATACCTCATATAGACCTCGGGAAATCATGAGAGACATGCAGGCCGAATTTGGAGTGTCTTTCACTTATCTCAAGCCATGGCGAGGGAAGGAAGCAGCACTAACCAGCTTGCGGGGCAATGATACAGAGTCATACAATGATATTTTACTTTATCTTATAATATGTTCATTACCTACATTATAACTTTTATATTCACGACAAGTGCTATATAACTTTTATAACTGAATTAAATTACAGTTCTGCCCGCGTGGGCTGAAATGGTTAAGAGGAAAAATCCTAGATCCGACATTGACATTGAGACAGACTCAGCAAATTGCTTACAATGCTTCTACATGTGCCTAGCTGCTCGAAGCACGGTTAGCCTTATTGTCGTCCGGTAATTGTAGTTGATGGATCCGCATTAAAGGCCAAGTTTGGGGGAATGCTTCTTGCAGCGAGCGGTCACGCCGCAAATGGCTGCATATTTTCACTTGCATTTGGTATCGTTTAGTCCGAAAGCAACGAATCATGGACATGGTTCTTTGAGAAGCTAAGGGATTCAATCGGCACCCGAGAGTCTCTTGCTATTGTGGCTGATAGGCATAAGGGTATCGAGTATGCAGCCAACCTAGTGTATCCGGACGCTGCCTTCGGGATATGCGTCCAACACTTGGCAGCAAACCTGAAGATCAAGTACAAGGATTTCAAAGGCCCTTTGAAGACCTATTTTGATGGTGCATCGAGGTCGTATCTTTTAAGTGATCACCATCGTCATATGGAATCCATTCGGAATCGTAACCCCGACATGCACCGATACCTCATGCAGGCCGATCCTACAAAGTGATCGCGAGCATATTTCAAAAGGTGGAGGTATGCAATCATGACAACCAACATTGCGGAGTCATTGAACAATGTGGATCGGAAAGCGAGGTTAATGCCAGTTGGATTCTTAGTGGAATGGTTGAGGGAACTACAATAAAGATGGTTTTTCCAGAGACTTGAGGAGGCCCTCAAATTGACATCGAAACTGGCGCCAAGGGCTGAGAATTTGCTTCGCACCAACTTCTCAATAGGCCTAAGAGTAACGGTACATACTCACGACCACATCCAACACATATATGGTATATGCCAATTTTAAACTTCAACTAAATTAGCTAAAAATGTTAAAATTTTACTTCTTACAGCCGCGGCCAGCCGATCAGTTCGAGTACGCAGTCACCAACAATGCTAGCCAAATATGGATCGTCGATATGAGCGAAAGGACATGTACGTGCATGCGATTTCAGGTCGATCAAATTCCTTGCCCTCATGCCATGGCAGTTTGTAACCACCGACAAATAGATCCTTACAATTATTGCTCGAATTACTACACTAAAGATTATCTTTATGGGTGTTATTCGTCTGTAGTTCATCCTATTGGCAGCGCAGATGGCTGGGATGTTCTTGAAGAAGTCAGGTCGAAAATTGTCAATCCTCCCAATACAAAGCGTGGACCCAGAAGGCCACGAGTTCAAAGGATTTTGTCACAAAGAGAAGAACATGAGTCTATTCGGTGTGGTAGATGTAATGGTTATGGACACAACCGACAAACCTGTACCAATTCAGTCCTTTTAAGAATACGTCCAACAAGGTCGAATCCATCGTTCAGCACTCCCAGTTCATAATTATGATGTTTATAACAAATTTTGCACAATTGACAATATACAATATCTATATTTTAATTTTTTACATTTATTCTATTGCCTGTAGTGTGAAAATCATTGTTTCTCTCTTTTTTTTTTTTTTTTCAATTTTTATTTCTTCAAACTTAATGTTATCAGTTGTATTGCAGAAAGTCCATTATTTTCGTATCAGTGACAATTTTTATTCCCCTTCACCAAAGAATAAAAAATTAAAAAATAAATTGAGTTTAAAACACACTGGGCAGCCGGTCATCATAGTTATGACCGAGTGGTCATTACCGTTATGACCGTTGTGCCTGTAGTGTGAAAATCGTTGTTTCTCCCCTTTTTTTTTTTTTTTTAAATTTTTATTTCTTCAAACTTAATGTTATCAGTTGTATTGCAGAAAGTCCATTATTTTCGTATCAGTGACAATTTTTATTCCCCTTCACCAAAAAAAAAAAATTAAAATTAAATTGAGTTTAAAAACACACTGGGCAGCCGGTCATCATAATTATGACCGAGTGGTCATTACCGTTATGACCGTAGTGCCAGTAGTGTGAAAATCGTTGTTTCTCCCTTTTTTTTTTATTTAAATTTTTATTTCTTCAAACTTAATGTTATCAGTTGTATTGCAGAAAGTCCATTATTTCGTATCAGTGACAATTTTTATTCCCCTTCACCAAAAAAAAAAAAATTAAAATTAAATTGAGTTTAAAACACACTGGGCAGCCGGTCATCATAATTATGACCGAGTGGTCATTACCGTTATGACCGTAGTGCCAGTAGTGTGAAAATCGTTGTTCTTCTCCCTTTTTTTTTTTAATTTTTATTTCTTCAAACTTAATGTTATCAGTTGTATTGCAAAATGTCCATTATTTTCGTATCAGTGACAATTTTTATTCCCCTTCACCAAAAAAACAAAAAATGAAAAACTTAACACACTGGTCAGCCAGTCATCATAGTTATGACCGAGTGGTCATTACCGTTATGAACGAGTGTTCCTGTAACGTCGAAATCATTGTTTTTAAACCCTTGTTATCTGTCTTTTAAACGTAACAAAATATGTTGTACTGCAGAATGTCCATTAGTTTCCCATTAGTTAATTTTTTTTTTTTGTAGCACATCACGTGAGATTTTAGCACAAACTAATTACCAAGTAAACACATTGGACAGCAAAATGGCCCTATATACAGTATGGTCAAGTTTTTTTGTGAAAAATAAAAAATTTGTTATGCAACGTCCATGTCTACATTATTCTTCTCTTTCTCAGCATCTTCACGATAAAGGTCCAGCTTATCGGAAGTTAGGAACTCCATGGCTGCCTGCACACCTATATCCTCAACGGCATCGATGTCAGGGAAGGTAGTCTTGAAGGCTTCCGACTCAACCGGACATCCCTCAACATTAATCTCCTGGCTACTGCTGACATGCGGTGCCGTTTGTCCCTGACCCTGTCCCTTCTCAGTAATGTTGGCGGACAACAGTTTGAGAACACTCCTCAAGAGTTTGTTCAATCGCTTCTGTTCCTTGTTCAGATCCTCGAACTTTTTATTCAGTGAGGCCACCTGTCCTCGGATCTCGTTTTCAAATTCCCGCCACTCGGAGTTTGTATATGTGATCTTTTTACTCAGTAAGGCCACATGTCCTCGCATCTATTTTTGAAACTCCCGCCACTAGGAGTTTGTATCTGTGCTCGGTCGGGGGGCAGAAGGATTGGGAGGTGGTAATTGAGGCAGGGCCTTTGGATGATTTAAAAAAAGGCGCGTAACACATGGGTTCTTTAACTCCTCTTCGGTTGGCATCATGAGTAAACAATTAAGCTGAACACATACAGTTAATATGTTAATGATTGACACAACGGATCATTAATGACTGCAAATTTTGGTTTCTCAATTAAATCACCAACCAGAATGTTCATTCCTGTTATGCGCAAGTGGTCATAACTGTTATGACCAGGTGGTCATAACGGTTATGACCACGTGCAGTCATAACTGTTATGACCGTGTGGTCATAACTGTTATGATCACCTATTGTAATTAACACTGCAAACAAAAATTAATTGAAAACTTATATAAACTACTTGGGATTCGCCCTCCGCCGTAAAAGCTGCCAATACGTCATTAAACCTCACATTGACCGCGGTTGTCCACGATAGCATACGCGGAATGGCCTTCTCGTACTTGCTGGTGAACTTGGATGATATCGCTGGGATAGTCTCATATACCCAAACGAGTAAGGCATGGGGGAACCCCGAAATACTGTAACGAGCTTTGTCAAATTTAGTTTTTGGTAGTCTCGTCGAAGACATCCTGTTCTCCACAATATTGCATATTGCAGCCCGGGTTGCCTCCCATGCGATCACACCCCAAGAAAAATCATTGAAAACATCCAAATTATCTGCCAGGGAAAAAAATGTGGGGTCTATCTTCACGGAGCTTGCATTTGATAAAGGGATGCAAAATAGGATGTACAGAAGGCTAAGCTTGACCGCAACGTCGTCGTTGTCAAACTTAGCATTCGATATCTGCAACTCTAAATTTTCTCTCGAAACACCCTTACCGCCGAAAAATATCTTGATATTAATCGGCTTTCCACGACGGGGAGATGAGTAGACCCTACACATTTGAGGCCGGTTATTAGGCAGAACTCGTACATAGAAAATCTGCCGAAGCCTTCACCAAGATCAAACCATAGAGCGTCACCCATGGCTGAGTATTCGTCAGGCGCATCACGATGTTGTGGAATACCTGCCCAGACCAACCAAGAGTGTCTAAATGCATGAACTGTTGAATGCATGGCTGATCCTTGACGGTCTCGTACTGTCGCGGAGACAACCACCCACGCAGTTTATTACATGTCTCCGTTATGTTTACAAATGTATTTATTTTTTCCCTAGTAATTTCTCTGTCCGGTACGAGTCGGACATATTGACCCTGCGTGTGGTAACATAATATAGGTGTTAACTTTACTTCCTTCAAGTAATCATATTACCAATAAATCGTAAATTTTGTACTAACCAGACACCAATATCACCAGGATAGGGAAACTTTCATAATATTTCTCCCCAAACAATTATGTTTAAAGCGTAAAACAAAATTATACAAAAGCTTGGTTCATGGTCGAAAATCATATAAAAAAACGAACTTTAAGGATCTTAAGGTTCAATTTTTGAAAATATCTAAAAACCCGTACAATGGCACAACGATAACACATATAAAAATGAAATTTGACACATACAGTTAAAAACATTTCTCCCAATATAAAGATGGAAAAATTTTATTATATAGATGATAAAAACTTCACATTCTTACTGAAAAATAGTAAAAATAAATACTTTATAAGCATAAACACTAAAAACAAAATCTTTACCCCTACATCTTTGGATATCTTAGATTCTAAAGAAGTGATCAAATTTTCCGAATCATTGACACCCATTTCCCCCTGCTTTCTCTTCAAACCTGACTCGCACACCGTTCTCTCCATTCCCGATACCGTTTTTGAGGCCCTTTCCTCAGCCGATGACGACGACGATGGCTTAGACGGCACTCGGGCTGACCTCCTCTTGCGACCAGTGTTTTTCGCAGACATTTTTGGTTGTGTCGAAATGGGTAAAATTTTCTTTATTATATGACGTTAACAGACGCCTATTCAGCTTATACAACGATTTCATGTGTGGTTTCGTATGGTTATCGAGCGGTTATGGATTGGTGGCTGGTAGTTGTAACTCTTTCTCTCTCTAGAAACGGAATTTCTTTCCCCGAAATACTGTAGAAGCTGGTTTGAAATATTTGTTAAAGCATTAGAGGGATAGTGACTTTCAGGCGGGAGATGAGGGCAAATATGGGATTTACCGAAAGTGGGTCGAATATAAATGACTGTTGGCATTCCTAAAGATCTGGTCATTTTCATAATGACTATCCGGTCAATATCGTTTTCACCAATGTTAAATGCAAAGCGTGGAAGGGAAGTAGTCACAACGGAGATGACCAAGTGGTCATAACTTGTAAGAACTCGAAATTTCGATGAACTTATGATTTCCTTAGAAATAAGGAAAATCTAAGTTCGAACCATGTATGTCAATATGAAACTCATGATCTGAGTTGAATATCAGATTATGTTTGAATTCTCGTTTAATTAGCTACGTGACTCAATAATAGGTTGCTTTGTCAAGCACGAGGTCTTTTGAGGAAAAAGGGGTAAAATAGGAATTTATGATTTTCTTCAGATCAACTTTGACCAAGGTTGACTTTAGGTTGACCAAGTTGACTTTAGGTTTGATTGAGACGGTACTGCGGTGTAATTAACAGTATGGAAATTATACTACGGAAAATCATCATTTCAGACAAATAAGCTATAAGATCACCCTAGAAAAATCAAGCACATTAGTTAGAGTAGTATGGATTAAATAGTTTCAAGTCCTAAGAAAAATCCATACGCAGTCCAATTTTACGCAGATGAATTCTGGACTGCAATCCAGTGAAACAGTACTGTTATAAGTGAAAATAGTATTTGTAAAATCCTTATTAGTATGATTATGGACTGCATTGGTGGAGAAAAACCAAATGGAGCCTTAATTAGGAGGACACCTCATATGGTGATGACCCATTGGATTAATTGGATTTTTGAAAATTATGAAAAGTGAGATTTAAGTGTGAATTATGGTTGAAAAATTGGCCAACAAGCCACTCCATTATGGCCGGCCACTCTAAGGATTTAGGGGGGGCAAATATGTTTGCTTGTGAGGACTTGAAGGCAAGTTAAGAAAGAAAATATGTGGTAGGTGTTGCCTTTGGTCCACCTTTGGACACATCACTCACTTTGGCACACACACTTGTGCTTGTATGGCCGGTTCTTTAGCAAGCCTTAGTGAACAAGTTTTGCCTTGGTGAGGTAGGCTTGATGATGTAGGCATGGTGAGGTAAGCAGCCAATTATCTTGGTGAGCAAGCCAAATATTTTGGTTCACACACTAGCAAGGCCGGTTATTAGAAGCCTTGGAGAGCAAGCATTTTTGCTTGATGATGTAGGCAATGTGATGCAAGCAAGGTGGGGTAGGCTTGATGAGGTAAGCAAGAAATTTGCTTGGTGAGCAAGCAATTTCTTGGCTCACACTCACCATGAATGGCCGGCCACCTAGGAGGGTAGATGAACAAATATTTTGCTCATTAAATCCTTATATGCAATTATAGAAACTTTAAGTTTCACCTATAAATAGGGGGAGTTAGTTCACAATTTTTGAACATCTAGGAGAACCCGAAACTCTGCCCAAATTCCCACTCACTCTCCCCTTTACCCTAAAGGCCGAAAACCATAAGAGAAAAAAAAAAAAGGGAGATGGCCGGATTTTTTGAGAAAGAATAGGTAGAGAAAATTCGGATCCAAGCTTGAGATTTCACCTCTAAGATCTAGGGGTAATCCTCTCAAATCCCTAAGTTTTTTTATTAAGTTTTGATTCAAGTGTTTATATGTATTTACAGTGGGTTTTGTAAGAGCTTAAGCTCATTTATTTTCATGCAAAAGCTTAGTATGTGCTTGATTAGGGTTATGGTAATTAAGTTATGGTAAGCTAGATCTATGTTATGGTAAGCTATGTCTAGGTTTTTATTTATATGTTATGCTATTGTGTATGGATGTATGATGATATGATTTTATGTTAGACACGCTGCATGTTTGTCGTAGGCTCACGGTTGCGACCGTTTGAGGTAGTGTGTGCGTAGATTTTACGTAACAAATGATTTAAAGCAAAACTGCCAGTTTCGGGTAAAACCGGACAGCTTACGGAAAATGAAATTTTGAAGCCCTTAGAGGCAGCTTTTGGAAAAACGTAAAACATGAAAGTTGTAGGGAAGGGATTTTCCTAGGGGACAATGTGGACAGTTTTTCAAAATAAGGCTCCAAAGGCCTCTATTTTTATGAAAATCCGAGCCCTGGTCTACCCAGACCCTATGCACGGCCAGCCGGCTTCAACCAAGAAAATGAATAAGTTAAATGCAGAATTAGGTTTTGTGTAAAACATGAAAGTTTTAGGATCTTTTTAGATCTACAATTTTCATGAAGAAATATTTTTCTAATTCCAAACAAATTTTAAAGTAAAAAATTAGATTCCCAAAACTGTACAGGAATCAAGAAATTCCTACACAGGATTTTAAGAAAACAGTGCAAAAATAAGAAATCTCTACTCATGCACTGACTAAGGTTTTTTTGAAGAAAGAAAATAATTAAATCATGCTAAGTAGTATGATAACCAAATGGGATACTACTATTGGGTCTTAGTAACCCAATAGGACATTAACCTATTTATGTTTGGGCTCATACCCAGGGTTACTAGTAGTAACCTAAAATGATATTAACTTTTAAGGATTATGATTTATGGTAAGATAGAATATGACTGATTCTTATCTTACACCCTGTTAGGAAACAGGAGTATGTGCTATGTTTGGCGATAAACTAAGAGCGTAGGACGACAGGTAAGTACAACTCCGCCTACAGTATGGACAAAACGTTTTTGTTGCATGACATGTTTTTCAAGAAATCATGTATTGATTTACATGATTTACATATGTTTACGTTATGATGTTTATGTTATGATGCTTATGTTAGGATAGTTTATGTTATGATGTTATGCTATGAAGTTTACGTTATGCTATGAAGTTATGTTATGATGGTTTATGCTATGATGTTATGCTATGAAGTTTATGTTATAATGTCTATGCTATGATGTTTATGTTATGATGTTTAATGTTATGGTGTTTTATGTTATGGTTTGTGATTATGTTATGTTATATGTTTTGTTGTCGTGATATCATAAAGCATGTTCACGAATATTAAATCACACGGTAAGAATAAGTTTTTAAGTCATGAGATAAAATAAGACAGGTTAATGTTATTGTGTCGTACCGACCTGCCACGAGGGCGGGTTTAAACGGTTTAGTCTATGGTTTGAGTTGGATTGGACTGCCTGCCCCAATCACTCCATGTTAAACGATTTGTTTCATGGTTTGACTTGGTTTGGACTGGCCGCCTCCAACCACTCCATAGCTATGTACCACGGTATGTGCACGCACGACATGTAAGGGAACAAAACCAAATTAATATATGAAAGCATAATTGATTCATAAGAAAGTATAATCGGTTCATGCATTCTTGCACATAAAATATTTTGTGGATTGGATATTGTACTTACTGGGCATAAGCTCATTACTTACGTTTATGCTGTAGGTAAGCAACCTACCGGCAGTACTTGATGCAAGACTGTAGAGTGATGGTGCTGCGGACTGTGAAATGTGAAATGTGAAATGTGAAATTGACACCGTCACAGGTTTTGAAAAATATGTTTTTGTAAAATATGTTTGTAAAATGTGTTTTTGTTATGTTATACGGAAGTAATGGTATGGTTTAAGAAAATTTTTAAGTATATATGGCAAGCAAGTTGCCTCGTGTAGTACCGACCCGCACTAGATCGGGTCTGGTCCACGATCTCGGTACTCGAGTAAGTACCTATAAATAAGTATGAGTATAAGTATGAGATTAAGTCAAGTTAAGTTTAAGTTTGAGTTTTAAAATAAAATTTAAGAGAAAGAAAAAAATTTTACTCTAGAATTTTCAGTAAATTAAGTTAAGTAAGTAAAGTAACGGCCCACGTCTACGTAGTCGTCCCCCTACGTAGATGGATGTAAGTCGGGTCGTTACATAACTGTCATGACCGCTTTGTTAGACAATCGGGTCATTACGGTTATGACCAGGTGGTCATAACTGTTATGACCGATTTGTTAGACCATCGGGTCATTACGGTTATGACCAAGTAGTCATTACTATTATGACCGCTGTGTTTATACTTTAATGTACTACGAAAATTTTAATTTATCTGAAAACGCATATTCTAGTCTGTAGTTAATTAGAGTGAGATAACACGAAATGACCAATATCGATAAAAAAAAGATTTATTTATCATAAGCTAACATTTTTGGGGGGGAATTTATACGTATGGACATAACGGTTATGACCGAGCTGTCATAACTGTTATGACCTTTGTTTTTAAATTGAACAATTTGAGAAAGACCTAATTGGTAGAAGCTAGCATTTTTTGTCTTATCAGGTACACATATAATTTCTTTTATCCTCAACTGGTCATGACAATTATGAACTCGGCCAATACGATTAATGTGTAATGAAAAATTTCACAATTTACAACAATATACCATAAACATAAAAAAGTATCATATATCATGAATTAAAAAATGGGCCTATTTACAGTCTAGTTAATTTAGAGAACAAAATTTTGGTTAGTCAAAAGGTTAAAATTCCGTATCCACATCATCATCACTTTTATAAGTTTGATCTATCTTTCATTTGGAATGGGCCCATAAGTAACATACTAGCCACTCCCTGAAGATTTGCATGCGTGATGAATTACCCAATACCGGACATCCCTCCTTTCTATCAAGCATTCAGCAAATTTTATTGTAAACATTCCACAGTCACCCCTGTTGCACGAAGGATGAAAAAAATAAAATAAATAAGCATCACACTCCACACAGTTAATTGTAAGAAAACCTTTTAAATACTTGTACTAACCCATTGGCTTGTTGAGGGATGTCTTTCATTATAGAGACCAATATTGGGTAAGTTCCTGGAGGATCTCGGAATTTGAACGTGAACAAACTGTTTTGTTCTGCCAGAAGTGGAATGAACTTGGATAGACCTTCCACTCCTGCTCGGACCTTAGAATTGTGAGGGCCTTCATGCTGAAGAGAGTCGTACACCTCAATGGTCTAGTTTGTTAGGTCGAGCTTTGCTAATGCCCAATGTTTCAGATCCTCCAAGTGTATTGGGATGAGCACAGTGTTCAAGTCAAACCATGAGGCCCCACTTTGAACACGCACGCCAAGCATGATCCTGAATATACTATCGCAGGTGCCCCAATCGAACTTGTCGGATGCGGACTGGTAGACAGTCCACAATGAACGAACCTTTGCAGAAAAATACGTGTCTACCGTTGTCACCTTCCGTTGTGCCAAATCGGGGTACTGCTTGATCTTCTGCCACAGGTAGTAAAATTCAATGTCAATGTGCTGCACAAACAAAACAATGCAAGGATATTGTCATAAATTACAGGATAACAAACATGTACCGACTTGACCCTAGTATTTACAAAATTTATAGAACATGGAGTATAAATATTGAAGAACCCTACTTACTTCATCCCATAGCCAAACAGGTGATGTAGCTAACTCATAATACCAACTTTTTTTCTCCACCATCATGCACCCGAGGTCATGTGGTTTGTCCAACGTGTCATGCTTTGCACTGTATCGGGCAGGCCGTTTACTAAACATAATGTACCGTCTAGTTAATTGGTGACGACATTTTTAATATATTGTCAAATTCAAATTGAACGAAGAGGTATTGTAAAAAAATTACCCTGGAAGAGTCCTCTTTAATAATCCTTTGGGGAACCACTACCTGAACTCCTCAAGTATCTCTTTTGGAGGTTCATCATCGAGACCCGGAGGGAGGGCATATATCAGCTTATTCGGAGCCTTAGACGGAGAGCCAACATGAGTGATGGATCCAGAGGGCCGTTGGCCAAGCCTTGATAGTCTGGCCCTCTTCTTCTTAGGGATCTATAAATGACATATGTGAAACGAGTTAACAAAAAATGAGTTGGATAATTGATATGTAACTAAGTTACAGATATGCGTAACAACCATGTCACCGATGCTATCCTCGGATGCTGGCTCTTCAAGCTGTTTGACATCCACCTCTCTTTTTTGTTCTTTATCATCTTTCTCCACTTCTGATAATTCTCCGAGTCAGACAGGATCTCCTCCTTTATTCGAATAGAGGGATCGGTTTTTCCCTTCGCTTCTCCCTCGACATCTTCTACGCCGACTGTAATATTTTCCTGCGTGGTTTCACAACATGTCATAATAAATACAAAATTCTTTATGGATGACAGTTAAGATCATCTACATATATGGCAGACGCGATTAACAAATAAAGGATTACCCTCATTGTTCTCATCCTTGACGTCTTCACGAGAAACAATCACCTTATCAGCAGTTAGGAACTCTATGGCTGCTTTAACACCCATATCAGCAACGGCACCGATGTCAGAGTCGATTGTCACATCATCTTGCGAGCCGGTGCCGATGTGAGGGGGGGTAGTTTTCAAGGCATCCGAATCAGGCGTGTGAACATTAGTCTTTGGGCTGCTGCTGACATGGAACGTCGTGTGTGCCTCTCCTTGTCCCTTCTCTTTCATATTGGAGGCGAACATTTTTATAAGTCTTGCATGCGTTTGTTAGACTTCTTCTGACCCTTTTTGAGAGAAGCTAACTTTTTTTTAATGTAGGCCACCTCTCCTCGGATCTCTTTTTGAAACTCCCGCCACTCGGAGTTTGTATCGGAGCTCGGTCGGGGGACAGAAGTCTTGGGAGGTAAGTTAGGCACAACAGTGGGTTCTTCAAATATAGGCAAGCAACCCATGGGTCCTTCAACTCTTCTTCAGTTGGCATCATAACAAAACCCTTAGGCTGAACACATTTGATATAAGAAAAAATGAGTAGGGGATACGGTCAATATGTTAATTACCAACACATATGAATATTATTAACTTATTTATAGTAGATAATCAATTTAAATAACCACCCTTCTATTAAGTACGATGACCAACAATGATGTATAATAAAAAAAATTCATGTTCAATATACTAATGACATCCCGGTAATTATGCATAAGACCAAAAATATCATAACTGTAGACGGGGTGGTGGTCATTAATGTAATGACCACCAGGTAAATATATATGACCAACACCAGTATTCAGTGTAGCATGTGTATGATCATTAAAGCATTACCCACCCGGTCATTCACATATGACCAAGCAGCGTATTAGTGTATGGTAATTACAGTTATGACCACAAGGACAGTAATTACTGTTATGACCAAATTTTGTTAACATATGGTTATAATTGACAATGTATACAAAATAAATTTATGGAAGACAACCTATGTTTTGATACCTGATTGCCAACCTCGGTAAAAGCAGACATAACATCATCGAACTTGACATTGTTCGCGGTGGTCCACGAGCGCATCCGCGGAATGGCATGATCGTACTTGTTGGTGAATCTCAATGCCATCGATGGGGAGGGTCTCATAGGCCCAAACGAGCAAGGCATGCGGAAAGCCGGCACACTGTAATGCACTTTGTCAGTCTTTTTAAACCCTCTTCTCTTCGAAGACAACCTGTTTTCAACTGCATTACAGATTGCAGACCGGGTTGCCTCCCATGAGAGCACGCCCCAAGGAAAATTATTGAAATCAGCAATGTTATCGGCTAGGGAGAAAAACTTCGGGTCTATCTTAACCGAGTTTGCATTTGATAAAGGAATGCAGAAAATCAAGTATAGTAGGCTAAGCTTCACAGCGTCGTCGTCGTTGTCAAAATTTGCATTCGACAGCTGCAGCTCCAAATTTTCTCTCGACACACCTCTCAAAGTCGAAAAATATCTTGTTATTAATTGGCTTTCACCCACTGGGAGATGAGTAGACCCTACACAGTTCATGCCGGTAATGAGACAGAACTCGTTAATGGAAAATCTGCAGAGGTCTTCACCAACCTCAAACCAAAGAGCATCACCCATTGCTGAGTGATCCGTCAATCTCATAACAATGTTGTGGAAGACCTACCCTGCCCAACCAAGAGTATTTAATTGCAGAAATGTTTCGTGCATGGCTGCTGGACGACGGCCTTGTACTGTTAGGGAGACAACCACCGTCTCAACTTCGAACACTATCTGGAATGTTAATAAAGTGCCCTCGTAATATCAGTATCCGGTACCCGTCGATTATATTGAACCTGCGGTAATGTTAATGGTAACATAAAGGAGTAAGTAAACATATGACAGTGAAGTAATCATACAAATTAACTGACATAAAGTTTATAACAGCAATATGACAACTAACAGCAATATGGAAAAACAAAAAACCGTGTAATTACTGTGACCAACAAGGCATAATGAAAATGACCATCCTAAAATAAGTTAAAACTCTTAGTATTATGAAGGTAGTCATAATGAAAATGACCACCCGGACATAAAAGAAAACTGAGTAATTATTATTATGACCAGAGGGTCATAACAAAAATTACCATTATATTTTTTTATAAAAATAGTCGTTATCATCTACATTTAAACACACTATCGACGACAACCCAAATATTTTTATAAACCAAAACACTAAATTTAACGAACTGATGGTTTATCGTAGCAAATCAGATAAAAATGCAAACTTTTTTGTACATTATGATAAGATTTGTCAACAAATATATTAAAAAGGTGGAATATCATCAAAAACACATATAAAAATTAAAACTTTGTTTTACATAATCAATAAAAACTGCATAATCTGACTGAAAAAATATTAATAGTGTAAACTTTTTAAACACAAAAACCAAAACAACTTTTGAACCTATCAAGCTTCCGGTATCTTAACTTCTACGACACTTATAGAATTGTTCATGTAAAGTTTTTCAGCATAAAAATGTAAATCAAATTTTTACCTGTTTCAGAGTCGGATATATTCTCGTCGAGAGGACTCATGAACTTCTTTGAATCCTGTAGTTCGATTTCCCTCTGAGTACTCTTCGACGATCTTTCGAGAGTAGTGATTTTCTTTGACATTTTCTCAGGCGTCGACATTTGTATTATTTAAGATTAATCGACGTTAACAGACGTCCAATCAGTGTATAAAGGGTTCTCGTAATGGTTAGGACGGTTGCAGAGTGGTTTTCGAGCGGTTTGCAAAGCTTTCTCTCTCTAGAATTAGAAGTTTCTCTCTCTACAACATTGTATACGCTGGTTGGAATTTTTGGTAAGGTTATTCGAGGGAGAGTGACTTTTGGGCGGGTGGGAGATGAGGGTAAATCTGTAAATTGACCTTTAAATGACTCTTGGTATTTCTACCATGACGGTCAATACGAAAATGACCAGATGGTCAATATAGAAATGACCTCTGTGCCTACGGTCAATACAACGTGGTATTGGTCCATTTCGAGGTCAGCACGAAAATGACCAGACGGTCATTATACGAGAAGGTCATTTTCATAATGACCGCCTGGTAATTTTAGTTGTAAGCTCGAAATTGGCCAATACCACGTCGTATTGACCGTAGGCACATCGGTCATTTCTATATTGGTCATTTTCGTATTGACCGTCCTGGTAGAAATAGAGGAAGGAGTCACAACGAAAATTACCAGCTGGTCATTATAGAAATGACTGATCTTGTAGAAGTATCAAAAGTTGTGCAGACAGGCTCCTTTACACAGAAATCGAGGAGTTGCATTAATTGAAGACGAGACGCAAATCAATCACTGTTGGGATTCATACAAATACGGTCATTTTCACAATTACCACATGGTCAATATCGTTGTGACCAAGATTATGACAGATATTCACGATTTAAAGGGGTCACAACGAAATTTAACCATATGGTCATTATGGAAATGACCGATCCTGTAGAAGTATCAAAAGTTATGCAAATTAATTGATTTTTTTATTTTTTATCCCTTTACGCACAAATCGAGGAATTGGCATTAAGAGTCGGGCCGCAAATCAATCACTGTTAGTATTCTTTCAAATACGGTCATTTTCATAATGACCACCAGGTCAATATCGTTGTGACCTCTGTATATGGTTAATAAGGCAACCCGCGGAAATCATGAGGTGGTCATCATGAAAATGACCATCCGAAAATAACATAAAACGGAGTTAGGATTTATTATTATGACCACAAAGTAATTAAAAAAATGACCATTACAAAATTAACTCATTACCGATATCACCAAACAATTAAAAATTCATCACGGAAACCCAAATATTTATATAAACCAAATTTTATAACGGATGGTTTATGTTTTGTTTTCAAGCAAATTTTTTTCCGAACGAATCAATAAAACTGTGACTAAGTTACGATTTGTTGTGTTCAGATTTGTTGGAGTTAGAGTGAGCTTCGATCAGTGGGTATGGTGCAGAGAGGATTCGTGAGGCTTCACTGAGAGAAAAAACGACGAATAAAACCGAAAGACAAAGTTTTCAAAATTTAGGGTACTCTTAGTTATATAGTCGGGATTGAAATGGGCGGAGAGTGGGCAAAACATTTTGTTTGGGTTTGACCAATACGTCACCGTATTGACCAATGACAGAGGTCATAACATTATGACCAGGGGGTTATCATGCAAATGACCAATAATATAACACAGAGGTCATAACAGTTATGACCAGGTGGTCATAATTGTTATGACCGACAGTCAAACACAAGGGTCATAACAGTTATGACCTGTTATGACCGATCGTCAAACACTTTGACCAATATGTCACCGTATTGACAATTTACAGGAGTCACAACGATAATGACAATGGGTCATTATGAAAATGACCGATCCTGTAGAAGGATGTCTGACCAAAAACTGGTCATTTTTATAATGACCACCTAGTCAATATCGTTGTGGCCAAAATTATATGCGAAAATTTAACAGTTACAAGGGTCACAATGAAAATTACCAGGCGGTCGTTATGAAAATGATCGATCCTGTAAGAAGACCAACTGTTAAACAAATTCATGTTCATAATGAAATTTTTTCCCCCTTGCAAACAAAGCGTTAACGCAAACTTTTTAAACATTGAAACCAGATTTTTGTAAATTTTTTAACTTTCGACTTCTTTGAATCGTTAACTTCGATTTTCCTTGAACCCTTCATCGGACAATGCTTCTCTCGATATCTGGTGCCGGTTTTTTAAACTATTCTAAATAGGTGGCCTTTTATATCATGAAGCTGTTTATAGATGCCTTTCGTGGTGGTTTCGGTCGGTTTCCAAGCGATTCCGCGATTGCAACTATTTCTCTCTCTAGATTTCATTTTCTCTCTCTAAAATACTGTAGATGCTGGTTTGGTACAGTTGTTTGGGGCATGCGAGGGAGATGATGGTAAACCCGTAATTTGACTTACATTTAATGCAGCTGGGCCCCACATATCATCGGCTTTTATGACGTGGCGGTGCTAGAAATAAGAGATGGAAAACAAATGCTGATTTTAATATTCTTTTCCCCACAGGTGCTAAAAGTGAAATTAACCTAAAAAGAAGTAACTTCTCATTTTAAAACAAGAATAAGTTTCATTCATTGCAACTTGCATATCTTTCTTTTAAATTCTTTTTTCTTCTTTTATATCTCTCAAGCAGACTACTAACTGAGATTCCTAATTGACATGATTAGTATGAAATTTAGTTAAGACCACATCAAATTTTATTTGAATTACATTTTTTAATTAGAAACCTCCATTATTTGAAAGTTTTTTTACAATTTATAGAATGACAAAACTCTATTTTAACCACCACTATTAGTTATATAGGTCAAATCTAAAAGGTCCAATGGTAAACTAGTTGATGTTTAGGAGCAATATTGTTGTTCTTTTAATTCAGCATTATAAGATTTCGTGTGAGCCCAATTATTTACTTATTTCGGGTATGTTAGTCATTAGAAAAGTTTTCTAATTATTTGGCTTTTAATTTAAATTTTGAGCTCATTACTGTAATTATTTTGGATAAGCATGGCATCATCAGAATCTTAGCAAATTAATTTTAGGATTTAGGAGGCTTCAAGGTAATATTATATCTGGGATTTCATTTATTACTGTTAATTAATGCACAAAACAGACCTTTATGCCCAAAACTCTTTATAAACTCATATTCCACTCTAAGAAGGATTACTAGGCTCCACTGGCGGAGCACCTGAGGCCGAGTCGAAGACCTTCTCATGAATTTTTATTTTATTTTTATAATGTTTTTAATAAGGATCTGTAAAACATTATTGTGTGTAAAAATTTCAATGCTTACATTTCCAATATCCATATCCAACATACGACATTCGAGAACAAACACACGTGTACTTAGAGAAATGGAGAGGATGTCGGCTTTTAAGAAATCAAAACAAAACAAAATTAACAAAATAAATAAATATAGAAAGTTCCTCCTTGTCGTCGTACTTGGGAGTAACTACTAATAAGGACACATTTATACACGTGGCCCATATCATGAGTCTGTTTGACAGAACTTATTAGAAATTATTTTTGGTTTTTAGGTTAAAAACAACTTCTGAAAGTATTTGATAATATGTCAGAAGAGCATTCAGTCTCTAAAAATGCTTCTTGTTAAAGTAAAAAAATGTTATTTCTGACAAAAACTCTTCTAATTAACTTAAACTTGTAATAATTTTAATTAGACATTATAAACTTCACTTAACATTTTAGTACTTATTATCTTAGGGCACATTTAGATCCCAATATCTCCCACTTGTCCTAAAACGCGTAAATGTGACTATTTACGCATCCCCATGCCTTCACGTGTTCTTCGAATCTTCTGGCCACCAAAGACTTCGTGAACGGGTCAGCAAGATTGTCCTCTGATGCGATTTTGCAAACCGTCACATTCCATTCACAACAAAGCCTCGTATGATGTGATATTTTCTGTCAATATGCTTACTCTCTTATGATGCCTAGGATCCTTGGTATTAGCTACTACTAGCACTGTTGTCACAGTAGAGCACCATAGCTTTATCTATACTAGGAACGACCTCAAGGTCACCAGGAACCTGCGGAGCCATACCGCTTCCTTTGATGCCTCACTGGCTACCACATACTCGGCTTCCATGGTCGAGTCAGTAATGCAAGATTGTTTAATACTCCTCTGTAACGACCCGAATTACACCATCCACGTAGGGCCGACTACGTAGACGTGGGTCGTTACCATGCTTGCTTAACTTACTTCTTAGTTTCTAATGCTTGAACTAACAGAAAATTTCAGAATAGTTTTTTTTTTTTTTTTTTTTTTTTTTCCAACTCAACTTAAACAAACTTGCCCATATGAGTAAACTCCATCATGACTACCCATTTCTTGTTTAACTAATTAAAAGGTAACACATAACCTTTTAAACAAATTGAGGTTTTTCATACACCTCTTACATATCACTTGATCATACATGTACTAATACATAACTTAAAGAGTTACGGAAAAATCTTCGTAGTGGTATTTCACACCGCCCTTCACTTGCTACAACATCGTCTCCATGGCCCACCAAGTAAAGCTGCAGGCATCTTTACCTACAGTATGAAATATACTGATGAGCTTTCGTCCAGCAAGTACAAACATAATCTCACAAAAACATTTTAAACATGTCAATCATCATGTAATTTATGCATGATCCATTTATGATTGATTAAATGTCTTATGCTTCATTATAGACTTAATTCTTGAACTTATTATCTTTCTTAACATGTGGGCCCATAGTGTATGTACCAAAAGCGCGCAGCCTCCAGACAAAGCTAGGGTTTGCAAGGTCCCTAACAGTTCTGGGAAAACATAGACTTGACCCTTCACGATCACGGAAGGTTGATTATCATATACCCTCAAGTATTATCAAGAGGTTGATAATCATAACTTAACTTGAACATGTAGCCTCCACGATCACGGGAGGGTTGGTACGACACCTTACTTGATTTATCTTACCATGTGGTTTAATATTAGTGAACATGCTTTATGATGTCATTATATCATAAATCATACTTAACATTTGCTATAACATGGCATACATAGCATAGCATAACATGGCATACATGAAACATGTTATATATTTGAAAATAGCTTACTATTTCCCATACTGTAGGTGAGGTTTGTACTTATCTGATATCCTACGCTCTTGACCTACTGTTTCCACAAAGCGCGTCAATAGATTCTACTCCTGTTTCAAACAGGATGTAAGATAATGATCATCTTATCTTACTGTAAATCATAATCATTAAATGTTGGAGTCCTAACCAACATCAATGAGTAACCCTAGTTATTATATCCCCCCTATAACTCATGATGACTTACTTGGTTACTTAAGGTAACCTTGGGTATTAACCCCATCATACGTGAATAGGGTTAGGTATCATCCTAACCTTGGCCTATGCCTGGTCATCTGTAATTATAATCCTTTTGGGTTTAAGATTCAAACCTAATCTTAATACCTTGTTGGGTTACCTTGAGTAACCCTTGAGGTATTCAAACTTAGTTCAATTATCCTAAATCAACCTTGGGCTTTAGACCCCGTCCAGTAACTCGGGTATGCTTCCCGATTATCGTCCATCATCGTCTTGTTACAAACTTTGGCTTAAAATTACCTTTTTCCTTATCTTGGAAAAATTTGGTGAATTAAGCTCAAAACCTTTAATTATCTTATAAAAATTCGAGGCTCTTAAAATAAAGCCTCATAAAAATCTTTGAATACTGAAAACTGTCGTTGGAACAGTCTCCACAGTCAGAACATTGGTGTTGTGCAAAAATACCGTTTTTCTGTGTTGTTTTAGAAAACCCTGTGCAGGAATTTCCTATTCCCTGCACAGTCTTTATAAAACCGTATCAGTTTAAAAATTCATTCCGATTTTGAAAAAGTTTTCTTCACAAAAGTTGTAGCTCTCGAAAAATTCTAAAAACTTTCATGTTTTGCAAAAAATCCAGTTCCGCTTGTATCCTTGTCAGTTTTCATTTGAAACTGGCTAGTCGTGCAAACTGGGACTGACCACTCAGGCTCGGGTTTTTGTAAAAACGAAGGCCTTTGGAACCTTATTTTTGAAAACTTTCTGTGCTATCCCCTAGGAAAAACCGTTCTAAACAACTTTCATGTTTAATGTTTTTCCAAATTCGGCCTCTAAAGGCCTTAAATTTCCACTTTCCCGAAACTGGCCAGTTGTACCCGAACTGGCAGTTTTCGGTTTTAAGTTCGGTTTACGTCCTATTACGCGCACACTACCTCAACCGCTTGCAGCGGGACCTTAATATCAGACATGCAGTGCTTCTACGTAAAACATACATCCATGCAAATCAAAATTAACATCATGCATTAAGCACAAAAACCCTAATCAACATAACAAACACTTAACATGCAATATTGAAACCACCCAAACCAAGAACCCTAACCAATCAAGCACATACCCTAAAATCCTAACTAGGGCAGAAAATTAAAGTGAGCTTATGCTCATACAAATCAAGCTTGAAATACATTTAAATTTCCCAAATGAAATTTAAATGAAACACTTAGAGTTTAAGGATTTATACCTCACTTAGATCCAAGATTTGGGCTTGGCTTTTGCTGTCCCTTTTTCCCTTCACCAACAGCCGGCCTTCCCCTCAATTGGGGTTCCAACTTTTTGGCCATAATCACATGAAAACATACACATAAATATCTTGTTCCAAACTCAATAACATACTTAAGGTTAAAGGGTTTACCTCTAGGGTTTGGAATTTGGTTCTCAAGCTTGGATTCCAAAATTTTTCTCTTTTTCTTGGCTGCCACCACAACCAGCCTTCTCTCCAAATAGGGTCCAAATATTTTCTAATCTTTGGCTTGGTTCTATGTGAAAATCCGGCCACTTCTAGCTTCAAAAATCCGGCCAAAATTGGATTTTTTTCTTCTTCCTTTCTTCTACTTTCCCCACAACCGGCCCTTGGCCAAAAAAAAATGGGTCTCCAAATTTTTTTCAAACTTTTGTTGGTGTTTTATCTAAAAAACCGACTACTCTCTTTCTTTTTCTTTCTCTTATTTGGCTCGGTTTCTAGGGTGAAAGTGTGAGAGAAAATTTTGCCATAGTTTTGGGGCATTTTCTCATTTTTGTGAACCAAATGAGCTTCCCACCTTCACCTATTTATAGGTGAAGAATATTTTCTAAAATTGCATAATGGGGGTTAAAAACAACATAATTGCTCAAAACTCCTCCTATGTGGCCGGTCATGAAGAAAACTTGGAGGCCAAGTACTTGTTCAACAAGCAAATGTTTGCTTACCTCACCAAGCTTATGTCACATGGCCTACATCATCACCAAAAATTACTTGCTCTTCAAGGTGCAATGAACCAAAATTTTTGCTTGTTCACCAAGCTTCTAACAATCGGCCATTCAATGGGTGTGAGCCAAAAAATGGCTTGCTCACCAAGCTACTTTCATTGCTTACCTCACCACACTTATGTTATCAAGATTACATCACCAAAAGCAAACTTGTTCACCAAGGATCACTAATGGAACCGGCCATGCTAGCTAGTTCTAGAACATGTGTGTGTGTGGATGCCAAACAAGGTGATGTGTCCAAGGGTGAACCATAGACAACACATACCACACTTTTTCGATCTTATCTTGCATTTAAGTCCTCAAAAACAAAATTAATTGTCCCCTAAATCCTTAGAGTGGCCGGCCACTTCAATGTGGTTGTTGGCCAATTTTTCAACCTTAATTCTTGCTTAAAACTTACTTTCCATAATTTCCAAAAATCCAATTAATCTAATTGGTCATCACCATTTGAGGTGTCCTCAAAATTAAGGCTCCATTTGGTTTTTCTTTACCAATGCAGTCCATATCACACTAATAAAGATTTTACAAATACTGCTTTCACTTAAACAGTATTGTTTCACTAAATTGCAGTTCGGAGTTCATCTTCGTAAACTTGGACTGCGTATGGATTTTTTTTTTTTAGAACTTGAAACTGCTAAATCCCCATTGCTCCAAATATTATTCATGATTATTCTAGAGCGATCCCATACCTTATTCTTACTTCTTCATCCGTAATGATGATTTTTCACAGTATAATTCTCATACTGTTTACTGTACTGCAATACCATCTCAGTCAAACTTAAAGTCAACCTGGTCAAACTAAAGTCAACCTTAGTCAAAGTTGACTCGAAGAAAATCATAAATTTCTATTTTGTCCCTTTCCTCCAAAAGGTCTTATATTTGCCTAAGCAAACTATTGTTGAGTCTCGTAGCTAATTAAACGAGAACTCAAACATATACTATTATTCAATCTGATCATGATTCAGACTTAGGTTTTCGTTGTTCCAATGGAACTCTTAAGTCATCAAAATTTCGGGTATTACATCCTCCACATAACGCACCACCGCCAAGGGTAAAAACATATCCTGAAGTCGATTTCCTTGAATCCTGATCTGATTGAAAATCAGAATCTGTGTATCCTGTAGGAACAAGGTCCTGACCGAATACACTAGCATATAGTCCTTCGTTCTCCGTAGATACTTGAGTATATGCTTGACCGCAGTCCAATGGTTCGGTCCCAGATTCGACTGATATCGACTTACCATACCAACCGCAAAACAATGTCAGGCCTAGTGCATAACATAGCGTACATAGACTACCTACCGCTGATGCATAAGGTACATTTTCATACGCTCCCTTTCTTCCGATGTCTTGGGACAGTCATCTCTAGAAAGCTTGATTCCAATCCTGAAAGGTTGGTACCTTTTTTGGAATCTTTCATAGAAACTTCTCAAGTACTTTATCAATGTATGAAGCTTGAGAAAGTGCTATCGTTTTGTTCTTTCTATCTCTAAAGAGTTGAATACCAAGAATTTAACTAGATTCTCCTAAGTCCTTCATGTCAAACTGTTTGGCTAACCAAACTTTGACAGATGATAATGTTGGCACATCGTTTCCAATAAGCAATATATCATCCACATAAGTATAAGGAAAACCACTTTCTCGTTCTTGATACATTTATAAACAACATGGTTCATCCATATTTTGTTCGAATCCATAGGTTTTGATCGCTTGATCAAACATAATATTCTAAAAACGAGATGCTTACTTTAATCCATAAATGATTTAAGCACTTGCATATCTTGTCTTCTTGGCCCTTTGCCTTGAACCCGTCTGGTTGTATCATATAGATATCTTCCTCAAGAGAGCCATTCAAGAAAGCTGTCTTGACATTCATTTGCCAGATCTCATAATCGAGAGCAGCCGCAATGGATAAAAGAATGCGGATTGACTTGAGCATTGCTATAGGCGAGAAGGTTTCATCATAGTCGATTCCTTCTTTCTGCAGATAGCCCTTCGCTACAAGTCTTGCCTTGAAAGTTTCCACTTTCCTATCCACACCTCTCTTTCTCTTATATACTCACTTACACCCAATCGTTTTATGCCTTGGGGTAAGTCTACAAGGTTCCAGACCCCGTTGGAATCCATAGATTCCATCTCTGTGTTCATAGCCTTTTGTGAAAGACTAGAATCAACATCCTCCATAGCTTCCTTATACGTAGCCGGATCATCAACATGTTCTATGGATTCTGCTTCAAAAACTTCACCATTGAACATGTACCTTTCAGGTTCCCTAATAATCCTCCCACTACGACGAAGCTCCCGTGTTTGTTGAATCTTTAGAGCGGTTTTTTCCACAGGATTTTCTGTGACTTAGGAATATCCAAAACCCGAAGTCATCTCCTTAAGCACTACTTTGCTATGAGGTTTAAAGTCTTCCATGTAACTTTCCTCCAGAAATGTTACATGTGTAAAACAAAGACTTTATTTTGCTTCGGATTATAGAAAAGACCACCTTTGTTCCCTTTTGGATAGCCAACAAACAAGCACACTTCTGATCGGGACTCCAATTTCTTCGCTTCCTTATCCAGGACATGGTGCCAGACAACCCCAAATTCGAATATGATTCAAATTAGGTTTCCTACTCGTCCATAACTCGTAAGGAGTTTAGGAACTGATTTGGAGGGAACGTTATTCAAAGATAGCATGCAGTTTGTATGGCGTGCCCCCAAAATGACAAAGGTAATGTGGAGTAACTCATCATAGACTGGACCATATCCAATAGGGGGTTCTATTCCTTCTCTCAGCTACACCATTCTGCTGAGGAGTACCAGGTGCAGTCAACTGGACTTGCCTAATTGTTTCTCCGCTTCAGCCCGAAATTCTTTGAACCTGTCAAAGGCTTCGCTTTTGCGGGTCATCAAATAGATATATCCATACGTTGAGTAATCATCAATAAAAGTGATATAATACTCATACCCACCACGTGCTTCTATGTTCATGGGACCACAAACATCCGTATGCACAAGTTCTAAAAGTTCCTCGGCACGACCATCCTTGGCAGCAAAGTGTCGTTTAGTCATCTTACCCTCCAAACAGGATTCACATTGTGGTCAAGGTTCAACCTCATACAAGTCAAGGCATTCCTCTTTTACCATCCTTTGAATTCTGTTAAGGCTTATGTGACCAAGTCGTAATGCCAAAGATATGATTTGTTAGAGTGAGAAGACTTATGTCTTTTAGAGTTCTTTTCCAATTCTATATCAGCAGTGAGTGCATCTTAGGTTTGATAAAATAAAGATTTTCAGGCATCCATCCATTACAGATAAGAGAATTGTTTTCCGAATAACAACTTTATTATTAAAGAAACTGAATAAGAATATTTAATTAAACAAGCTACCAAAATTAGGTTCATCTTGAAACTAGGAACATAAAACAATGTCTCAAAACAATAAACCTAAATTCATCAAAATAAAGATGAACTTCTCCCACTGCTTCAGCTCACACCAATGTCCCATCACCGATTCTTAACGTGAAATTCTCCTCATGCAGACTTCTCGTTACCTTGAACCCCTGCAGAGAATACAACATTGTTAGTAGCTTAGAATCTATAACCCAATTGTCCTTAGATTCTTCCACTAAACAACCGTCAAGATACAGGATATCGAAATTAACGTTTTGCTTTTGCATAGACAGGTATTCTCGGCAATCCTTCTTGAAATGTCATTTCTTCCCACAGTGAAACACTTAACCTTTTTGGGATCCACCGTTCACTTCTTATCTTTTTAGACTTCTTAGAAGGCAGATGCATTCACCGTAGACGTTGTTCCCCTTGTTCTTCCCCTTTTCCTTCTTCCTTTTGGGATTAGGAGCAGGCGAACAGGTTCAGCCACATTTGCCTCAGCTTAGATTCAGAACCCTTAAAAATGTTCTCAAAGGCTTGCAACTCTTTCATCAATTCCGTTAAAGACATCTTCTTCCGGTTAAGGTTGTAAATGCCTGAAACAAATCAAAATCCTTGGATAAGGTTTGGAAAACCAACCAATTGAGTTGCAGAATCGATCTCAGCCCCATTTGTCTGAGCCTCAGACAAATAAGCCATGACTTTCATCATGTGCTCCTTGATGTGAGTTCCAACCTTCTGCCTGCAGTTCATGAGACCTTTGATAGCATCGGTCTTAGCCTGGATAGTTTGTTCACCAAACATTTCCTCCAGGTTATCCATGATCTGCCTAGCAGTTTGATGTTCCTCATGCTGTTTCTGGAGCACGTTAGACATGCTCGCCCGAATATAGCACATGGCACTTAGGTTGGAATTGTCCCAGTGCTCAAGCGCTACAAAATTCCTATCAGGAGCATCGATCGCAGGCGTTGGCGGTCGAGGTTGGGTTAGGAAAAAACTGTGTTTCTTAAAGTTTAGGACGATAAGCAAGTTCTTTTCCAGTCATTAAAATTCTCGCCAGTTAATTTGTTGTGTAAGTATCACAGAAAGGGCTTGACATTTTGATCTATAATAAGAAAACATGTAAAAGTATGAGCAAACATCCTATCAGTTTATAAAATATGGTTTTGTAATGAAACAAAAAGATCTAAATACAATCTAAATGTTCATGTGTAAAATCCTTAAAACACATACCTTACAACGATAATTCCTACTTCTGCTTTCTAAGCTACCGAGGGGTAGTCATAGAAACAAGCCAAGAACACGGATCCCTTCCGATTAATACATATTCGTCCATGGAACAAACTCCATTAAATTATATTAACTATCGTTTATTTGGCCACTACTTTATATAACAGAGCCTCGAGAGAGGGTTAATAAATAAAGTAGCATGAGTGTGTATCGTTTCAAATTTTGAATCCATATTTTACATCCGCCACCGAGGGGTGATCTAAACATAAAATATGCCCAAAATTGTTATCCTTTCGGAAATCCAAATCAGTGTGCGCTCTAGGTAAGATATCTATCCGAAGGGAATTCTCGGGCAAAACCGAGTAGTAGGCACTACCATGCGTAACTATTGGACCAACGATGGAGGCCATAGGTCTTAGTGTGTAAAACATTCTCCCACTATTCTTTTAAATTAGTGTTTTTGTTTTTCATGTATAAACAATATTTATTGAGTGACACTCCCTAGTCTATATGGCATTTAATCAATACATCACGAAATAATATAACATATTCATCTAGCAACACATCATCTATGGTTTGCAAAATATGTAAATAGCCGTGGATCATGATTCCATCCTAGAGGAAAGAAAATTGCAAAATTTACAAAAATTAACCGAAACATATATCGGCCTTCATTTGTAGATCCATGTCTTGTATCCTTCTTCAATGTGTCTTCCTTCTCCAATGTCACATCTTTTTAAATTTAAAATTAAATTTAAATTTCAAAAAGATTATATGTGATTTTTAATTTTAATCAAAATTACAAAATATCAAAATTTAAATAAAATCCGGTTTATTAAATTTTAAAATTCAAAAACTTTTAAAATTTATAAATTTCAAATTTAAATCACAAAATTTTAAAATTCATAATAATATCCATTAAATTTAAATTTAAATTTCAATTTTGATTTCCAAATTATCAAGATCACATATCATTGGAAAATT
Organism: Ficus carica; assembly: GCA_009761775.1. Classification (NCBI taxonomy): domain Eukaryota; kingdom Viridiplantae; phylum Streptophyta; class Magnoliopsida; order Rosales; family Moraceae; genus Ficus; species Ficus carica. The sequence continues at coordinate 1,368 of VYVB01000483.1, read as the reverse complement.
TAATTTTCAAAAAGATTCTGTGATTTTTTTTTATTAAAAAAAAACTGTTTTTTAATTGAAAAAAAAAATAACATCCTTTGAAAATTTCCATACATTCGTTCATCTTCAATCTCCTCGAATCCATTGTAGCCCGAATTTTACAAAAAAATTATTACGCCGTTTTCGGCTTAAAAAATCCTAGGAATTGAAAGAACAACCTAGCGGTGATAATATATCACATCTATTACACTTGAAAAACCTAGATACAAATTCTAACCTCTATGGAATCATGACCGACAAAATTGAACAAGCATCATATTATAAAAATAAATAAAGTATTCATTCATCCATACATCCATTCATAATATATTTAACATACTCAAAAACCTAGAGTGTCAACTCTCTAAAATATTTCATTAATGCATAGAGAGAAATTTATTTGATCAAATAATTTATGTTATATACATGATCATGAGTAGGCTCTGATACCAATTGTTGGAAAAATCGGATCCGATATCAGAGTTACGGCGCAGAGGAAATTTTAAAATTTTTATGCCGATTCGGAAAAGAAACTCATGATGCATATAATAAAAAATAAATTCATGATCAAGTGTACCTTATTTCTTGGATTCCGGAATTGCTAGAGCGATTGACCAACGTGTCTTCTCTACTATTCTCGAGTTCACATCTCAGAGTGTGTGTGGGCACACGTTCTATGAATCCAAGCGACCGGTAATGCTTTCCGAAGTCTAGATCCCTCCTTCTCAATTCCGATGTTCCTCGTTGAGAATATGATCCAACTTCTTTCTTCAAAACTACAAAACAGGAACCGGTTAACCTCCTATGAAAATTATCATTCGATTTAACCTTCTTCACAGTTTTGATTCAATGAAATTTTCTCTCTTTTTCTCGCTCAAGAGTATGGCTGAATTTTATGATGTGGAAGAAACCCAAATTATTTTTCCTCTCACTCCAAAAACGTTTTTCTCCTTAGTGAATGACCAAAAAATTAGTTTTTCAAGAATTCCTAGCCTTTATATAGAAGTCCAATCCTTTTCAAAAAACTTCTCCTTTAAAAAATTAATAATTATTTTTCTGGATAAATTTTGAATCAAAAGATCATACAACTTTACGGCTAGATTCATTGAGCCTAAAAACGTTTTTCCAAGAGGAAATCAATCCTTAAAAATTCGGCCACTTTGAGATAAATCTTGATTGGTGGTTCAAATTTTAAATCAAAAATCTAGACAAGTTAAAAGATCCTACTCCTATCTAGATTCAAATTTCTTTTAAACCTTTTCGCATTTAAATAAGATTCACTTATTTGAATAAATTTTTCCACAAATATTATCCATATTAATTAATTTAAATCAATGGAATATTTCAAAT
>VYVB01000482.1:0-221096 GCA_009761775.1 Ficus carica | reverse complement strand
AAAGAACGATTCATATCATGATGATCAAATGCATCTAATTAAGTTGGCACCTCCTTCTCGTTAATCCTGTAATAGACTTCTGACTCTATATTATTGAAAAATAAAAAAAAGTCATAGAAAAAAAATCGAATGAAAAAGCGGAAATGAAATAAAGTTCACATGGACGTGAAAAGACATGACATAATTCTCAGCTATAGGAAGATGAAAAAAGAGAGGGAAAAAAAACAAATCTGAACTTTAAAATTCTTATGAAAGTTTTTCTCTCTTTAATGGCTCAGATTGTTGTTTTTATCCGATATATATCTGGTTTCATTGATCAAAGTTAAGTTCAAGACCTTCCGCTAACAAACGGGTGCTCTAACATACTTTTCATATCGGAGTGAACACGTTTGAGATGTTGTTTTGAGAAGATTCATCACTCTTTTTCTGTTTTCCTAAAGTTAACAGTACTAGGGCCAGTGGATCAAATCAAGTTGACTAGAAGTTCACGCAATTCAGATCTCATAATACTCAGATTATTATCATTAAAAAAGAAAAACATTAGTTTAAAACGATAATCTTTGCAAAAGATGAAATAAAATCTTGGCTTTTAAAATGAAAAGCTATATATTACACATGTACATATATATATATTTTGCTTACAGAATCTAACTTCCATGCTGGATTCAAGCTGGACTCGCTAGGCTTTCCCAGACTATATATATATATGAGGCTACTTTAGCGTCAACATGTGACTAATCCTGCTCATGACTTTTAGGAAATGATTACATGAAAAAATTCCTTAAGGTGAGGTTTAGATTAATTATAATCATGTTTTGTCATGTTGTGAAGCATAGTTGAAATATGATAAAAGAGATTTAATTAAATAATAATATCCATATAAAAAAAGGGCAAAAAAAAAAAAAAAAAAGAAGTGGTGGCACTAGACTATTAGTATAATATTAATGGCTCATGACCTATAAGAAACCTAAAAAGGGTATGCTTCCTTATTAGGAAAAGAAAGAATAAAGAAAGGGCATTTATTTAACAAACATGATTGTGCTTTGTCCATTTTAATAATAATATAATAAAAAATAATAATAATTTTTTTGTTGATTAAAAAATAATTTTAATTTTATTTTATTTTATTGGGGAGTCATTCATGAGCGGAGGGTGGTACACATAAAAAAAGACGGAAACCAACTTAATGGATGCATGACTCGGTTGAGGCACAAATCACGTGGCATTACCAATAAAAATGAGTTTGTCGGCTACTTTTGGAGGCCAGGATTGGAAGGGTGGTGGTGATATGTATATACTTTGTGTCTCTCTGAAACAACAAACATTGTTGATTATGGTGAGCATGTAGGAGAGGATAAACATTAATCTAAAGTAGAAAAACAAAGGAAAAAGAAAGAAGAAGAATATTACATGAAAGATGGATCAAAGAATATTATGTGCTTACGATCAGAATTTTTCGATACGATATGAAAAAAAAACCTCTATCATAAGGATTTTGATTTTAAATATATCGTCAGATCTGTACCAAGTTTTACTAGACACATGCATTATGACGATTATGACTAAATAGAGGCGGGGATTTTTTTTTTTTTTTTATATTCCAAAGTAAAACGATTCCCCATCGTTAATTACAATGCGCTAATTAGATTCCTAATCATGATCGTTACGGGGTTCTTGGGGGTGCTTTGTTTATTTATTTAATTAATTATCCCATTATATATAATCGAAAGCAAAAATGTATGAGCACCAAAAGAAAAAGTTATTATGACCAATAGAGTTCATGTCCAATCCTATAGAGATCAATATGCTTAGGTATAACCTTTCAGCCCATTGTTTCATGTCGCCGGATCGGTTATCTTGTGGGGTCCATTATGGAGCGAACACCCGCATGACCACATAAAAGTACACCCCCAAACCCAAAAAAATAAAAAATAATAAATTAAAATTAAAAAAAGAAAGAGAAAAAAGTGTTATTCCCTCTCTTTCAGATCATGATTGCAGTCATATGGAGTACTAGTGGTATGGGGGCATTACTTTGATCAGCTTCCCATTTTGATCAAGCTTCTCTCTTCTAACCATCCATGACTGTTCAATTTTATTTTTGCACTCTTCAAAGACCAAATAAACAAATTAATTAAAAAAAAAAAAAGGCGTGACAAAATAGATAAGAAAGATTATAGAGAGAGAGAGAGGGGAGAGGAGAGAGAGAGAGGGAGATGAAGAGGGTGTGTTGAGACCAGGTAAGGTGGGGAACATATTCATTTGGAAATTGAAGATATATAATGAACATAGGCATATAGGCTGTATAACTGTGTTTCTTATGGCTATGAAAGAGGGATTAGGGGTTTGTTCCCAATAAAAACAGTTTAAGAGGGGGAGTTAAGTGGACCATGGGTGTTTTCAAGAATTGCTAGCTTGTCTAGATAGTGCTATGAGATGTAGAGTGTCATTAATATATTATATATACACACACACACAACTGGACGTTAGAATATTGTACAAATATTATATGTCAGATAGCTAGATAAGAGAGTATAACTTTTTTCTTTTTGTTTTTTCTAATGACAAAAGTTTTGTAACAATGGTTTTATTTGACTTATAGTGTCTATGGTGTTGAAAGATGGGGGGGTTGGTGTGGGTTTGTAGGGGGGAGAGAGATGAGGATGGTCCATGTTGCAAATGCATCTAAAAAGGGAGAGATGGTCTTGCAAATTGATCCCCATGAAGAATGGAAAGGAAATTGCATAATTGTTCTTGTTTGCAAGTATCCTTTTGCCTTTTTTTTTCTTTTTTCCCCATTAAAAAGGGAACGTGGGAATGGTGGTGGATGACAAAAGTGCACCCCTTTCTTAAGTATATTTGCCCCCACACCACCCCCTCTTAAATGAAAATCCCTTATATATCTTGTTCCAATGGTAGTAGGTATTGGTTAATAGCATCTAGACACACATTTAATTTTAGTGGACTACACCATTGCAAGATTGCCCCAAAACTAATGACAAAAAGACCCCTTTAAGAGTAGTAGTGTATTTTTTTGAATTAAAAAAAAAAAATTAAGTCTTCTAGCTAGAGAGAACACTTTGTTTGTTTGTAATTATTATAAGCTAATGATCGTAGATTGAGAAATGCATCATGCATAAGCATTTTCCTTGCTTGTTAGGTGAAAGACATGTTGATGGAGTTTATGTATGTTTTCAACTTGCAGCCGAAAAGCAAAATATAACTTTTGTCCAACCTCCTCATACACAATGGTAAAAAACCTGCTTTAATGATCATGCCACAAGTTAAAAATGATGGTTTTATAAACAATGTTTATTTTGTATATATACGTGTATACATATATTGTGATTACTACATTTTCAGTGCGCCACTCTTTTAACTTTCTCCACGATGGTAAATTATTCCTAGAAAGTCAAACTTTTCAACAATTTTTACTTATGATAAAGTACGTTATGGTTTATAAAAGACTAGCTCGTTGTGGAACTTTTGGTTGTGAACATGGGAGACGAAATCAAGTTGTAGACAAAAATGAAGAAACAAGGAAGAAGAGAATATCCAAACATGAATACTATGGACTTTCATTAAAGTTGGTCCTATTTTTCATGACTAGAAGCCCATTTCAATCAAGAGCCTAATTCAATCCAACCTTACAAGGCAACAACATTTTTAGTAGCCTTAGAACGATACAAACTGACTACATCAAACTACAATTTCGGGTCCCATACTCTGTAGCCCTATTTTTGACTGGAATATGAGGAATAGGATGGATGTTGCCAGGTGTATAGTAGCCGAGTGAAAAGTTGATCCATTTTTCAAGTAGAAGTAAATCGGGTCCTGTTGTGAAAAGTTGATCCATTTTTTCAAGTAGAAGTAAATCGGGTCCCTCTTTGTACTATTGGTCGATCCGGACTTCTAGAGTGACGAAGGAAATGGAGGACGGAATGGCATTAGGCAAGAAGGGATGGCCAGCAATGTCAACTCGTGGCATGGCTTTCATACCTTTTTGAACTAGTTTAGCTTGTGAGGGGGATATGAAGAGAAGATTGTAACACCCGAATTTCTTCGGTTCATATTTTTTTTAGAAATTTCGTGTAAATATTTACCGTAATCGGTATTTCATGAGGAAGTTCGTTTTAGAACTTAATTTTGTGTCACGAGTTCTTAAGATTTATTAAGACTCAAAAACAAATTGCATGAACTCGCAAAAGACCTTTATGAGTGAAAGGAGGTCGTATTTGCACATGTCAAGACAAGTCGACGTTGACCAATAAGTCAGTTAGACCAAAACGGTCGAAAACGTCAAACAAGAATTTTATGATCGCAGTATACAAGTGAAATTACTGCTAAAAACTCATTTCTTGATCAAGATGAGTTTGAATAGAATTAAAATCACCTTAGAAAAATCAAGCATACTAAGCTAGAGTTCAGGGCGAAAGGATTCGGAAAAATAAGAGAAAAATTTTTCCGATCGAGTTTTTCACAGATCGAAATTTTAAATGCAATGTAATTTTTGATACTGGGTATTTAAGCACCCCAGTATTAAAATTTATTGCAATGTGTTGAAATCACACAATTTTTCAAAAAGATTGAACCAAACAAGCCTTTAAGCTTAATTACATCACAATTAAGCTAAGTTAGGACATAACCCTTCACACACTTGGACCAATGAGCATGTGACACCTCATCTATGAGTTGTCAACCACTCCCCACTTCTCTCCCCTTAGCAGCCGGCCACTTAGCCCCCTTTGGGCAATGACTTGCAAAAGTTGAGGACCAAATACCAAGATTGGAAGCAAATTTACCTTGGAAAAGAAAGCTAGGATTTCCCCTAGCTAGAGACACTATTTCTAGGGATTTCAAACCCCAAAAAGACAGCAGCCCTTAACCCATTATCAGCCATACCATTGGCATTTCCCCTCCAAGAAATCCAAAGAACAGAGAGAGAGAGAGAGAGAGAGAGAGATCAAGAAAGTTCAAGCCAAAAATTGTGAGAAACCCCCTAAAGCCTTTGGTTTTCTTGTGAGTTCAAAGGAGAGATTTGTTCAAAAAATTTTCCCCTCTCTTTCCCATCTTGCCGAGTGTTTGGGAGCTGAGAAAATCCAAGAAAAAATTTTCGGGTTTGGCTAGAATCAAGGGTTGAGTGAGGGTGTGATCTAGAGCCAAGAAAAACCAACCATTTTGGTGAGTTGATGCTTAAGGAGATCCACGGATTTTAAGGTAAGATTTTTGGGTATTTTCTTCTCTTTTGCCAAGGTTGGTTAGGGGAGGAAGTTAACAAATTTTTGTGACCATTTTTGAGGTCCAAACCGTGCACTTTGGAGGCTAAATTTCGACTATGATCAAGCTAGTGACACCCCGGATTTTTGAGGTAAAAATCCGAACTTTACCCTAGTTCTTGGTTCAAATTTTTGGTTCATTTTCTCAAGGGTTTTACCATGTATTTCAAGCACAAAAAGTTGTAAGAGCTTAAGCTCATAATTTTCGGTTTTAGCCCTAAATAGCTTAGGTTATATTTTTATGCTTGATTTAGGTTTTTGAGGTGATTATTTTGCATGTTTGGTTGGAGATTGCTCTATGATTTTTTGTGTGCTAGAGATGCATGCTAGGGTTTATATTTAAGGGTTTTATGTCCCTAATATGTTTATCAAATTTCTAGATACATGTTCTAGGGTTTGTATGATGTTATGGTTGTGCTATGTTGTATGTATGTTTCTCTCTCAAAACCGTGGACCAAGGGGTCTCGGCTTTGAGTCGAATCCGAAAACACGGGATTTAAAATTTTATGTGTATGAGGGACGTTAGAGGACGTGCATGTGTTAGTAGGTCCCGCATTGGGCGGTCGAGCTAGAGCGACGCATAGGACGTAAAATTTGGACTAACACCAAAACTGCTCTCGGGTCCAACACCCGGCAGCTCGGAAAAGTGGGATTTACAGGTCCTTAGAGGCCGAATGGGTAAAAACTTAAAACACGAAAGTTGTTCGTTAGGGTGTTTCCTAGGGGACAATGCGGACAGATTTCAAAAATAAGGCTCCAATGGCCTTTGTTTTTAAGAAAAACCGAGAACTGGTCAGGGTGACCAAGTTCCAACGATTCACATGAGTTCAAACAAAAACTGGCATCAACTGAGCCAGAATCAGAAAATGTTCAAAACATGAAAGTTTTAGATCTTTTAGTTAGCTACAACTTTCGTGAACAAAGCATTTCCAAATTCGTTTTATATTTTAAGTTATGAATTTTCAAACAAAAGCCGTGCAGTGAGCAAAATCTCATGCACGGGATTTTCTAAACCAATGACTAGGAAAAACGTTTTTCTAACTTTCAAACATCATTTTCAAACCCGAAAACCGTTCCAAAGGCGGTTTTCGATCCCCAAATGTTTTATAGAAATATTTTCAAGTGTTTTGTAATTTCAAGACAAGTTTGGGTGCTATTCACCAAACTTACTTAAATAAACAAGAAAATGATATTTTAAAGCAAGTTCAAGGTTTTCAAGATTAAAATAAGTAAGATACTGCGTTAGTAGCCGGAAAATTATTCCGAGTTACTAGGGCCTTGCCCAAGCCCAGAGTTAACCTTGCGGATTAAGGTTTAAGTTAAGATTATGATTCTCTACATGAACCCTTAATTAATATTCCGTTGTGGGTTACGCCGTGTGACCCCTTCACATGTGTTAGTAGAGGGACATATAACCGAAAATATTATATATGTTGGTTTAATCCGACATTAAACGATCCTAGAATAGAGACCTCACGTGTAAACGTCCATGGGCAGGAGGTGACCTGCGAGCGTGCTCTGGAAAGGAAATTCGATCACGCGAACAACGAAGACAAGGTAAGTACAACGCCGCCTACAGCATAGGCTAGAGTTGTATGTTTACCTAACATGTTTGCTTTACACTGTTTAAGTGTTATTTGATGAATTGCTCGATGGTTGCAATATGCTTACTGTATGATGAATGTTTCAAATGCTAATGTCATGCTTTAAAAGTATGTTTCAAGTATTGTTATTATGCTTACATGAAAAAGTACGCCTGTCCATACATTGATAGAACATGAGATTAGGAGACATCATATAAGTATGCTCACTAATCTATCAAGTGGAAAGATGTCAAGAAGACATACAAACAGAACGTTTGAGAAAAGGCCACAAGAGCCAGTGTCGTGCCCCTGATGACGATCGGGTCGAAAGCTTAGGTAATCTCCTCAAGTTGCGCGCCGGGTACGTGCACATCAAGTTAACGGGCCCACAAGTAACATCAACAAGATAAAGTGTGATACAAGAAAGCAAGCATAACTGGACATAAACGGTTCATGCATTTCACGATAGAATGTCATGTTTAAGATGAAGAAATCGATGATATGATGCCATGTTTATGCTTTCATGTTTAAGATGCCATGTAAAAGGTTATGTATGTTTCATGTAATTGGTTCGCGGTATAGGAGTTGTACTTGCTGAGCTTTCGCTCATTGTTTGAAGTTTTTGCTGTAGGTAAACAGCCTGTTTTGAATTAACTGCATAGTGGAGGATGAAGCCGGTGGCTGTGAAATGATGAACGGGTTGGGGTTCGCAACTCAGAAGATTTCATTAATATATCTATTTTGAGAAAACAGACAGTTATTTTATTTACGTATGAGTGTATGTAAATAATTTCTAAGTATAATGCTTCCGCTATTAATATAAAAAAAAAAAAAAAAAATCCCCACTATTTTCATGATTAAAAATGGGATAAAACAAGTTTAAGTTCAAGTAAGTTTAAGTCAACGGCCTGTGCAAGGCGGGTCGTCACAGATTGGTATCAGAACGGTTCCCTGCGACATCATTTCACGGTCTGCCTGCCATCGCCGCCACCATATGTAAGTTTAGATTTACTTTATGTTTTATATATGTATGCTTATAGTTAAGTATTGCGTGTTAGATACGGTACGATGGACCCCATGATGACCGAAGAGGATAGAGACTCTGTTACGGTTTTCTTCCGCGCACACCCCCTATCCTTTGACAGCACGAGGCGTACAGTGCACGTCGAGGTGTGACTCCACGATATGGAGCAAACATTCTTGATGTGCCACATCCCGGACTATCTGGAAATCATGCTCGCTGCTAAATGTCTTTACGGAGATGCGCGACTATGGTGGATCGATATTGGTGAGCGTCAGGTGCCTAGTCGCACCTGGGCGGAATTTCGTGCGGTGATGTTAGAGCGCTACGGACCACTCCCACCCAGAGATGAGGGTGCACCTGCTAGAGATCCGGATATTTACCGTGATTTGCGTCATACACGGTACCAGGTGTTATCCCAGGCCTGGCACGCATACCCGGGCGAGACGATGAGCCACTACTGGTGGAGGTTTGAGGAGATGATGCATCCCCATGTACCCCAGGATCTTCCAGAGCCCCAGTTGGAGGCAGTGACTCTACTAGTAAACGGAACGCCGCCTCACATCAGACAGCATGTTCCGCAGCCTACCCTCCACTCGACCGTCGCTGGGACCCTCGACGATATCTTAGCGGCAGAGATTATTGCTCAAGACGCCGGGAATGATGCTCCAGCGAACCCTGAGCAGCCCCCAGTCAATGATGCTGATGAGCCCGAGCCACAGTATGAGGTGGGGCCGCTTGCCGGCGAGGACGAAGATCCTCAGTATGAGGTCGGACCACTTGAGGATGAGATGGAGCACGCCCAGAATCCACTCATCATCATATCCAGTGATGATGAAGATGAGGAGGACGACGATGAAGACATGGAAGATCCCGAGGAGATCCCGGACGACGAGGAGGATCCCGAAGAGTTTCCCCTCGAGGACGAGCCACATCACGTCGTTCCAGATGACGGGGACTGGGAAGACGATTTAGGGGACGACACGGATTCCGATATATCCGCGCTTGAGATCGAGGTCATCCGTTAGATTAGGGCCGTTTTGTTTGGTACCCTCTTTCTTTTGTACTAGAATTTTATTTATATTTTGTTATGTACATTCGGACGTTAGGATGTACCTTATGTATGATGGAAAGTGTTAGATCACTTCCATCTTGTTGTTTTAACCATGTGTATTTTTGGTAAAGTGACAAGTATTTTTGAAAATATGTATATATATCAGTACCCGGCACCTTTTTTGAAAAATACCGAGGGAATCATGTATTTTGAAAGCCTTGTATTTTGATTATGTACAAAGAGACCGTGCATACACGGGTTAAATGAAATCAAATGATATTTTCATTTCTCTTTACGAGTTTCTTTTTACAAGTAAATATGTCATTAAATATCTGCCTTTGAGTTATGGCAAGATACAAGTATATTATGATATTACATGCATGTTGTGATGTTTTATGATGTAATGATAATAATTATATGAAAGAAGAGATGTGATTAATATCTTTTCTTGCTATAAAGGTTACAAGATGGTATGTCCGAGGAGAACAATGCCGGTAAATCCTCCAGCACAGGATTTGACCGCCATATTAGCAAATATACAACGCCAGCTGCAAGAGCAGCAACAAGAGATGACTCTTATTCGTGAGCAGCTAGCTCAGCAGAATCAGGGACCCAGAGTCCAAGAGGTTCCACCACCGGCACAGCCAGTCCCTCCGGCAGTGCCGCCAGTGCAACCTATTCCTCCCGTAGCACCCCATGTGCCGAATATTCCTCCGGTAGCCCAACCAGAGGTTAGGCAGGAAATTCCGCGGAACGCTGAGGTTCCAGTAGCCCCGGCTGAAGTACAGATGCAGCCACAGCCACAGCCGGTGAGAGAGGACCTTCTGTATGAAAGGTTCAGAAGGATGAAGGCGTCCGAGTTCGAGGGGCCAATTGATCCGATTGCAGCCGACAACTGGCTGATCGACATGCAAGTCATTCTGGACTTTATGCGCCTGACCGAGCAAGAGAGAGTACTCTGTGCATCCTTTGCGCTGAAAAAGGACGCGAGGCACTGGTGGATAACAGTGCAGATGAGAAGAAATGTGCTGACTATGTCCTGGCGAGACTTCGTGGACGAGTTTAGGGCTATGTACTACAACAAAGAAGTCCTGGCTGCCCAGCAGGACGAACTCACCAGCTTCACTCAAGGATCCATGACAGTGATGGAAGCTGTCAAGAAGTTCGAGCAATTGGCCCGGTTGTGCCCGAACTTAATTACCAGTGAAACTGAGAAAGTACGGTTGATGATGAAGATGTTCCGCACGGATATTGCCCGCCAAGTGAGCGCCGGAAACAGTCCCCCTGTAACAGTGTCGGACTGTATTGAGAGAGCCCTGAGAGCCGAGTATTGGATCAACAGGGATAAGGAGGCCAGAGCCCAATTTTACCAGTCCAAGAAAGAAGAGAAAGCTCTAGCCAAGACGAACCAATCCCGTCAATCCACGGAAGCTAAGCCACAAGCCCAGGCCAACAACCCCAATGCACAAGGTCCCCGACAACCCGGAAAGAACAAGCGGAAGGGGAATTTCAACAACCAGGGACAGCAGAGAAATTTCCCCAAAAGAGAAACAACCAAGGCAACGAGAGGAACAAGAATAGTTACCCTCAGTGCAACAAGTGTGGTAAGAAGCATCCGGGTGTCTGCCGTCAGGGGACCAACACTTGCTATGTCTGCGGCAAGGAAGGGCACTACGCGAGAAGCTGTCCTCAGAACACACAGCAGCAGTATCAGCCCTATTCGAACAGAAACCCCCAACACCAGCAATTACATGCAGTCCAGGCTACACTCGAAGGTCCATCGATTGCCCAGGGTAGATTGGAGGCACCCGAGCGACAAGCCAGGATATACGCTTATACAAGAGGAGATGCAGAAGCGGGCACCTCCAACGTGGTGACAGGTCAGCTTTCTATCGCCACCTATGATGTAATTGTCCTATTTGATTCTGGCGCTACCCACTCGTTCATATCGATGGAGTTCGCTCAGAAGATAGGCAGAGTCGAGAGTAGAGTAGAGCAGACCTTTTCGGCATCTTTGCCATCGGGAGAAGTTTTGTGGTCCAACTTTTGGATCCAAAATGTTCCTATTAGGATCAATGGCAGAGAATTACTTGCAGATCTCATCGCAATCAGGCTACACGATTTCGATGTGATCTTGGGGATGGACTTCTTAGGCCGTCACAACGCAAAGATCGACTGCCGAAAGCGTAACGTCACGTTCAGCCCCTGCGACGATGAGGATTTCAGTTTTCAAGGACAGTCCCGACGTTCCACCACAAAGCTCATCTCCACAATGAAAGCCTGGAAAATGTTAGCCAATGGATGCCAAGGATATTTGGCTAATTTGGTGGACAAGGAGCAAGAAGAAGAATTGACACCGGAAGGAGTTCCTATTATTAGGGAATATCTGGACATCTTTCCACAGGATTTACCCGGACTTCCACCGGAGCGTGAGATTTCCTTCGAGATCGAGTTGCTACCCGGAGCTGCACCAGTGTCCAAGGCGCCGTACAGAATGGCACCGGCCGAGCTAAGAGAACTCCAAGTACAGTTGCAGGAGTTACTCGACAGAGGATTCATCCGACCAAGCCACTCTCCATGGGGAGCACCTGTCCTGTTCGTGAAAAAGAAGGACGGATCGTTGCGCATGTGCATCGACTACAGAGAATTGAACAAGCTGACGATCAAGAACAAGTATCCACTGCCCAGGATCGACGATTTGTTCGACCAGCTTAGAGGAGCAGAAGTGTTCTCCAAAGTGGACTTGCGATCAGGTTATCATCAACTTCGAATCAAGGAGTCGGATGTGTTCAAAACAGCTTTCAGGACGCGCTATGGGCATTACGAGTTTTTAGTAATGCCATTCGGATTGACGAACGCCCCAGCTGCATTCATGGATCTCATGAACCGAATTTTCAAGGAATACTTGGACAAATTTGTCATCGTTTTCATCGACGACATTTTGATCTACTCGAGATCCAAAGAGGAGCACGAACAACACCTCAGGCTGGTAATGGAAATGTTGAGGCGACATCAGCTATACGCCAAATTCACGAAGTGTGAATTTTGGCTGGAGAAGGTTCACTTTTTGGGGCATGTAGTATCAAAAGAGGGAGTTTCTGTAGATCCAGCGAAGATTGAAGCGGTTAGCTCATGGCCGACCCCTAGGAACGTTACCGAGATAAGAAGCTTCCTAGGGCTCGCTGGATACTATCGACGCTTCGTAGAGGGATTCTCCAGGATAGCAGCACCCCTCACGGCCCTCACCAGGAAGGACATAAAGTACGAATGGACTCCAAAGTGCGAGGAAAACTTCCAGAAGCTGAAGAAAAAGCTGACAAGTGCCCCGGTGCTCATCATTCCTAATGTTGATGCGGGAAATTTCGTAATCTACAGCGACGCTTCCAAGACTGGGTTAGGAGCAGTTCTGATGCAGGACGGAAAGGTAGTAGCTTATGCATCAAGACAGCTGAAGAATCATGAACAGAATTATCCTACGCACGATTTGGAGCTAGCAGCGGTGGTCTTCGCACTTAAGATATGGAGACATTATCTGTATGGAAACAAGTGCGAGATCTACACAGATCACCAGAGCCTCAAGTATATATTTACTCAGAAGGAGCTGAATATGAGACAAAGAAGATGGCTGGAGTTAGTAAAGGATTACGACTGCGAAATCCTTTACCACCCTGGAAAGGCCAACAGGGTAGCCGATGCGCTGAGTAGGAGATCAGTAGGCACACTGATGTCCATTGAAGCACTTCCCAAGGCGTTGCAGAAAGAGATCAGTAATTATCAACTGGAAATAATCACCGGGAGATTGGATTCACTGACTCTTCACTCAGATTTACTAGACAGAATCAAGGCGCATCAGGGAGAAGATTTTTCGTTGAGGAAGGCGCGACTTGCTGATCAGGACGGCAAGGATTTTACGACTTCTGCAGATGGAATAATCCACTTCAAGAGACGGATTTGGGTTCCAAAAGTGAAGGAATTAAAGGAACAAATCCTAAAAGAGGCACACCAGACGCCATATTCTGTACATCCAGGAGCTATCAAGATGTACAAGGACCTCAAGGAGACATACTGGTGGCCCAACATGAAGAATGACGTGGCAGAATTCGTGTCGACTTGCTTAACTTGTCAGAAAGTTAAGGCAGAGCACCGACATCCCGGAGGCGAACTACAAAAAATTGAACTCCCAGAATGGAAATGGGAGCAAATTACGATGGATTTCGTAGTAGGATTGCCAAGGACGATAAGTGGAAATGATACGATTTGGGTCATTGTTGACAGATTGACCAAATCAGCCCATTTTATCGCCATCAAAGCCACCTTTTCAGTAGAAAAATTGGCCGAACTCTACGTAAATCAAGTCGTCAAGCTGCACGGAGTGCCAAGATCGATCATATCCGACCGCGATGGGCGTTTTACTTCGCGTTTCTGGACCAGCGTTCATATGGCAATGGGGTCGAGATTGAAGTTCAGTACTGCATTTCACCCCCAAACCGATGGTCAATCGGAGAGAACTATCCAGACGCTTGAAGATATGCTACGATCGTGTGTCTTGGACTTCAAAGGAAATTGGGATCAGAAGCTTCCGTTAATCGAATTCTCGTACAACAACAGCTATCACTCTTCGATTGACATGGCACCATTCGAAGCGTTGTATGGGAGAAAGTGCAGATCGCCAATTAATTGGCAAGAAGTCGGCCAGAAGCAGCTACAGAAGACAGACTTCATCAAAAAGACCTCCGAGGATATCCAGAAAATCAAACAAAGGCTCGACATGGCTTTCAGTCGTCAGAAGAGTTACGCTGATAAGCGTCGCAGACCTTTGGAATTTCAAGTTGGGGACGCAGTCTTCATAAAGATTTCTCCAATGAAGGGAGTAATGAGGTTCGGTAAGAAGGGAAAGTTAAGCCCGCGCTACACAGTACCGTTCGAGATCCTGGAAAGGGTTGGAAAGGTCGCATACAGACTCGCTTTACCGCCAGAGCTAGCATCAATGCACGACGTTTTCCACGTTTCGATGCTCAAGAAGTATATCTCGGACCCTTCCCACATACTTCATCAGGAGCCGATAGAGGTTCAGACCGATATGACATACGAGGAGAAGCCTGTCAGAATCCTCGATAGGGAAGATAAGGTCCTGAGGAACCGAACGATTCCTATGGTCAAGGTTTTGTGGAAGAATCATGCGGTTGAAGAAGCGACATGGGAAGTCGAGAGCGACATGAGAAGAAACTACCCCGAATTGTTCTGATTTTCGAGGACGAAAATTTTTAGGGGGGGTAGATTGTAACACCCAAATTTCTTCGGTTCATATTTTTTTTAGAAATTTCGTGTAAATATTTACCGTAATCGGTATTTCATGAGAAAGTTCGTTTTAGAACTTAATTTTGTGTCACGAGTTCTTAAGATTTATTAAGACTCAAAAACAAATTGCATGAACTCGCAAAAGACCTTTATGAGTGAAAGGAGGTCGTATTTGCACATGTCAAGACAAGTCGACGTTGACCAATAAGTCAGTTAGACCAAAACGGTCGAAAACGTCAAACAAGAATTTTATGATCGCAGTACAAGTGAAATTACTGCTAAAAACTCATTTCTTGATCAAGATGAGTTTGAATAGAATTAAAATCACCTTAGAAAAAACAAGCATACTAAGCTAGAGTTCAGGGCGAAAGGATTCGGAAAAATAAGAGAAAAATTTTTCCGATCGAGTTTTTCACAGATCGAAATTTTAAATGCAATGAAATTTTTGATACTGGGTATTTAAGCACCCCAGTATTAAAATTTATTGCAATGTGTTGAAATCACACAATTTTTCAAAAAGATTGAACCAAACAAGCCTTTAAGCTTAATTACATCACAATTAAGCTAAGTTAGGACATAACCCTTCACACACTTGGACCAATGAGCATGTGACACCTCATCTATGAGTTGTCAACCACTCCCCACTTCTCTCCCCTTAGCAGCCGGCCACTTAGCCCCCTTTGGGCAATGACTTGCAAAAGTTGAGGACCAAATACCAAGATTGGAAGCAAATTTACCTTGGAAAAGAAAGCTAGGATTTCGCCTAGCTAGAGACACTATTTCTAGGGATTTCAAACCCCAAAAAGACAGCAGACCTTAACCCATTATCAGCCATACCATTGGCATTTCCCCTCCAAGAAATCCGAAGAAGAGAGAGAGAAGAGAGAGAGAGAGAGATCAAGAAAGTTCAAGCCAAAAATTGTGAGAAAACCCCCTAAAGCCTTTGGTTTTCTTGTGAGTTCAAAGGAGAGATTTGTTCAAAAAAATTTTCCCCTCTCTTTCCCATCTTGCCGAGTGTTTGGGAGCTGAGAAAATCCAAGAAAAAATTTTCGGGTTTGGCTAGAATCAAGGGTTGAGTGAGGGTGTGATCTAGAGCCAAGAAAAACCAACCATTTTGGTGAGTTGATGCTTAAGGAGATCCACGGATTTTAAGGTAAGATTTTTGGGTATTTTCTTCTCTTTTGCCAAGGTTGGTTAGGGGAGGAAGTTAACAAATTTTTGTGACCATTTTTGAGGTCCAAACCGTGCACTTTGGAGGCTAGATTTCGACTAGGATCAAGCTAGTGACACCCCGGATTTTTGAGGTAAAAATCCGAACTTTACCCTAGTTCTTGGTTCAAATTTTTGGTTCATTTTCTCAAGGGTTTTACCATGTATTTCAAGCACAAAAAGTTGTAAGAGCTTAAGCTCATAATTTTCGGTTTTAGCCCTAAATAGCTTAGGTTATATTTTTATGCTTGATTTAGGTTTTTGAGGTGATTATTTTGCATGATTGGTTGGAGATTTGCTCTATGATTTTTTTGTGCACTAGAGATGCATGCTAGGGTTTCTATTTAAGGGTTTTATGTCCCTAATATGTTTATCAAATTTCTAGATGCATGTTCTAGGGTTTGTATGATGTTATGGTTGAGTTATGTTGTATGTATGTTTCTCTTTCAAAACCGTGAACTAAGGGATCTCGGCTTTGAGTCGAATCCAAAAACACGGGATTTAAAGTTTTATGTGTATGAGGGACGTTAGAGGACGTGCATGTGTTAGTAGGTCCCGCATTAGGCGGTCGAGCTAGAGCGACGCATAGGGACGTAAAATTTGGACTAACACCAAAACTGCTCTCGGGTCCAACACCCGGCAGCTCGGAAAAGTGGGATTTACAGGTCCTTAGAGGCCGAATGGGTAAAAATTAAAACATGAAAGTTGTTCGTTAGGGTGTTTCCTAGGGGACAACGCGGACAGATTTCAAAAATAAGGCTCCAATGGCCTTTGTTTTTAAGAAAAACCGAGAACTGGTCAGGGTGACCAAGTTCCAACGATTCACATATGTTCAAACAAAAACTGGTATCAACTGAGCCAGAATCAGAAAATGTTCAAAACATGAAAGTTTTAGATCTTTTTGTTAGCTACAACTTTCGTGAAGAAAGCGTTTCCAAATTCGTTTTATATTTTAAGTTATGAATTTTCAAACAAAGGCCGTGCAGTGAGCAAAATCTCATGCACGGGATTTTCTAGACCAATGACTAGGAAAAACGTTTTTCTAACTTTCAAACATCATTTTCAAACCCGAAAACCGTTCCAAAGGCGGTTTTCGATCCCCAAATGTTTTATAGAAATATTTTCAAGTGTTTTGTAATTTCAAGACAAGTTTGGGTACTATTCACCAAACTTACTTAAATAAACAAGAAAATGATATTTTAAGCAAGTTCAAGGTTTTCAAGATTAAAATGAGTAAGATACTGCGTTAGTAGCCGGAAAATTATTCCGAGTTACTAGGGCCTTGCCCAAGCCCAGAGTTAACCTTGCGGATTAAGGTTTAAGTTAAGATTATAATTCTCTACATGAACCCTTAATTAATATTCCGTTGTGGGTTACGCCGTGTGACCCCTTCACATGTGTTAGTAGAGGGACATATAACCGAAAAATTTATATGTTGGTTTAATCCGACATTAAACGATCCTAGAATAGAGACCTCACGTGTAAACGTTCATGGGCAGGAGGTGACCTGCGAGCGTGCTCTGGAAAGGAAATTCGATCACGCGAACAACGAAGACAAGGTAAGTACAACGCCGCCTACAGCATAGGCTAGAGTTGTATGTTTACCTAACATGTTTGCTTTACACTGTTTAAGTGTTATTTGATGAATTGCTCGATGGTTGCAATATGCTTACTGTATGATGAATGTTTCAAATGCTAATGCCATGCTTTAAAAGTATGTTTCAAGTATTGTTATTACGCTTACATGAAAAAGTACGCCTGTCCATGCATTGATAGAACATGAGATTAGGAGACATCATATAAGTATGCTCACTAATCTATCAAGTGGAAAGAAAGACATACAAACGGAACGTTTGAGAAAAGGCCACAAGAGCCAGTGTCGTGCCTCCTGATGACGATCGGGTCGAAAGCTTAGGTAATCTCCTCAAGCTGCGCGCCGGGTATGTGCACATCAAGTTAACGGGCCCACAAGTAAAATCAACAAGATAAAGTGTGATACAAGAAAGCAAGCATAACTGGACATAAACGGTTCATGCATTTCACGATAGAATGTCATGTTTAAGATGAAGAAATCGATGATATGATGCCATGTTTATGCTTTCATGTTTAAGATGCCATGTAAAAGATTATGTATGTTTCATGTAATTGGTTCGCGGTATAGGAGTTGTACTTGCTGAGCTTTCGCTCATTGTTTGAAGTTTTTGCTGTAGGTAAACAGCCTGTTTTGAATTAACTGCATGGTGGAGGATGAAGCCGGTGGCTGTGAAATGATGAACGGGTTGGGGTTCGCAACTCAGAAAGATTTCATTAATATATCTATTTTGAGAAAACAGACAGTTATTTTATTTACGTATGAGTGTATGTAAATAATTTCTAAGTATAATGCTTCCGCTATTAATATAAAAAAAAAAAAAAAAATCCCCACTATTTTCATGATTAAAAATGGGATAAAACAAGTTTAAGTTCAAGTAAGTTTAAGTCAAGTGACGGCCTGTGCAAGGCGGGTCGTCACAAAGATCACGATGTAATTTCCGTTTGAATGGGTGACAAAAAACTAGATCAAAGGGGGTGGCACCTCATGCTGGAGCATGTGTAGGATTCCGTACATTAATTTGTAGGTACAGATGAGCATCGATTTTTCTATCTGGGTTTTACTAGAAAGGTTTTTCAATGAGAGGGTTTATCATAAGAATTAATTTTCAAGGGTATAGTTTTGACTTAATCTAGTATCTGTTTTTGCTAGTTAAGTAGTTATTAGTTTCGATGTTATTTTTAGTTAGGATTGTGTGGGGACGAGATTAAATACGACAAGATGTTTCAGTAAAGGAATGAAACTAGGTTGTTGCAATAAAACCAGAAATGGGAAGAAGCTTGGTAAGCGAGGAATTAAGAACTAAAGTAGAAAGCCACGTTAAAAGAAGTTTGTTAGAAGACACGTCATCTAAATGTAATGATTGAATTGACATGTGTACTGATGATTGTAACATCTAAGCCCCCAAGAAAAACTATAAATAGGGGGTAAGGATAGGAAATTTGCAGACTTTTGGGTAACAGTGAGAAATAGAGAAATTCATATTCATTTGAGAGAATTTGATTCTTATTGTAATGCCCCGACCTACGTAGGACCGTTACCATGCTTACTTAAATTAAATCTCGGACTTGAATACTTAAATTTACTGAAAATTAGAGGATAATTTTTTTTTATATTTTTTTTATATACCATATAGATAGAATAATTTATATAGGTAAACTTTCCATGCATACACATTACTTGTTTACCAAAATGTGAAATCATACATAATCCTTACATTTAACTCAAGTCTTCAAACATCATATAGATAGTATAACACAACTTATTCATATATATATACATATATATATATATATACATATATATATATTTATAGTTTAAAAAGGGTTGCGAAAAAATTTATATAGTGGTATCCCACACCGCCCTTCACTTGCCGAATCGTCCACATGGCCTATTAATTAAGCTACAGGCTTTTTACCTACAATATGAAATATACTAATGAGCTTATGCTCAGCAACTACAAACTTAATCTCACAAAACATAACAAATATCGTGCAACTTATGCATGAACCAATTATGATCAATTATGAATCTCTTATATCTTGCTTAATATATGATCCCCTTGTGTACGTACCAAATGTGCACAATCCACAGAAAGTTAGGGTTTGCAAGGTCTCTAACAATTCTGGGAATCATATACATAATCCTTCACGTATCAACAGAAGGTCTGAGAATTTTCTTAAACATACATAATCCTCCACGCATCAACGGGAGGTTGGTACGACACTTTACTTGTATTGCTTTAGTCTTAGCCTTGTTATTTAACTCTTGACGAGGATGCTTAAAATTATGCTTCCACATGAAGTCTTTAACAAAAACTGGTTTCAAGACTAATATTCTTAACTTGTGATCTTACTAGTCATGATGCATGCGATACATGAATATGACATGACATAAAGATCAATGGCATAAAACAACTTGTGGCATGTTTATAAAACAGGGCACTATTTTAAAACATGGCATTATCATAAAACATAGCATATACATGCTCATGGCATAATGGTAAAAACATGTCATATACATAAACAGGGCATATCGTGGCATACATATAAACATGTCATGTTTGAAAATAATTTACTTTTTTTCATACTGTAGGTGAGGTTTGTACTTACCGGTTGTCCTATGTGCTGGGTTTGTTGTTCCAACGAGTCCCAACAATAGATTACCCTCCTGTTACCAAGTAAGGTGTAAGATAAGGAGCAGCCTATCTTACTGTAAATCATAACATTTAATGTTGGCATCCAATCCAACATCCCTAAGTAACCCTAGTTACAAGCCTAACATATTCAAATAGTATCCTATTTGGTTACTATAAGTAACCTTGGGTACAAGGCCCAATAAACATTAGTATCCTTCCCGGTTACTATATGTCTTACTTTTGTTACCATATAGCTTGGCCTAATTTATTATTTTTCTTTTCTTCACAAAACCTTGTTTGATATTGTCTTACCTTTTTCTTTTAATATTATTTATAAAATTTTAACCTTTTTTAACTGTTTTAATAAAACTGTAATTTTTGAACAAAGATAGTAAAACTGAAAAATTCTGAAAACCATATCTGAAAATAGTCTTGTAATTTGGTTATCAGTGCATGTGTAGGAATTGCCTATTCATGCACTGTTTTGAAAATCCTGTGCAGGAATTCCTGTACCCTGCACAGTTTTAAAAATATAGTTTTTTTTTCTTAAAATTTGTTTTGAATTAGAAAAAGTTTTCTTCATAAAAGTTGTAGATCTCTAAGAATTCTACAACTTTTGTTCTTTACTCAAAACTTAGTCTGCCTTTAACCTATCTGTTTTCCTTTTTGAAACCTCCTGGCCGTGCACACTGTCTGTTCAGGCCAGTCTCGGATTTTGATAAAAACAGAAGCCTTTGGAGCATTATTTTTAAAAATAGTGTGCGTTTTCCCCTAGGATTTTAATTTTCTATAACTTTTCAGTTTTAAAATTTTCTAAATTCGGTCACTAAAGACCTCAAAATTACGTTTTCAGATTATAGTCCCATTTGAGCCGAGAATTGGTAGTTTTATATTTGGTTGGTTGTTACGTAAAATTTCATACACCCTACCTCAAACGGTCGAAACCGTGAGCCTACGACAAACATGCAGCGCGTTACATACATAATCATTATCCATGCACTTGTTCATCTTACTTACAAAAACCCAAATAGATAATCTTACTTAGCTTACCAATTTCGGTTTTTAGGTTAATTCCTTAACCTCCATACCTCAAACATCATAACCATAATTATTATTCATAAAATGTTCTTACTTAAGCATGTGAGGACATTTCACAAACATAAAATAGGCATACATAAAACCCACATTCTTTCTAGGGCATAACATCACATGCATGCATAAACTTATCAATCAAAACCATCTAACCCTAAATCCAGCACATACTAAACATATAAAACTATTGCATGAAAAATAGAAAGGGTGAGCTTATGCTCTTACAAACCCATGCTTGAAATACATTTAGATCCTTAATCAAAACTTAATAGAATACTTAGGGGATTAAGAGGATTACCTCTAGGTCTTAAAGGGTGGATCTACACCTTAGATTGGAAAATTTTCTTCCTCACCTCACTCACACACAAGCCACTAGCTCTTCTTTTCTCTCTCTCTCTCTCTCTCTTTTTTTTTTTCTTTTTTTTTTTTTTTTTTCCGTTTCCTAAGGGTGAGAGGAAGAGTTGAGAATGAACTAAAATATTTGGGGTTCAACTAAATTGTCCAAATTCAACCTCACATCACCTATTTATAGGTGAAAAATACCTAATTTCCTTCAATTATTTTTATTCTTAAAATTACATATTAGGGTCTAAAAACAAATATTTGCTCAAATACCCCCTTAGGTGGCCGGTCATGTGGAGTAATTCTAGGCTAAAAATCTCTTCAAAGTTATCCACTAAATTATCCAATCAAAAACTTCCACATAATTCCTTCCAATTTCCAAAATTTACATATTTATCTTTACTTACTTGGCCTCCAAGTAATGCCATGTTTGACATTCCCTCCTAATTCACAGTCCATTTCTCTAATAACCTAGATAGTACCAATATTGTTTTAACTATGAACAATACAGTCATATTGAACTGCAGTCCAGAATTCATCTGCACTTAATTGGACTGCGTATGGATTTTTCTTAGGACTTGAAACTACTTAGCCCTCATTGCTCAAAATATTACTCCTAATTTTTCTAAAGCAACCCCATACCTTATTCTTAACTCTGCATCCGTAATGACGGTCGACTGCAGTATAATTTTAACACTGCTTATTATACTGCAGTACCGTCTTATACCGATCATGAGTTATTCTGGTTATACTTATGCCAGAATAAAAACATAAATAATGATTCTACCTTTTTACCAAAAGGCCTCGTTCTTGACCTAATAACTTATTATTGAGTCTCATAGCTAATTAAACGAGAAATCAAACATATATTGATAATAAATTATGAATTTCACATTGATATTCATAATTTTCATGAAACATTACATAAACACATAGTATGGACTTAAATTTCTTTACATATAAGGAAATCATGAGTCCGTAAAAATTTCGGTTATTACATTTATCACTCTAGATTTCATAGATTCCAATAAAGTTTAGTATTTTCATTGTTTGTCATTGGTTCAGATTTTGATACAAACAATTAACGCCATCTGTGGGAAACTGAACAAAAAACCAAGCTTTTTTTCTCTAAGAGAAGAGAGAAATCCGAAAAAGATGGCAATCACCAAGCGAGCTAGAAATAGGAATGTGGTGGATGAAAGATCTGCTGACCTGAACGAAGACCAGGCGAATAGATTCGGGGGAGGAGGATTCAATGATTTAAACCTCGCATAGGCTATGTGAATCTTGATGGAGAAACAAATGATTACGGAAGAAACTGAAAGGTTGATGCGAGAAAATCAGCGAAACTTGGAAACTCAGCTGGAAATAGTGAAACTGGAGAATGAAAGATTGAAATCCAGGATGCAGGAATGGTGCTAAGAAAACTCTCATTGAGCAGGAGGCACAATCTGAACAAAGAGGAAGAGTGACTTCAAATGCACAGGGAATGAACAAAGATAGAAGGAACTGGCAGAACCTACCGGACGAGGAAGAAGAAATAGATGAATCTACTAATTACCATAATTAGGAAACTAGAAATGAGACAACAAAAGAAAAAGCTGGAGTGACCGAGACGAAGTTGGAAACGCCTAAAGCGAAAACAATCTTTTCGATGATCATTCTGAGTTCATGAGGCAAATGGACGAAAGATTACAGAACAAAATCAATGAGATACAGAACATGATGACAACATAAAAGGCGATCAATGAGGCGAAAGAGATGTCGAAATCGTCTTTCACTGGAAGAGTTTTGGCTGTTCCAAAACCAAAAAAATTCTACAAGCTTTAGATCAAGGAATATGACGGAACCATAGATCCAGTAGGATTCTTGCACCTGTTCCGCCAAGTTATGATCCTGAAGACTACAGACTATGATTTGCTGAGCAAGGTGTTTCCGAGACTGTTGACTGGAGCAGCTGCGATTTGGTTCCATTAGCTAGAACCAGGATCCATAAACAGCTTTGAGCAATTGACACAAAAATTTATGACTAAATTCATATACAAAAGAAAGCAGAAGACCATGGGAAGCTTGATGAAGATCAAGATGGGTGAAAAGGAGAATTTGAAGTCTTATCTACTTAGATTCACAAATGAGCTAAATCAGATCGAGAGAGTGGACTTTGGCCTGGCGACGGAGATATTCTACCATGGATTACAGCCAGATCACAATCTAAAAGAACAACTAGGGAGAAACAAGCCATAGGACATGTCAGAAGTATTCTACCATACAGAAGGCAGCATACGCGTGGCAGAAGCTAGAATGGTTGGAAAGAGAAAATGGAAGAAAAATGAAGAGAGAGAGAGAAGATGATAAGGGGGAACGTGAATAGTTCAAGGGAAAATTTGCAAGGAAGCCTTGGGAGCTGAGACATGGAAATGAGAACTGGAATCCAATGACAAATTGTAATGCAAGAGTAAGCCAAGCCGATAATTCACAGACAGATATGAGACCTATGAGAAATTTTCAGCTTTATTCAATCAGAAATGAGGCAGAACTATTGGTGCCAGAAGAGCAGATCCTGTAAGAAACAAAACACCACGGAGTTTTCGGAACACCAAAACCGATCCAGACAGATCCAATGAAGAGGGATCAGACAAAGTACTGTAAACTACATGAGGATCATGGACACATATGATTGGGGAGTGTGGGAGTCTACGAGGACATATCTAGGCCATGATTAGACAAGGAAAACTTCTGGAGTACGTGATGCAGAACAAGAGATCTGACATGCTAGGAAAGTCATGAAGCCCGACAATCAGAACGATTTATGTGATCCATGGTAGAACAGAGAGATAAGTGAAATATGGGTTGGGGATGCAGGCGAAGAGAAGGAGGAGAGAATGCTCCAAACAAATCTACAACCTACAAGAAAACCCACTCAGAAGGAAGATGACCACATAAATCAAATTCGGGCCGGCTGACTTAGCTAGAATCAGAACTCCACATGATGATCCACTAGTCATAACTCTCAACATCCATGGACTAAACATATGTATTGTGTTGGAAGATGGTGGAAGTAATGCGGACGTGCTCTTCTGGTAGACTTTCAAAAGAATATGGCTGTCGAGAATAACATGCTACCAAACGCCGTACCACTGGTAGGATTTGAAGGCACCAAGATAATGCCGAAAGGGTCCATCATCTTAGAGGTGCAAGCAGCAGAAAGAACCCTGGATGTAGACTTTGTGGTGGGTGATGCACCATCCAACTATAATGCCATCATGGGAAGATGATGGATACATAGAATGGAAGGAGTAGTCTCTACTCTTTACCAAATGATAAGATGCATAACACAAGATGGAAGATCAGTGGTGGACATCAAAGAAGATCAAATGGTAGCTCAGAGATGCTACAATATGTCTTTGGAAATGAAAGAAGAGCCAAAAAAGGAATAGCAACCAAATGAGGGCCCACCGGGAGAGATCAAAAAAGAAAAAGAAACAGAACCACTGACAGTAGAAGTAGTAGAAGAACTATCCCTGGTAATCTTGAATCCTGCAGAACCAAATAAAACGGTTCTAGTGGGTAATCTCCTAGAAAAAGAATAAAAAGAAGAACTGATAAAATCTCTAAAAGAGAATAAAGATGTATTCGCCTGGAGCCATGAGGATATGGTGGGAATCAATCTAGCAGAATCAATGAATTGCCTAAGTGTAAAAATATAACACAAGCCCATAAATCAAAAGATCTGGAGATTTGCTTCAGAACAAAATGAGATAATAGCTATAGAAGTGGAATGATTACTGCAAAATTGAATGATTGGAGAGGTTAAATATCCAGATTGGGTCTCTAATGTGGTGCTAGTTCAGAATAAAAATGGAAAGTGGAGAGTCTGTATCAATTTTGATCTAAACAGAGCGTGCCCAAAAGATATCTATCATTTACC
Organism: Ficus carica; assembly: GCA_009761775.1. Taxonomy (NCBI): domain Eukaryota; kingdom Viridiplantae; phylum Streptophyta; class Magnoliopsida; order Rosales; family Moraceae; genus Ficus; species Ficus carica. The sequence continues at coordinate 196,064 of VYVB01000482.1, read as the reverse complement.
CAAGATAGATGAGATGGTAGATGCCACGATTGAATTTAAGAGGTTGACATTTTTCGATGCTTATTCTGGATACAATCAGATCGAGATGGAAGAGGAAGATCAAGAAAAAATAGCTTTTGTCACCGAAAATGGGCTATTCTGCTATAAAGTCATGCCATTTGAACTGAAAAATGTAGGAGCTAACTATCAGAGGTTAGTGAACAAGATGTTCAAAGATCTGATTGGAAAGACTATGGAAGTCTACATAGATGATACGGTGATCAAAAGCAAAAAGAAACAAGACCACATAAACGATCAACAAGAGACATTTTGCATTTTGAGGAAATACCAGATGAAATTGAACCTCACCAAATGTGCTTTTAGAGTGTCATCAGGATAGTTTCTAGGTCATATAGTCAGCAGAAGGGGAATAGAAGTGAACTCGACGCAAGTAAAAAAAAAGTCATGGAAATGGGAAAACCCAGAACCATGAAAAATGTGCAATCATTGGTGGGAAAAATAGTTTCAATGAGGAGATTTGTGTCGAAGATTTCTGACAAATGCAAGCCTTTCCTGGAAAGCATCAAGAAAACCAAAGAGATCAAGTAAGGACGAGAACAAGATGAAGCGCTTGAAAGCATAAAGAATTACCCGATGACCCCTTCTGTGTTGTCAGCACTAGAACCTGGTGAAGAACTGTATTTGTATTTGGCTCATTCTGATGTGGCCGTGAGTGGAGTGCTATTCAGAAAACAGAATGGAAAGCAACTACCTATATTTTACATCAGCAGAATGATAACAGATGCAGAAAAGTGACATGGAGTAATGGAAAAATTGGTATTGTCTTTAGTCTACGCTAAGAGAAAATTAAGGCACTACTTTGAAGGACACCCAATAGTGGTTTTGACCTATCAATCACTAAAAGTAGTGTTATCAAAGCTTGATCTAACAGGAAGAATGACCAAGTGGGCGATAGAATTGAGAATGTATAACATTAGCATAAATCCTAGAACCACCAAGAAGGGGCAAGTGCTAGCTGATTTTGTTTCTTAATGCACCACCCAGGCTAGAAGGAGCATAGAAGAAGAAAATGAAGAAGAAGAAAAAGCATAGGAAGTGCAAATTGATGGAGCCAGCAACCAATTCGGTACAGGAGTTCGAATAATTTTGCAGAATGGCATGGTAAAATTAGAATATGCTGTCACGCTGACATTTGAAGCAATGGATAATGTGGTAGAATATGAAGCCCTAATACTAGCTCTGCGATTGGTAAAAGCATTAGGAGCAACGAGAATAAATGTTAGTAGTGATACGCAGTTGGGAGTGAATCAGATGCGAGGAGTTTACAAAGTCAGATATGAGAATATTGGAAGATACTTTTTAAGGTTGAAAAATGGAAACAATGTTTTGACGATTCTTTCATTTAGCAAATTCCAAGAGAGCAGAACGAGATGCCAGATGCGTTAGCCAAGAATGCAGCTTAGGCAGAAGAAGGGAACACCTTCAGAAAAATGCCAATTCTGGAACTGAATGCCCTTAGCTAGAATGAAAGATCGCATTTTAAAATCAACGAAGGAGAAGCTCTGTCGGTATAACAAGTTAGAACGTATCAGAGTTGGATGACTCCAATAATAAGTTCTTAGAGAAAGGAGAATTGCCAGAAGATCCGAAGAATGCCAGAAGGATCAAAATCAGAACCAAAAGATTCTCCATGATAAATGAAGAACTATACAGACGATCATATGGGGGCCCGTACTTGAAATGTTTAACTCCAGAATAAGGCATAATTGTACTGTTTCAGACACACAAAGGCAAGTGTGAAAATCATTCTGGCGTAGAAGCTTGGGGCAGAAAGCTATATTGCAAGGATACTTCTGGCCACAAATGATGAAGGAGGCAGAGAACTATGCCAGAAGCTGCGATAAATGCCAGAGATTCGCTCATCAGATGCATGTACCACCGGTGAAGCTGAAGAGTGTTCTGAGTGCATGGCTGTTCTATCATTGGGGAATAGACATAGTAGAAATCCTGCCTACCACTCCTTCTGGAAAGCGTTATGCTTTGGTAGCAACAAATTATTTCACCAAGTGGATAGAAGCAGAAGCTTACAACAACATAACACAAACATACATGATAAAGTTTATTTGGAAGAATACCATCTGCAGGTTTGGTTTGCCGTACAAGATAACTACAGGTAATGGAATACAATTCATGGAGGAAGAATGAAATATTTTTGTGATTAGCATGGAGTAAAGCGGAGCTTTGCTTTGAGAATCTATCCTAAGGGAATGGACAAGTAGAAGCGTCCAATAAGATCATCTTTGAGAATTTGAAAAAGAAGTTAGAGGAGAAAAAAAGAGACATGGGCATAAGAACTCCCTAATGTGCTATGGGCATAAAGAACCACGCAGAGAAGATCGAAAGTAGAGACCCTATTTTCTTTGACTTACGGAACAGAAGCGGTAATTCCAACGAAAATGGGATATCGTACATTGAAGACAGTATCTGCAGAACGCAAGGAGGAGAATGCAGAAATAATTAGATGTAATTTGGATATGGCGAAAGAAATGAGAGAAATGGCTACCATGAAACTGCAAGCATATAAGCAAGAAGTGGCGCGGCAGTACAATAAAACCATTAGAGAACAAATTTTCAAGAAGGGAGATTGGGTATTGCGAAAAGTCACAGAAAATACCAAGAAAAAGAACACTGAAAAATTGGGACCCACTTGGAAGGACCATATGCAGTAGTAAAGGTGTATGGAAGAGAAGCTTATGAGTTGAAAAACTTGCAAAACCAAAGAAGAAAAATCCCCAGCATGTGGAATGCGATGCATCTAAGGAAGTATTAAGTCTAAAGCAGAACCATGGAAGTGATAAAATAAAGAAGACATAATTATAAAACCTCTAAGTAAAATAAATGGCTAGAATTGTATATAGTGCCCCAGAACAATAGCCTCAGGGATCTATATGTAGAGGCATAGGCCGAGGGCTTGTAAATATAGTCCAGGTGAATATGAATAAAATGGACTAAAGAGGACGTAGGACATAACTGGTTCGAACCTCTATAAAATGTTGTCTCATTTATTATTTTTTTACTTATTTACTTTATCATATTGGGGAATGATTTTCTTTATTACGAATCTATCTTTGAATAACTATCGAAATTGATATTGAATTTAGAATAAAAGGCCAGTATTGAAAAAAACTTATATTGAATTCAGAAAGAAAAGTCAATATTGGAAAAGACTTATAATGAATTTAGAATGAAAATTCAAAATTGAAAAAGACTTACGATAAAATAAGTTAAAGCAAGAGAGATTAAAGTCAAGAAATTTTTATTGATTCAGAATAAAAAGGCTAGTATGAAAAAGCCTATCCATGAAATCAGAAAAAAGAAAATTCAATAATCAGAATTGAGAAATATCTTAATTGAGTTGAATTAAAATAAAATTTATTCCAAATTTATTGGAAGTCAAAGACAATATTGCAAAGTATGATTGTGAATAATAAGAAAACTTATTTAAAACAGAATTACTTTATAAGAAAAAATAATTAAATATAAGGGTATCTTTCATTGAAGTATAGAAAAGGAAATACAAGAAATTTTATTATAGGCTTATGAAACATTGTCAGACCAAAAATATGATTACAAAAAAAAAAAAAAAAAAAAAAAAAAATTATCCTACGTCATTATGATTATGGCCCAAGTACTTTTGTAAGCAACAGAATCTTGTAGATGGGAGGCTTGAGCTTCAGCTGAAGTAGAACACAAATCTTTCAATGTCTTCGGAGAATTCAGAAGCACCTCCGTAGGAAGGTCATCAACATTGAACTTGTGAGGCGGAAGAGGCATGTTGGCAAACTGATCAGTAGAAACATTAAGAGCATTCAACAAATGAAGGGCATTGCGATAAGAACGCTATACTGAAGAGACTGATCCTGTTGACATAAGGAGTGATACTGGCAAGCCCGAACAGGAATCTCAAGTTTACTCTCTAAAGTCTCTTTGCATGCTTGCTTCAAAACGGAATCCTCAAACTTGGAATGGATGTGGTTCAGTTCCAATTGAAGTGAGTTGACAGAGTTCTGTAAAATGCTTCCTTCAGAACGTTCTTGATCCAAAAAGATTGAGTATCAACTTGTGCGGCTTCAAGATGTAAATTCTTCTTCTCAAGAGCCAAATTCTTCTTCCTTAGGTCGGAAAGTTGAATCTGGAGCTCTTGAATATATCTGGCGTGCTAGCGCTGCTGATCAAGAATTTTCTTCTCAGACTCAAGCCTCTGAGCAGAGAGTGCAGAGTCCAACTCTGAAGTAGAAGTCTCACGGGAGAGATTAAAAACCTTGACCTGGGAATGCAATGAAGAATCTGCTTGTCTAAGTGCTTGCCTCATGTTCTCAAGTATAATTTCAGATCCAGAGTCTTCAGCATCAGTTGAGGCAAACAATTAAGAACACTGTGTAACGACCCGCTTAGCACATGCCGTTACCATACATACATACATACATAACGTGTCTTACATATCAAACTTACTTACTTATCGAAAATAGCGGAATTTTTTTTTTATACGGAGTATACGAGCGTATAAGCGATAACTAAATAAAGATGTTCGAACATCAGATAACGTACATAAAAAGACAAAACGCGTAGCGGCTATCATTCCCACATTTCACAGCTCGCCCTGCCACGCTCCCTTATCTTGCATCAGAGATTGCCCGTAGGTTACTTACCTACAGCATAGACGTAAGACGTGAGCTTTCGCTCAGCAAGTACAACTTAAACGTCCGCGGCGTAAAAACAAAACGTAACATATCATAATATATCATAGCATAACATACTTAATCATGCATGAGCCATTTATGCTTCATTATGCTTTCTTATTCTTTCATATCATTCTTTCATAACTTATCTTGCTTATGGGCCCCTTAACATAAGTGTCCATATCGGGCGCGCAACTATGGAGTAATTGGGACGGCCAGTCCATTTCCAACTCAAACCATAGTCCAACCCGACCTAACGCGGGTCGGTACGACACGGGCAAGCTTGCTTGCCATCATGCTTACTTTTCATCATCTCATTCTTGATCTTGTTCTTATCATAAGAATTGATAAACATACCTCATGATGTCACACATTCATAAATCATATCTTAGTCATAACATAACCTTCATCATAACATTCATCATAACATAGCCATGTAATAAACTTGACATATCATCATAACATAACCATATTATAAACTTAACATACATAATTCTAACATACATCCTAGCATACCTCATAGCATCAAACATACTAGGCAAGTAACACAACAAAAGCCTATGCAGTAGGCGGAGTTGTACTTACTTCGTTTGCTATGTCCGATAATGTGCTGCTCCAAGTCAGGACACAACAGCATGTTACCTCCTGCTATGATAAAGGACATAGGTAAGGGTTCATAATCATAACCATAAAATGTTGGTTACCTAACCAACATTCATACATAACCTTAGTTATATATCCCCTACATAAACACATGATAACTTACTTGGTTACAATAAGTAACCCTAGTGTTCAAGGTCTACCACACTTGGATTATAACTTATTAGGTTACATAAGGTAACCTTAGGTACTAAGTCCACATACATACAAGTAGGGTTAGGTTACCATCCCTAACCTTGGGCCTAAACCTCATCATACTTAATCCATAACCTGCTGAATTAATACAAGTAACCCTAGGTTTTAGCCCATTATTAAACTTAGTATCTTTTTGGGTTACATTGGGTAACCCTTAGTGTGAACCAACTTGGTCAACCTAGGTCAACTCCTATTGGGTCACTAAAGCCCAGTTTCTTAAATTGGATCCTATTGGGTGACTATGGGTAACTTTGGGCTTTGGGCCCAGTCCAGTAACTCGGGTATCCTTTCCAGTTACCGTTAGTCATTATCTTGTTTCCATATTTTAAGATAACTTGGTCCAAAATTCTCTTTAGCATTTTAAGTTCTTTTTATATAAAAATCCTTTGTTCAACTTATAAAAATTTGGGACTCTTAGAGTGGGGTTTGTAAAAGTTATTAAGTGTTGGAACTACTGTTGGAACAGTTTTAACAGTCAATTTATCTGTGTTTATGCAAGAATGTCCTTTTCCTGCACTGTTCTAGAAAATCCTGTGCAGGAATTTCATGTTTCCTGCACAGTTCTTAGAAATCCAATTTTATTTAAAAAAATATGGATTGAATTAGAAAAAGTTGTTTTCACAAAAGTTTTAGATCTAAAATAATCCTACAACTTTCATGTTTTACATAAAACCCAGTTCAGACTCTAACCCACTCGTTTTCCCTGTTGAACTCACCTGGCCGTGCATGAAGTCTGGGCACGGTCAGGCTCGGATTTTTGTAAAAAACAGAGGCCGTTGGAGCCTTATTTTGGAAAACCATCTAAGTTACCCCTAGGAAAAACCCTTCTTTACAACTTTTATGTTTTAAGTTTTCCCAAATTCAGCCTCTAAGGGCCTCAAAACCGGCTTTCCAGAAAACTGGCCAGTTTTACCCAAACTGGCAGTTTTCTTGCTTAAGTTGGTTTTACGTCCTAATTGCGCAATCTAACTCAACCAACCACCGCGGGAGCCTAAGATCAAACATGCAGCACTTTTCTAACGTAAAGTTTCATCATACATTCATCCATACATTCAACCATACATTCTCATGCAAACCCTTGGATGTTTTTGCACCAAGCTAGGGTTTGCAAAACTTTTGGTTTGCATAATCATTCAACACATACTATCAACCTAACATGCATAACCTAAAACTTCCTGAAGCATATTGGGGACATATAACCACATCATTAAGCATACAAGCAAACCCTAGAATCATGCAAGCATAAGCACATAATCATGCATAGCTCATAAATCAAAACCACTTAATAACTTAATCAAGCACAAAACCTAAAATTTCTAAAATAGGGCATGGAAATTAAATGAGCTTAAGCTCTTACATCTAATGCTTGAAATACATTTAAATTTCCAAATTGAAGCTTGAATTGAAAAGCTTAGGGTCCAAAGAGTTTACCTTAATCAATTTAAGCGTTTGGTTAGCTTGATTCAACTTTTCCCTTTCTCCTTTGCTTTCCACCCACAACCGGCCTTCCTAACTTGATGGGGTTCCAAAAATTTTTGGTCACTTGATTGGGGTTCCACCAAATCCGACCACCACCCTAAGTCTTTCCCTTCCTCACTTTTTTTTTTTTTTTTTTTTTTTTTTTTTTTTTTTTTAGTGTTCGGATTTTAGAGAAAAAAAGATGAGCAAACATTTGGGCATGGTTTAGGGGCATTTTCCAATTTTTGTGAACCAAATGAGCCCCCACCATCACCTATTTATAGGTGAAAAATAATTAATTTTTTGGATTTATTTTTAATCCAAAATTTACTTATAAGTCCTTGAAACAAAAATATTTACCCATTAGTCCCTACATGTGGCCGGCCATTATGGCTTGCTTGGAGAGCAAGTTTTTTGCTTACATAATCATGACATCATCATGCTTACATCATCATACTTACATCATGCTTACCTCACTTTTTCTTAAAATTGCACTTTGGTCCCTAAGGATAAAATATTTACAATTTAGTCCTATGGGTGAGGTGTCCTCCCTCTAGGCCTTGTTTGGCTTTCCTCTTAATATGCAGTCCATTTTTATGCTAACACAGATATTTTCAATACTGTTCTTAATTAATACAATACTGTTATACTGGACTGCAGTCCAGAATTCATCTGTGAATAAAAGGACCGCGTAAAATTTTTCTTATAACTTAAAGCCATTTAGCCCTTATATCCTAAATAATGTGCTTTATTTTTCTATAGTAGTTTTGAATCTTATTCTTACTATCTTGTCTGTAATGACGATTTTTTCGCAGTATATTTTCCATACTGCTTATCATATCACCGTACCGTCATACATTTGACTTTTCTAGTCAACCTTTGACTTTTCTGGTCAAACTTTGACCAACATAAAATCATAAATTTTCATTCTACCTTTTTGCTCAAAAGGTTATTTGCTTGACTAAACAATCCTTATTGAGTCTTATAAAATCATAAGAACTCACAAAACTTGATAAAAACCCTAATCAGGCTTTTTCATTAATACCTTCATAGTACACATAAAATTCTTTAAAAAGGAGATCATAATATCGCAAAACGCTAGTCATTACACACTGAGAATCAAAAGATGGAATCAGAGTTCGAAATAAAAAGAAGGACAAGAAAGTAAGTGCTATATAAATGAGCTTACCAAGGAACTCATAGCTATAATAACATCTTTATTCTACTTAGAGGAAAGAGAAGCAGCTTGTCTGCAACCTTGTTGTGTTAGGAGTGCTGGAAGAACAGCTCCCAAGACAAAATGATCGCTCATGGAATCATGTTTCATCAGCTCGTGCCCATCTTGGTGAAAGATGGATACACCTATGATCTGTAGATCGAGACTGGTGGAACCTGCTTGCTTCTTCTTTTCTTTACCAGCCCTCTTCGTACGCTTTTTTATTTTAGAAATTTCAAAGGGTTTAAATAAGAAGTCTAATCCTCATTCTCAGAATTTGTTGGTCATTGAAAAGTAGGATGATGAATGTGACTTGAACCCAGAGCAATGGAATGAGGAGATTCAGAAATTGGTTGAGAAAAAGGAATGGGATCTGAAGGGGTAGGATTATCAAAAGAGGGTAATGGAGACCTTCTTGGAAAAGCTGGAGTGGTATTCGTGGAAGGGACAGAGGAAGTATGAGGATTTGTTCTGGCAGGTGGAACAATTTAGGCAGGTGGATTTGCCAGAAGTGGTGGGACCACTCTACTAGATGAAATGGTTTGGGAAGATGGATCTGCCTGAGCAGGTAGAACTGGACTTGGACTGATGTGTTATAACCGAAATTTTTACGGACTCATGATTTTCTTATATGTAAAGGAATTTAAGTCCGTACTATGTGTTTATGTGATGTTTCATGAAAATTATGAATATCAATATGAAATTCATAATTTTATTATCTGAGTATGTTTGAATTCTTATAAGTATTATAAGACTCAATGACGATTTATTAAGTCAATGATAAGGCATTATGATGAAAAGGATGAACCATGAATTATGATTTTTGTTCGGGTCAATGAATGATCAGAATAATATATGACATGATTATGACGGTACTGCAGTATAGTAAGCAGTATGGAAATTATACTGCGATAAACTGTCATTACGGATGCAGAGTTAAGAATAAGGTATGGGATTGCTCTAGAATAATCAGGAATAATATTTGGAGCAATGAGAACTAAGTAGCTTTAAGTCCTAAAAAAAACTCATACGCGATCCAGTTAAGTGCAGATGAATTATGGACTGCAGTTTAGTATTGCAGTACTGTTAATAGTTGAAAACAATATTTTTAATATTTGCATTAGTAAGAAAATGGACCGCATATTAAGAGGAAAGGCCAAACATGGCCTTACTTGGAGGCCAAGTAATCTTGGATATATATGTGAATTTTGGGATTTTTGAAAATTGGAAAGAAATGTGTCGAAGATTTTGATTGGATGATTAAGTGGATAACTAAGAAGAGATTTTTGGCCTCAAAATTCAGCCACATGGCCGGCCACCTAAGGGGGTCTTTAAGCAAATATTTTACTTTTAAACCCTAATATGTTATTTTAAGAATAAAAATAATTGGTGAAAAATCAAAAATTTTCACCTATAAATAGGTGATGTGAGGTTGAGTTTGGACCATTTAGTTGAGTCTCAAAGTTTTAGTTCTCTCTCAACTTCCCTCTAAGGAACCGAAAAAAAAAAAAAAAAAAAAAAAAAAAAAAAAAGGGTGAGTGGCCGGTTGGTGTTGGTGGAGCAAGGGAGGAGAAATTTTTCAACCCAAAGCCTAGATCAACCTTTCAAAGCTTTAGAGGTATTTCTCTAAACCCTCTAAGATTTCCATTGAATTTGATCAAAGATTTATATGAATTTCAAGCTTGGGTTGTAAGAGCATAAGCTCACCATTTTTATTTTGCCCTATGTTATGATTTTATGTGGTTGGTTATGCCTAGATCTATGCTTAGGATGATTTGATTTCTAGATCTAAGCATGGGTTTGAATTTTGCTCTTGATTGAGTGTGATGGTTATGGTTGCTCACCAAGTGTCTGTGAAAATGTTTTTCATATGTTTGAATATGGTTATTTAGTGAATGATGGTTATGTGAATAACCTAAGTATGATGGTTATGGAATTTACCTAAAAACACAATTTGGTTAACTTGAAGGTTATCCAATATTATGTTTTCATGATGATGAAACAAGTGTATGAATGAATGTTAAGGACGAATCCAATATAAATTGATGTAGGCTCACGGCTGAGACCGTTTGAGGTAGTGTGCATGGATTTTTGAGCAAAAACCAACAAATTTGAAAACTGCCAATTCTCGGATCAAATGGGACAGTAATCTGGAAAGGTAATTTTGAGGCCTTTAGAGGCCGAATTTGAACAAAGTTAAAACTGAAAAGTTATAGAAAACTAGAAATCCTAGGAGACCGCATAGACGGTTTTTGAAAATAAGGCTCCAAATGCCTCTGTTTTTATCAAAATCCGAGACTGGCCTGCAAAGACAGTGTACACGGTCATAATTTTTCAAAAGGAGAAACGAGTAAGTTAATTGTAGAATTAAGTTTTGATCAAAAGACAAAAGTTGTAGGTTTCGATGAGATCTACAACTTCTATGAAGAAAGTTTTCCCAAATTCTAAACTGATTTAAAGATAAATTGGGATTTCTAAAACTGTGCATGGTACATGAAATTCCTGCACATGATTTTCAAAACTGTGCATGGTACAGGAAATTTCCTGCACACATGCATTTCAGTTAATTAAAAGGATGCTTTAAAAGCAATTTTAAGGTTTTATGATCTCTTTAAAAAGAGACTGAGATTTTATGAAAATGGGTTCAAAAAGGCAATTTTAATTATTATGGTAAAAAATACTTAATTTACATTTTCAAGTAAAAAAGATGTTTTTAAGAAAAGAAAATACACTAAGTTACATAAGAATATGGTAACAAGTGTATGACCTATGATAATCGGATGGGATATTGATTTGTTATGTTAGGGCCTGTATCCATGATTACCATTGGTAACCGGATTGGTTACTGGTTTACTGTGTTGAGGTATCAATGATAATCGGATAGGATACCAGTTTACAATAATAGGATTTATATATATGATTACCAAAGGTAATCGAATTGGATACCAATCTAGTATGTTATGGTTTGTAGTAAGTAAGACGACTCTTATCTTACGCCCTGTTTGAAACAGGAATATGACATGTTGTCATGCCTTGATGGAACGATAGACCAAAAGCGTAGGACAACTTGTAAGTACAACTCTGCCTACAACATGAGCAAAATGTTTTTGTTGCTTTGCATGTTTTTAAAAACTCATGTATTGATTTTAATATTTTTACTGCTTTGCATGTTTTTCAAAGCATCATGTGTTAATGTATGTAAGACATATGATTTATGTTTTATTATTGTGGCTTCATGTAAGCATGCTCACTAATAATAAATCACATGACAAGGCTAAGATCAAACCAAGACAAGTAAGGTGTCGTACCAACCTCCAGTTGATGTGTGGGGGATTATGTATAAGAAAATTCTTAGACCTTCCGTTGATGCGTGAAGGGTTATGTATATGATTATCAACCTCCCGTTGATGTGTGAGGGAATAATCAACTTTCTGTTGATGCGTGAAGGGTGCGTGAAGGGTTATATATATGATTATCAACCTCCCGTTGATGCGTGAGGGAATAGTCAACATTTCGTTGATGCGTGAAGGGTTATGTATATGATTCCCAGAATTGTTAGGGACCTTGCAAACCCTAACTTTCTGTGGATTGTGCGCATTTGGTACGTGCACAAGGGCCCATATGTTAAGCAAGATAATAAGTTCATGAATAAGTTCATAATGGAAGCATAATCGATTCATAAGAAAGCATAATTGGTTCATGAATTATTAATTCATACATTCTTTTACCAAAATATTTTGCGGAATAGAAAGTTGTACTTTGTAATAACCCGAAATTTTGATGACTTGAGATTTCCTTAGATACAGGAAGAATCTAAGTCTGAACCATGTATGTAAAGCTATTGATCTGAGTTGAATATTAGTATATGTTTGAGTTCTCGTTTAATTAGTTACGAGACTCAATAATAGTTTGCTTAGTCAAGTATGAGGCCTTTTGAGAAAAGGATAGAATATGAATTTATGATTTTTATTCCGGTCAAAGTTTGACTAGGATGACCTTAGGTTTGACTAAGACGGTACTGCAGTATAATCAACAGTATAGAAATTATACTGCGATAAACCGTCAATACGGATGAAGAAGTAAGTGTTGGGATCTAAATGTGCCCTAAGGATAGAAAATCAATATTAGGGATTTTCTGTAAATATGACATTTTGATATTAATAAGAGGAGGTTATTCATGTTTAATAAGATGTGTCCTATTTACTTTCATTTGTTGATTGTATGGTTATTTTGAGCAAACATAAAATACTCCTTGACTGTTGGTAATATATCAGATTACCATATGTATACGGGGTATACATAGAAGACGTGGTAATTTGATAACAGTCTAAATAAATAGTCCGCAATCGATGGAATAAGATTTGGGGATCTTATTCATGATAAGATTGTACAAGTTGTCTACTTCCTTGGAGGGATGGTTTGTCTTGACCATCGGATAGGTTCCGAGTAGAAACTTTAATGTATACCAGTATTGAGGTATGACATTGGACTGGACCTAAAGTGTTAATTGATTCGGTTTAATAATTCCGTTTATAAGAATCAATGACACTTTGATTATCATCCTGCATTAATCTTAATCCTGAAATGATTACTCGAATTCGCATCCATGACTTTTGTACTTTAATGCATTACAGGTGAGACACTGTTAATTCATGGTCAATATACTTGTGTTTTGGGTGCATGACTTATGGATGGAGAAATCAAGATTAATAGATACGGAATCCATAGCTATCTTAACGATAGTAAATGTTATCTACTTAAAGGCATTATTCGGGGATTGAAAGATAGTATAACAAGATCTTGGCCATCGGTTTACTTTGTGTTTTCTGGTGGTTTACCAATTGTATGGTTTTATAATTGGTGATTCTTTCAATAGAGAATAATGGAACTTTAAGTAAAAATGATTGAAAAGGTAAAACGGAAAAAGTCCTTAATTCAATCATGGATGACATATGGGGATTAAGCAAGCGATGAATAAATCATGGAAGAAGCACTACGTGAGAGAGCTTTCGTAATACGGTATGTAAACAGGAGTTCAGCTTCAAACTTTTAGTGGAATAGTTTTGAAGTTGATAATTGATGAATAATTTGTAACGCCCCGACTTCCCACGCCGGGTCGTCACCTTACTTACATACTTAACTTAAACTTGCGGAAAATTTGGGAAAAATTTTTCTTTTTCTTTTAAACTTTATTTTAAAACTTTCAACTTGAACTTCATCCTCAAACTCATACTTACTGATAGGTACTTACTTGAGTACCGAACTTTCAAACCTTCCTTGAAGGCCATCATAATCAAATTGTAGATCAAACCCGAACTAATGTGGATTGGTTCCACAAGAGGCAACTTGCTTGCCATACGTACATAAACTTTGTCATTCATACTTAAAATATCATGAAATTATGAAAACCCTTTTTCATTACAACATATTTTATAGAGTATATTTTTTTTTCTTCAAAAGCCGTGGCAGTGTCCATCCCACATTTCACAGCCCGCTGAACCAGCCCTCCACAGTATTGCATCAGAGATTGCTGGCAGGTTGCTTACCTACAGCATAGACGTAAGACGTGAGCTTTCGCTCAGCAAGTACAACTGTTACATCCGCGACACAAAACAAATCATTATGCATGAACCAATTATGATTTCTTATGAATCATTTATGAATTCATAATTTAATTTAGGTCTATTCCTTTACTTATCATGTGTGCTCGTATCGTGGTACATGGCCAAGGAATGGTTGAAGGCGGCAGTCCGTTTTATCTCAAACTATAAAACACAAAGTTTAACATGGAGTAGTTTAGGTAGCCATCCAATCCAACTCAAACCATGAACCATACCATTTAAACCCGCCTTTGTGGCAAGTCGACACGACACAACATCCTACTTGTCTTGTTCTTACCAGGTGGTTTAATATTAGTGAACATGCTTCATGACGTCACAATATTATAACATATAACATAACATAACCTCATTCATAACATACCATAACGTTACACACCATAACATATCATCACATAGCATCACATTAGGCAAGTAACAACAAAGGGCCTATGCTGTAGGCGGAGTTGTACTTACTTGGTTAGCTGTGTCCTATTTCGTGCGACTCCAAGGTGAGGCACAACGACAGGCTATCTCCAGTTATGTCCTACGTAATGCTGCTCCTCTTCCAGGTACAGCTGCAGGTTTCCTCCTGCTTGATGAAGGATATAGATAAGAGTCTAATCCTTGCTGTGGAATGTTGGTGTCCTAACCAACATGCCTACAAAATCTTAGTTGTATGTCCTTCTGATATCTCACTTGGTCACGATTAGTCATCCTACTGTTTAAGAATAATCGAACTTTGATTATTCCTCAAGAGGCTACGTTGGATAACCTCTTGGGCTAGGCCCTTGACATACCGCTAGGTTTTCTTAAAAACCTTGGGTTTTATAATTTATTGGGTTATTTCTATTACTCCCTTCTCTTATCCTTATTATGGGTTTTCGATATCCTTAGGGTTATAGTGGGTAACCCTTAAGGCTATACTTAATTAAATGTTGGGTCAACCAAAGTCAATATTTGATCAACTAATGGTCAACCCTTGGTCAACTATGGTCAACCTTGGGCTTTGGGCTAAGCCCAGTAACTCGGGTATTATTCCTGGTTACTGTCCGTAATCGGCTTGTTTACAATTTTATCTTAAGAAAATTCTATTTTCTTACTTTTTGGAAATCTTATGTAATTAGCTTCATAATTTCCTTAATCTTCTTGTAAAAATTCATCTTTTTGAAATGGATCTTTATAAAAGTCATTTAAGTTTAAAAACCACCTTTGGAACAGTTTTCATAATTAAAAATAGCGGTTTTAAATAAAATACAGTTTTTCGGAATCGTTTGTAAGAATTCATGTGCAGGAATTTTCGGTTCCCTGCACATCCTTTGTAAAATAGTATCAGTTTTAAAGATCCACTCTGAATTTGAAAAACTTGTCTTCACCAAAGTTGTAGCTCTTGAAAAATTCTAAAACTTTTGTGTTTTACGAAAAATCTAGTTCTGCTTGTATTTTTGTCAGTTTTCATTTGAAACTGGCTGGTCGTGTAAACTAGGTCTGGGCAGACTAGTCTCGGATTTTTATAGAAACGGAGGCCATTGGAGCCTCATTTTTGAAAACTGTTTGCGATGCCCCCTAGGAAAAACCCTTCTGAACAACTTTTATGTTTTAAGTTTTCTCTAATTCGATCTCTAAAGGCCTCAAATTTCACTTTTTCCGAAACTGGCCAGTTGGCACCCGAACTGGCAGTTTTCGGTTTTAAGTTCGTTTTACGTCCTATTACGCGCACAATACCTCAACCGCCCACAGCGGGAGCCTAATATCATTCATGCAGCGCTTTCTAACATAAAATATACATTCATACATCATTTAAACATCAAGGGACATATGACAAACACCTTATGTGCATGCATGCAATCTTAATAATCATGCAAGCATACTTATCAAATCATGCACCATAATCATAATTGAGACCTTAGCACCCTAATCAAGCACAAGACTTATTGCATGGCATAAGAAAATGAGCTTATGCTCTTACATCCCAAACATGGAAATACACTTAAATTTCCCAAATTTAAGCTCAAATTAAAAAGGTTTAGGGTCTAGGATGATTACCTTGATTCCACTCAAGGATTTGGTTGGTTTGATCCAAAATTTCTCCTCTCCCTTGGTCTCCACCACAACCGGCCATTCCTCAAGAAAACAACCACATAAATATCTTGTTCTAAACTTAAATGAAAAACTTAGAGGTTAGAGGTTTTACCTTAACCTTTCCATAGGTTTGCAAGCTTGGATCAAGCTTTCCTCTTGGCTCCCCACAACCGGCCTCCCCTCCAATTGGGGTTCCAAAAATTTGGCCAATTAAATTGAGCCCTCTCAAGGTCCGGCCATCACCCCCAGATCTGGCCACCCAAGAAATCCGGCCACCATTTTTTTTTCCTCCACCCCCTAGGTTCGGTTTTGGTAAAAAAAAAGGGTGAGGAATGATTTTGCAAGAGTTTGGCTAGATTTTGCTATTTTTCTCCCTCAAAAATCCGCCCCCTTTGATGCTATTTATAGGGGTTTTGAACTTTTCAAAATTGCTAAAAAGTCCCTAAACTAGGATTTAATTATTTTCCTAAAATTACACTTTAGTCCTTGAAGCAAAAATATTTGCACTTTGACCCCTCTAGGTGTTGGCCGGTCATTGGCTGCCTTGGAGCCCAAGTTTTGCTTACCTCATCATGATGACATCATCTTGATGACATCATGTGCTTACCTCATGCTTACATCATCATATTTTCAAAAATTACATTTTTGCCCCTAAAGACAAAATCTTTGCAAATTGATCCCTCTAGGTGGCCGGCCCTTGTTCACTCCTTGGAGGCCAAGTTTCCTTGCTTACCTCATCATGATGACATCATCTTGATGACATCACTTGCTTACATCACTATTTTCTAAAAATTACACTTTTGCCCCAAAAGGCAAAATTTTTACATTTTAGTCCTCCACATGGCCGGCCATCATTGTGCAAGGTGGCAACAAATTTTTATTTCTTTTCACCATTTTTCTTTCTCCAAAATGATGTCATAATTCCAAAATAGGGTGACATCATCATAAGGCCTTGTTTGGCTTTTTCCTTAAAATGCAGTCTATTTTCTTGCTAACACAGATATTTCCAATATTGTGTTTACTAATACACAGTATAATTCAGTACTGTTATACTTGACTGCAGTCCAAAATTTATCTGCGTAAAAATGGACTGTAAGAATTTTCTTCTTATTTCTGAAAGTCATTAGGACTTTGATATCCAACTTAGTGTGCTTGAATTTTCTAGGTTGGTCTCATAGCTTATTCTTGTTATTTTGTCCAAAAAGATAATTTTAGCAGTATATTTCCCATACTGCTTATCCTATTACTGTACAGTCATACCTTTGACTGTTCTTGATCAACCCTTTGACTTTTTGGTCAACTTTGACTTTCTTGGTCAAACTTTGACCAACATGAAATCATGAAATTTCATCACGCCATTTTCCTTAAAATGCCTTATACTAGGCTAAGTAATCCATCGTTAGTCTCGTAGCTAATTAACCGAGAACTCAAACTTATACCGATATTCTATTCCAAACATGATCTAGACTTAAGTTTTCCTCATTCAAAGGAAATCTAGAGTCATCAAAATTCGGGTTATTACACCCTACCCTCCTTAAAAGATTTTCGTCCTCGAAAATTCGAATAATCCTGAGTGTCTTCTTTTTTTCAAATCCACCATCAATCCATAACAAGTTACTATGGATTGAATAACTTGTTCATGTTCCCATTTTAATACCCTAATGGGATCATGTCTTTTTTTTATATAGAACCATAATCTTCTTTCTACATCATCATAATATATTCCTCATACTCTCATGCTTTCATTTCATACCATCATACTTTCCTTTCATACTGCATCACAAGAACTATTTACATGAAAAACTGAGCAAGTATATAATATAACTTGCCATGTTTGAAAAGCATATATATAACTTTTCCATACTTTAAAAATATCATATCACATAGCTTTTTCATATTTGAAAAGCATATTGTGTCTTATTATCTTGTCTTAACATGTGGGCCCATAGTGTACGTACCAAATGCGCGCAGCCTCCAGACAAAGCTAGGGTTTGCAAGGTCCCTAACAGTTCTGGGAATTTTATAAGCCTTTGCGATTTTACGAAAGGTCTTATAAACTTGATCTTGACCCTTCACGATCACGGACGGTCAAGATCACAACTGAAACATGTAGCCTCCACGATCACGGGAGGTTAGTACGACACCTTACTGTTACTTGTCTTTTCATGTATCTTAATATGTTCTTATATTTAAGATACTTTTTGGAATTTTTTTCCAATTCAATCATGAAAATCAATAATAAATAGTATTATTGAAAACATATTACTGTTCAAGTGATGCAATGAAAGGTATCTTTGTATCAACTAGCTACTTGTTAGCTAGTAGAAACGTTCTTCTTGCCTTTAGCATTTCCTTTAAAGCTCAAAGGCATAATCATAGTTCTAAGGGATATCTAAAACTCCCAATCATCATCTCATAATTTCCATTACTTAAATGGTTGTCTTCAGTCGACCTTAATCATCCATTACATGTCGACTTCAGGGTTGGTGCCATCGACCTTAACCTCGTTAACTTCATATCATCAAATCTCATAATCATCATCCTTATCATAAAAATCATAGCCTAATAAATTGTTGTTGGTAGCATATTGCTTATTTGCTACCCCCAAACTAAGGCATCCTCAAAATCTTCCCCATGTCTAATATTTCTCTTATGGGCAAACGTTTCACAATCAGGAAACTTAACTTCCATGATCTCAATCCAATTCCTTAAATGGAAAGATTCCTTATCATCACTATACCCAAAATGAGACGATAGGCTATCTAATCTTAGAGCCTACTCATTTCTTATTGCTATTCTAGCGATCATCATATCATAAGCTTAGTTTATCCATCACGCTTCCACTGTGCGACTCTGATTTACTGGCAATAAAAGCCCATAAACTCGTTCGGATAAGCATGTCAGCTGCAATATAGCGAACGTATCGTCTCATGTACATATCCTAGTACATCTCGATATTGCGGTAATACATGGGCGATCCTTGCTGTCGTCAAGAAAACCATTTAGGAATCTCCTCTCAAGATCCTCTTGGCCAAGGCTCCTTGCACGAGCTTCCTTAACTAGACGTCGGCTCGACTGGTAAGCATATCCTGAAGATACGTCCCTGCATGACATAATCTGAGGAGGGGTCTGCATATCGTGCAACCACTCCTTGAGTCTTATTGAAGATGCGAAGCTTCTCCTCTATTTCTCAGAATGTCAACGGAGTCTCGTGGTCCTCTTTAGTCCGACCCAAATTTATCACCAGATACATGCCATTATAATAATCTTATAAAACAAAGTAAGAAAACAAACTTACAAAACTGTGGCGCTGGCAGCAGAACTGTGAAACTGGATGGCAGGAACTCTGCTCTGATACCAAACTGTAACGCCCCGACTTCCCACGCCGGGTCGTCACCTTACTTACATACTTAACTTAAACTTGCGGAAAATTTGGGAAAAATTTTTCTTTTTCTTTTAAACTTTATTTTAAAACTTTCAACTTGAACTTCATCCTCAAACTCATACTTACTGATAAGTACTTACTCGAGTACCGAACTTTCAAACCTTCCTTGAAGGCCATCATAATCAAATTGTAGACCAAACCCGAACTAATGTGGATTGGTTCCACAAGAGGCAACTTGCTTGCCATACATACATAAACTTTGTCATTCATACTTAAAATATCATGAAATTATGAAAACCCTTTTTCATTACAACATATTTTATAGAGTATATTTTTTTTTCTTCAAAAGCCGTGGCAGTGTCCATCCCACATTTCACAGCCCGCTGAACCAGCCCTCCACAGTATTGCATCAGAGATTGCTGACAGGTTGCTTACCTACAGCATAGACGTAAGACGTGAGCTTTCGCTTAGCAAGTACAACTGTTACATCCGCGACACAAAACAAATCATTATGCATGAACCAATTATGATTTCTTATGAATCATTTATGAATTCATAATTTAATTTAGGTCTATTCCTTTACTTATCATGTGTGCTCGTATCGTGGTACATAGCCAAGGAATGGTTGAAGGCGGCAGTCCGTTTTATCTCAAACCATAAAAAACAAAGTTTAACATGGAGTAGTTTAGGTAGCCATCCAATCCAACTCAAACCATGAACCATACCATTTAAACCCGCCTTTGTGGCAAGTCGACACGACACAACATCCTACTTGTCTTGTTCTTACCAGGTGGTTTAATATTAGTGAACATGCTTCATGACGTCACAATATTATAACATATAACAGAACATAACCTCATTCATAACATACCATAACATTACACACCATAACATATCATCACATACAATCACATTAGGCAAGTAACAACAAAGGGCCTATGCTGTAGGCGGAGTTGTACTTACTTGGTTAGCTGTGTCCTATTTCGTGCGACTCCAAGGTGAGGCACAACGACAGGCTATCTCCAGTTATGTCCTACGTAATGCTGCTCCTCTTGCGGGTACAGCTGCAGGTTTCCTCCTGCTTGATGAAGGATATAGATAAGAGTCTAATCCTTGCTGTGGAATGTTGGTGTCCTAACCAACATGCCTACAAAATCTTAGTTGTATGTCCTTCTGATATCTCACTTGGTCACGATTAGTCATCCTACTGTTTAAGAATAATCGAACTTTGATTATTCCTTAAGAGGCTACGTTGGATAACCTCTTGGGCTAGGCCCTTGACATACCGCTAGGTTTTCTTAAAAACCTTGGGTTTTATAATTTATTGGGTTATTTCTATTACTCCCTTCTCTTATCCTTATTATGGGTTTTCGATATCCTTAGGGTTATAGTGGGTAACCCTTATGGCTATACTTAATTAAATGTTGGGTCAACCAAAGTCAATATTTGATCAACTAATGGTCAACCCTTGGTCAACTATGGTCAACCTTGGGCTTTGGGCTAAGCCCAGTAACTCGGGTATTATTCCTGGTTACTGTCCGTAATCGGCTTGTTTATAATTTTATCTTAAGAAAATTCTATTTTCTTACTTTTTGGAAATCTTATGTAATTAGCTTCATAATTTCCTTAATCTTCTTGTAAAAATTCATCTTTTTGAAATGGATCTTTATAAAAGTCATTTAAGTTTAAAAACCACCTTTGGAACAGTTTTCATAATTAAAAATAGCGGTTTTAAACAAAATACAGTTTTTCGGAAACGTTTGTAAGAATTCATGTGCAGGAATTTTCGGTTCCCTGCACATCCTTTGTAAAATAGTATCAGTTTTAAAGATCCACTCTGAATTTGAAAAACTTTCTTCACCAAAGTTGTAGCTCTCGAAAAATTCTAAAACTTTTGTGTTTTACAAAAAATCTAGTTCTGCTTGTATTTTTGTCAGTTTTCATTTGAAACTGGCTGGTCGTGTAAACTAGGTCTGGGCAGACTAGTCTCGGATTTTTATAGAAACGGAGGCCATTGGAGCCTCATTTTTGAAAACTGTCCATGATGCCCCCTAGGAAAAACCCTTCTGAACAACTTTTATGTTTTAATTTTTCTCTAATTCGATCTCTAAAGGCCTCAAATTTCACTTTTCCCGAAACTGGCCAGTTGGCACCCGAACTGGCAGTTTTCGGTTTTAAGTTCATTTTACGTCCTATTACGCGCACAATACCTCAACCGCCCACAGCGGGAGCCTAATATCATTCATGCAGTGCTTTCTAACATAAAACATACATTCATACATCATTTAAACATCAAGGGACATATGACAAACACCTTATGTGCATGCATGCAATCTTAATAATCATGCAAGCATACTTATCAAATCATGCACCATAATCATAATTGAGACCTTAGCACCCTAATCAAGCACAAAAATTATTGCATGGCATAAGAAAATGAGCTTATGCTCTTACATCCCAAACATGGAAATACACTTAAATTTCCCAAATTTAAGCTCAAATTAAAAAGGTTTAGGGTCTAGGATGATTACCTTGATTCCACTCAAGGATTTGGTTGGTTTGATCCAAAATTTCTCCTCTCCCTTGGTCTCCACCACAACCGGCCATTCCTCAAGAAAACAACCACATAAATATCTTGTTCTAAACTTAAATGAAAAACTTAGAGGTTAGAGGTTTTACCTTAACCTTTCCATAGGTTTGCAAGCTTGGATCAAGCTTTCCTCTTGGCTCCCCACAACCGGCCTCCCCTCCAATTGGGGTTCCAAAAATTTGGCCAATTAAATTGAGCCCTCTCAAGGTCCGGCCATCACCCCCAGATCTGGCCACCCAAGAAATCCGGCCACCATTTTTTTTTCCTCCCCCCCCTAGGTTCGGTTTTGGTAAAAAAAAAAAAGGGTGAGGAAAGATTTTGCAAGAGTTTGGCTAGATTTTGCTATTTTTCTCCCTCAAAAATCCGCCCCCTTTGCTGCTATTTATAGGGGTTTTGAACTTTTCAAAATTTCTAAAAAGTCCCTAAACTAGGATTTAATTATTTTCCTAAAATTGCACTTTAGTCCTTGAAGCAAAAATATTTGCACTTTGACCCCTCTAGGTGTTGGCCGGTCATTGGCTGCCTTGGAGCCCAAGTTTTGCTTACCTCATCATGATGACATCATCTTGATGACATCATGTGCTTACCTCATGCTTACATCATCATATTTTCAAAAATTACATTTTTGCCCCTAAAGACAAAATCTTTGCAAATTGATCCCTCTAGGTGGCCGGCCCTTGTTCACTCCTTGGA
Organism: Ficus carica; assembly: GCA_009761775.1. Lineage (NCBI taxonomy): Eukaryota > Viridiplantae > Streptophyta > Magnoliopsida > Rosales > Moraceae > Ficus > Ficus carica. The sequence goes on along the minus strand of VYVB01000482.1, from coordinate 173,449 downwards.
GGCCAAGTTTCCTTGCTTACCTCATCATGATGACATCATCTTGATGACATCACTTGCTTACATCACTATTTTCTAAAAATTACACTTTTGCCCCAAAAGGCAAAATTTTTACATTTTAGTCTTCCACATGGCCGGCCATCATTGTGCAAGGTGGCAACAAATTTTTATTTCTTTTCACCATTTTTCTTTCTCCAAAATGATGTCATAATTCCAAAATAGGGTGACATCATCATAAGGCCTTGTTTGGCTTTTTCCTTAAAATGCAGTATATTTTCTTGCTAACACAGATATTTCCAATATTGTGTTTACTAATACACAGTATAATTCAGTACTGTTATACTTGACTGCAGTCCAAAATTTATCTGCGTAAAAATGGACTGTAAGAATTTTCTTCTTATTTCTGAAAGTCATTAGGACTTTGATATCCAACTTAGTGTGCTTGAATTTTCTAGGTTGGTCTCATAGCTTATTCTTGTTATTTTGTCCAAAAAGATAATTTTAGCAGTATATTTCCCATACTGCTTATCCTATTACTGTACAGTCATACCTTTAACTGTTCTTGATCAACCCTTTGACTTTTTGGTCAATTTTGACTTTCTTGGTCAAACTTTGACCAACATGAAATCATGAAATTTCATCACGCCATTTTCCTTAAAATGCCTTATACTAGGCTAAGTAATCCATCGTTAGTCTCGTAGCTAATTAACCGAGAACTCAAACTTATACCGATATTCTATTCCAAACATGATCTAAACTTAAGTTTTCCTCATTCAAAGGAAATCTAGAGTCATCAAAATTTGGGTTATTACATAATTAATCTGGGATTAATTTTTCACAATTATAGGAGCCTCTTTATATATTTCCATCGGGTCCCTCTATTGGCTCGCAAAGTTCCATAAAGCGTCTCGGGATTTGTTCCTTATGAGATCGGTAAATTTAAATAGAATTTAGTAATGTCTATTAAGACATGTTACTCTCTAACATGCAATCCAGAAAGAATTGGACATGTAAAATTTGTAGACAAATGATTTGTCAACATATGATTGGTTAATTTGAATTTTGGAAATAAGATTGTGTTTGGATTATTTAATTTTGGAAAAACAAATTTTTCTCTCCTAATCTCAATAAGGTGCACGGTTTTTAGATAGGTGGAGGGAAGAAAAATTTTGTTTCAAAATTATTCAAATAAATTCCTAACATTAAATTATTAATTGATTTAAATAATGGAGATTATTTCATGTATTTTTCTTTCCTAATTAAAAGTGCTTCACGTTTTTTTGAGGAAAGGAAATTTGAAATATTTCATTGATTTAAATTAATTAATATGGTTAATGTTTATGGAAAATATTAATTCAAATAAGTGAATCTTATTTAAATTCAAAAAGGTTTAAAAGGAATTTGAATCTAGATAGGACTAGGATATTTTGACTAGTCTAGATTCTTGATTTAAAATTTGAATCACCAATCTAGCTTAACAAACTCAATGTGGCCGAATTTTTTGAGGAAGATTTCCTCTTTGAAAAACGTTTTTAGGTTCAATGAATCTAGCCCTAAAGTTGTATGATCTTTTGATTCAAAATTTATCCAGAAAAATAATAATAATTTTTTTTTTTGAGATGAATTTTGAAAAAAGATTGGACTTCTATATAAAGGCTAGGGATTCATGAAAAAAAAAAATTTTTGGTAATTTTTCAAGAGCAAAAAACGTTTTTGGAGAAAAGGAAAAAATTTAGTTTTTCCGGAACATCAAAAATTCGGCTATCTTGTGAAAAATAAAAAGAGAGAAAATTCTATTGAACCAAAACTGAGAGGAAGGTTAAACCGAGTGATTATTTTCATAAGGAGGTTAACCGGTTCCTGTTTTGCAGTTTTGAAGGAAGAAGGTTGATCATATTCTCAACGAGGTACATCGGAATTGAGAAGGAGGGATCTAGACTTCGAAAAGCATTACCGGTCGCTTGGATTCATAGAACGTGTGCCCACACACACTCTGAGACGTGGAACTCGAGAATAATAGAGAAGACACGTTGGTCAAACGCTCTAGTAATTCCGGAATCCAAGAATAAAGGTACGCTTGATCATAAATTTAATTTATTGTTATATGCATCATGAGATTCTTTTTCGGAAACGGCATAAAAATTTTAAAACTTCCGCTGCGCCGTAACTCTGATTACCGATCCGATTTTTCCAACAACTGGTATCAGAGCCAACTCATGATCATGTATATAACATAAATTATTTGATCAAATAAATTTCTCTCTATGCATTAATGAAATATTTTAGAGAGTTGGCACTCTAGGTTTTATTTTGAGTATGTTAAATATATTATGAATGGATGTATGGATGAATGAATGCTTAATATTATTTTTATAATATTTGATGCTTGTTCAATTTTGCCGGTCATGATTCCGTAGAGGTTAGAATTTGTATCTAGGTTTTTCAAGTGTAATAGATGCGGTCTATTATCACCGCTAGGTCGTTCTTTCAATTCCTAGAATTTTTGTAAGCCGGAAACGGCGTTGGAATTTTTTTTGTAAAATTCGGACTACAATGGATTCGAGGAGATTGAAGATGAACGAAGGTATGGAAATTTTCAAAGGATGTGATTTTTTATTTTTTTTGGAATTTTTTAATTAAAAAAAACATTTTTTTAATAAAAATAAAAAAAAATCACAAAATCTTTTTGAAAATTTAATTTTCCAATGATATGTGATCTTGATAATTTGGAAATCAAAATTAAAAATTTAAATTTAAATTTAATGGATATTATTATGAATTTTAAAATTTTGAAATTTTGAAATTTCAAATTTTTGAATTTTAAAATTTAAATAACTGGATTTTTTATTTAAATTTTGAGATTTTATAATTTTGATTAAAATTAAAAATCACATATAATCTTTTTTTGAAATTTAAATTTTAAATTTAAATTTAAAAAGATGTGACATTGGAGAAGGAAGACACATTGAAGAAGGATACAAGGCATGGATCTACAAATGAAGGCCGATATATGTTTCGGTTAATTTTTGTAAATTTTACAATTTTCTTTTCTCTAGGATGGAATCATGATCCACGGCTGTTTACATATTTTGCAAACCATAGATGATGAATTGCTAGATGAATATGTTATACTATTTCATGATGTATTGATAACATGCCATATAGACTAGGGAGTGCCACTCAATAAATATTGTTTATGCATGAAAAACAAAAACCCTAATTTAAAAGATTGAGTGGGAGAAGGTTTTACACACTAAGACCTGCGGCCTGCATCGTTGGTCCAATAGTTACGCATGGTAGTGCCTACTACTCGGTTTTGACCCGGAAATTCCCTTCGGATAGGTATCTTACCTAGAGCGCACACTGATTTGGATTTCTGAAAGGATAACGGTTTTGGGCATATTTTATGTTTAGATCACCCCTCGGTGGCGGATGTAAAATATGGATTCAAAATTGGAAACGATGGTTACACACTCATGCTACTTTATTTATTAACCCTCCCTCGAGGTTCTGTTATATAAAGTAGTGGCTAAATAAACGATAGTTAATATATATTTAATGGAATTTGTTTCATGGACAAATATGTATTAATCGGAAGGGATCCGTGTTCTTGGCTAGTTATTCTATGACTACCCCTCGGTAGCTTAGAAAGCGGAAGCTAGGAATTATAGTTGTAAGGTATGTGTTTTAAGGGTTTTACACATAAACATTTAGATTGCATATAGATCTTTTTGTTTAATTACAAAACCATATTTTATAAACTAATAGGATGTTTGCTCGTACTTATTACATGTTTTCTTATTATAGATCAAAATATCGAGCCCTTTATCTGTGATACTTACGCAAAACAAATTAACCGGTGGAAATTTTAATGACTGGAAAAGGAACTTGCTTATCGTCCTAAACTTTGAGAAACACAGTTTCGTCCTAACCCAACCTAGACCACCCACGCCTGCGATCGATGCTCCTGATAGGGATTTTGTAGCGCTTGAGCGCTGGGACAATTCCAACCTAAGTGCTATGTGCTATATTCGGGCGAGCATGTCTAACGTGCTCCATAAACAGCATGAAGAGCATCAAACTGCTAGGCAGATCATGGATAACCTGGAGGAAATGTTTGGTGAACAAACTATCCAGGCTAAGACCGATGCTATCAAAGGTCTCATGAACTGCAGGCAGAAGGTTGGAACTCCCATCAAGGAGTACATGATGAAAGTCATGGCTTATTTGTCTGAAGCTCAGACAAATGGGGCTAAGATCGATTCTGCAACTCAATTGGTCATGGTTTTCCAAACCTTGTCCAAGGATTTCGATTTGTTTCAGGCATCTTACAACCTTAACAGGAAGGAGATGTCTTTAACGGAATTAATGAAAGAGTTGCAAGCCTTTGAGAACATTTTTAAGGGTTCTGGATCTAAGGCTGAGGCGAATGTGGCTGAACCTAGTTCGCCTGCTCCTAATCCCAAAAGGAAGAAGGAAAAGGGGAAGAACAAGGGGAAGAAACCTGCTGTGGATGCACCTGCTACTAAGAAGTCTACTAAGACTAAGAAGCGGAAGGTGGATCCCAAAAAGGTTAAGTGTTTTCACTGTGGGAAGAAAGGACATTTCAAGAAGGATTGTCGAGAATACCTGTCCATGCTAAAGCAAAAAGGTAATTTCGATATTCTGTATCTTGAGGGTTGTTTAGTGGAAGAATCTAAGGACAATTGGGTTCTAGATTCTGGAGCTACTAACCATGTTTGTATTTCTCTACAGGGGTTCAAGGTAACGAGAAGTCTGCATGAGGAGAACTTCACGTTAAGAACCGGTGATGGGACGTTGGTGCGAGCTGAAGCAGTGGGAGAAGTGCATCTTTATTTTGATGAATTTAGGTTTATTGTTTTGAGACATTGTTTTTATGTTCCTAGTTTCAAGAGCAACCTAATTTCGGTAGCTTGTTTGATTAAAGATTCTTATTCAGTTTCTTTTAATAATAAAGTTGTTATTAGGAAAAACAATTATCTTATCTGTAATGGATGGATGCATGGAAATCTTTATTTTATCAAACCTAAGATGCACTCACTGCTTGATACAGAATTGGAAAAGAACTCAAAAAGACATAAGTCTTCTCACTCTAACAAATCATATCTTTGGCATTTACGACATGGTCACATAAGCCTTAACAGAATTCAAAGGATGGTAAAGGAGGAATGCCTTGACTTGTATGAGGTTGAACCTTGGCCACAATGTGAATCCTGTTTGGAGGGCAAGATGACTAAACGGCATTTTGCTGCCAAGGACAGTCGTGTTGAGGAACTTTTAGAACTAGTGCATACGGATGTTTATGGTCCCATGAACATAGAAGCACGTGGTGGGTATGAGTATTATATCACTTTTATTGATGATTACTCGAGGTATGGATATGTTTATTTGATGATCCGCAAAAGCGAAGCCTTTGACAAGTTCAAAGAATTTCGGGCTGAAGCGGAGAAAACAATTAGGCAAGTCCATTAAGACACTTCGATCGGATCGAGGTGGGGAATACCTATCGGATGAGTTCTTAGGATATTTGATAGAGAATGGGATACATCCCAATTAACTGCACCTGGTACTCCTCAACAGAATGGTGTAGCTGAGAGAAGGAATAGGACCCTATTGGATATGGTCCGGTCTATGATGAGTTACTCCACATTACCTTGTCATTTTGGGGGCACGCCATACAAACTGCATGCTATCTTTTGAATAACGTTTCCTCCAAATCGGTTCCTAAAACTCCTTACGAGTTATGGACGAGTAGGAAACCTAATTTGAATCATATTTGAATTTGGGGTTGTCCAGCACACGTCCTGGATAAGGAAGCGAAGAAGTTGGAGTCGCGATCAGAAGTGTGCTTGTTTGTTGGCTATCCAAAAGGGACAAAAGGTGGTCTGTTCTATAATCCGAAGTAAAATAAAGTCTTCGTTTCTACACATGCAACATTCCTGGAGGAAAGTTACATAGAAGACTTTAAACCTCGTAGCAAAGTAGTGCTTGAGGAGATGACTTCGGGTTTGGATGTTCCTAAAGTCACAGAAAACCCTGTGGAAAAACCGCTAAAGAATCAACAACCAGGGGAGCTTCGTCGTAGTGGGAGGATTATCAGGGAACCTGATAAGTACATGTTCAATGGTGAAGTTTTGAAGCAGAATCCATAGAACATGATGATCCGGCTACGTACAAAGAAGCTATGGAGGATGTTGATTCTAGTCTTTGGCAAATAGCTATGAACACCGAGATGGAATCTATGGATTCCAACGGGGTCTGGATACTTGTAGACTTACCCCAAGGCATAAAACCGATTGGGTGTAAGTGCGTATACAAGAGGAAGAGAGGTGTAGATGGGAAAGTGGAAACTTTCAAGGCAAGACTTGTAGCGAAGGGCTATACGCAAAAAGAAGGAATCGACTATGAAGAAACCTTCTCGCCTGTAGCAATGCTCAAGTCAATCCGCATTCTTTTATCCATTGTGGCTGCTCTCGATTATGAGATCTGGCAAATGGATGTCAAGACAGCTTTCTTGAATGGCTCTCTTGAAGAAGATATCTATATGATACAACCAGACGGGTTCAAGGCAAAAGGCCAAGAAGATAAAGTATGCAAGTTGCTTAAATCCATTTATGGATTAAAGCAAGCATCTCGTTCTTGGAATATTAGGTTTGATCAAGCGATCAAAACCTATGGATTCGAACAAAACATTGATGAACCATGTGTTTATAAATGTATCAAGAATGAGAAAGTGGTTTTCCTTATACTTTATGTGGATGATATATTGCTTATTGGAAACGATGTGGCAACATTATCATCTGTCAAAGTTTGGTTAGCCAAACAGTTTGACATGAAGGACTTAGGAGAGGCTAGTTATGTTCTTGGTATTCAACTCTTTAGAGATAGAAAGAACAAAATGATAGCACTCTCTCAAGCTTCATACATTGACAAAGTACTTGAGAGGTTTTCTATGAAAGATTCCAAGAAAGGTGCCCAACCTTTCAGGATTGGAATCAAACTTTCTAGAGATGACTGTCCCAAGACATCGGAAGAAAGGGAACGTATGAAAAACGTACCTTATGCATCAGCAGTAGGTAGTCTTATGTACGCTATGTTATGCACTAGGCCTGACATTTGTTTTGCGGTTGGTATGGTAAGTTGATATCAGTCGAATCCGGGACCGAACCATTGGGGTGCAGTCAAGCATATACTCAAGTATCTACGGAGAACGAAGGACTATATGCTTGTGTATTCCGGTCAGGACCTTGTTCCTAGAGGATACACTGATTCTGATTTTCAATCAGATCAGGATTCAAAGAAATCGACTTCAGGATCTGTTTTTACCCTTGGAGGTGATGCCGTTGTGTGGAGGAGTATTAAGCAATCTTGCATTGCTGACTCGACCATGGAAGCCGAGTATGTGGCAGCCAGTGAGGCATCAAAGGAAGTGGTATGGCTCCGTAGGTTCCTTGGTGACCTTGAGGTCGTTCCTGGTATGGATAAAGCTATAGTGCTCTACTGTGACAACAGTGCAGCAATAGCTAATACCAGGGATCCTAGGCATCATAAGAGGAGTAAGCACATTGACAGAAAATATCACATCATCAGAGGCTTTGTTGAGAGTGGAAATGTGACGGTTTGCAAAATCGCATCAGAGGACAATCTTGCTGACCCGTTCACGAAGACTTTGGTGGCCAGAAGATTCGAAGAACACGTTAAAGGCATGGGGATGCGTAATATGTCACATTTACTCGCTTAGGGCAAGTGGGAGATTGTTGGGATCTAAATGTACCCTAAGGATAGAAAATCAATATTAGGGATTTTCTATAAATATGACCATTTTGATATTAATAAGAGGAGGTTATTCATGTTTAATAAGATGTGTCCTATTTACTTTCATTTGTTGATTGTATGGTTATTTTGAGCAAACATAAAATACTCCTTGACTGTTGGTAATATATCAGATTACCATATGTATACGGGGTATACATAGAAGACGTGGTAATTTGATAACAGTCTAAATAAATAGTCCGCAATCGATGGAATAAGATTTGGGGATCTTATTCATGATAAGATTGTACAAGTTGTCTACTTCCTTGGAGGGATGGTTTGTCTTGACCATCGGATAGGTTCCGAGTAGAAACTTTAATGTATACCAGTATTGAGGTATGACATTGGACTGGACCTAAAGTGTTAATTGATTCGGTTTAATAATTCCGTTTATAAGAATCAATGACACTTTGATTATCATCCTGTATTAATCTTAATCCTGAAATGATTACTTGAATTCGCATCCATGACTTTTGTACTTTAATGCACTACAGGTGAGACACTGTTAATTCATGGTCAATATACTTGTGTTTTGGGTGCATGACTTATGGATGGAGAAATCAAGATTCATAGATACGGAATCCATAGCTATCTTAACGATAGTAAATGTTATCTACTTAAAGGCATTATTCGGGGATTGAAAGATAGTATAACAAGATCTTGGCCATCGGTTTACTTTGTGTTCTCTGGTGGTTTACCAATTGTATGGTTTTATAATTTGTGATTCTTTCAATAGAGAATAATGGAACTTTAAGTTAAAATGATTGAAAAGGTAAAACGGAAAAAGTCCTTAATTCAATCATGGATGACATATGGGGATTAAGCAAGCGATGAATAAATCATGGAAGAAGCACTACGTGAGAGAGCTTTCGTAATACGGTATGTAAACATGAGTTCAGCTTCAAACTTTTAGTGGAATAGTTTTGAAGTTGATAATTGATGAATAATTAATCTGGGATTAATTTTTCACAATTATAGGAGCCTCTTTACATATTTCCATCGGGTCCCTCTATTAGCTCGCAAAGTTCCATAAAGCGTCTCGGGATTTGTTCCTTATGAGATCGGTAAATTTAAATAGAATTTAGTAATGTCTATTAAGACATGTTACTCTTTAACATGCAATCCAGAAAGGATTGAACATGTAAAATTTGTAGACAAATGATTTGTCAACATGTGATTGGTTAATTTGAATTTTGGAAATAAGATTGTGTTTGGATTATTTAATTTTGGAAAAATAAATTTTTCTCTCCTAATCTCAATAAGGTGCACGGTTTTTAGATAGGTGGAGGGAAGAAAAATTTTGTTTCAAAATTATTCAAATAAATTCCTAACATTAAATTATTAATTGATTTAAATAATGGAGATTATTTCATGTATTTTTCTTTCCTAATTAAAAGTGCTTCACGTTTTTTTGAGGAAAGGAAATTTGAAATATTTCATTGATTTAAATTAATTAATATGGTTAATGTTTATGGAAAATATTAATTCAAATAAGTGAATCTTATTTAAATTCAAAAAGGTTTAAAAGGAATTTGAATCTAGATAGGACTAGGATATTTTGACTAGTCTAGATTCTTGATTTAAAATTTGAATCACCAATCTAGCTTAACAAACTCAATGTGGCCGAATTTTTTTGAGGAAGATTTCCTCTTTGAAAAACGTTTTTAGGTTCAATGAATCTAGCCCTAAAGTTGTATGATCTTTTGATTCAAAATTTATCCAGAAAAATAATAATTATTTTTTTTTTTTTATATGAATTTTGAAAAAGGATTGGACTTCTATATAAAGGCTAAGGATTCATGAAAAAAAAAAAATTTGGTAATTTTTCAAGAGCAAAAAACATTTTTGGAGAAAAGGAAAAATTTAGTTTTTCCGGAACATCAAAAATTCGGCTACCTTGTGAGAAAGAAAAAGAGAGAAAATTCTATTGAACCAAAACTGAGAGGAAGGTTAAACTGAGTGATTATTTTCATAAGGAGGTTAACCGGTTCCTGTTTTGCAGTTTTGAAGGAAGAAGGTTAATCATATTCTCAACGAGGTACATCGGAATTGAGAAGGAGGGATCTAGACTTCGAAAAGCATTACCGGTCGCTTGGATTCATAGAACGTGTGCCCACACACATTCTGAGACGTGGAACTCGAGAATAATAGAGAAGACACGTTGGTCAAACGCTCTAGTAATTCCGGAATCCAAGAATAAAGGTACGCTTGATCATAAATTTAATTTATTGTTATATGCATCATGAGATTCTTTTCCGAAAACGGCATAAAAATTTTAAAACTTCCGCTGCGCCGTAACTCTGATTACCGATCCGATTTTTCCAACAGTAAGAATAAGGTTCAAGACCACCCTAGAAAAATCAAGCACATTATTTAAGACGATAAGGGTTAAGTAGCTCTAAGTCCTAAGAAAAATTTATATGCAACCCAGTTAAGTGCAGATGAATTCTGGACTGTAGTCCAGTATGACAATACTGTTTTTAGTAAAAAAAAACAATATTGATATTATTTAAGTTAGTAAGGAAATGGACTGCATAATTATATTAAGAGATTTTGGGAATTAAGTAGATAATTATGCATGTATTGGAAGCTAAGTGGCTCCACCAAAGCAGGCCACCTACAGGGACTAAATTGTAAATATTTTATCCTTATGGGTCAAAGTGCAATTTTCAAAAAAGTGAGTAATTATGGGTAAGTATGTAATTATTGATTTAAGGAATTTATGGATATTCATAACCAAGCCTCCAACTAGGCCAATGATTAGTTACAAGCTTGGTTAAATTGGAAAAAGGAAATAAGCTAGAGATAAGCTTGAAAAGATTTTTCCTTGGCATGCATGGCCGGTTGTCTTAGTGGCTTGGAGAGCAAGTAATTAGCTTGGTGATGTAAGCTTAGTGAGGTAAGCAAGGTGAGGTAAGTTTGGTGTAACGACCCACCCTACGTAGGCCGTTACCATACTTAACTTACATACTAACTGTACATGCGGAAAATAAGGACTATTTTTTTTTTTTTAATAACTTGTGTCTGAAATTGATCATATACTTACTTATAATCATACATGCATACTTAAACTTTAAACATGGTTTAGCATCCAACTTAAGTCTTGGAAACTTACTCGTACTAAACTTACTTATATATGTATGTATTCATGTATATATATATATATATATATTAACTACATAACATAACACATAGCGGTTCCTATCCCAAGATTTCACAGTTCGCCCTGCAATGCTCCACCGTCTTGCATCACATATTGCCATAAGATTTCTTACCTACAGCATAAATGTAAGTTGTGAGCTTTCGCTCAGCAAGCACAACTATTATCCCGCAAAAAATTTCATAATAAAACAATGCATGAATCACTTATTCTTTCATTATGCTTTCTTAGGTTAGCATACTTTTTGGGCCCTTACATAACATAAGTGTACGTACCTTGGCGCGCAGCCATGTAGTGGTTGGGGCGGCCAGCCCTGTCCAACTCAAACCATGGACCAAACCTGTCCTAGTGTAGGTTAGTATGACACGAGGGAACTTGCTTACCATCATACTTAAAAACTTGTTCTTACTTTAGTTCATAAGAAGAATCATTTCAAACTTATAAACAGTTTCTTACTTGAAACTGGGTTCTCATTCTTACCGAGTGACTTATCTATAGTGAGCATGCTTCATGATGCCATAATAATAAAACATAAATCATATGCACCTCAACATGTATGCATGAGCTTGAAAACATACAAGCAGTAAAAATATTTTTCGTCTATACTGTAGGCGGAGTTGTACTTACCTTTTGCTAAATCCTGAATCCTGTGTTCCGTCAAATCACAGTAACAGGTTACCTTCCTATTTTCAGAAAAATCGTAAGATAAGAATCATCATATCCTTTAATGTTAGTACACAAACCAACATTCATAAAAACCCTAATTACAAGCTTATGTTACATGGTACCCTATTCGGTTACTATAAGTAACCTTGGATCCAAAACTCGACATATAACATTTGTTTGAATTTGATAAAGTTTCTTTTCTAAAAGTTGTAGATTTCATCAAAATCTAAAACTTTTGTTTTTGGTCAAAACCCTGAATTTGTCTCCACTTGCTTGTTTTCTTCCTTTGAAAATTTTTGACCATAATCACCAAACATATAGATTGGTCTCGGGTTTTGATTAAAATGGAGGCCTTTGGAGCCTTATTTTTAAAAACAGTCCATGCAGTCCCCTAGGATTTTTCATTCCCTACAACTTTATAGTTTTTACTTTTTCCAAAATCTGCATTTAAAGGCCGCAAAACTCTATTTCTAGAAAACTGTCCAGTTAAACCCGAAAATGGCAGTTTTCATTTGGGTGAGTTCTTACGTAAAATTACGCGCATACTACCTACAACGGTTAAAACCATGAGCCTATGACAAGCATGCAGGGCATTTTATAACATTTTCATAATCATACAATCATTTCTTATCCATATAACCTTTGTGCAAACCCAAACGGTAATCTATACCAAATTAGGGTTTTTAGGGTTTTCTCAAACCCTAATTGCAACATATCGCACTATTTTCCTTATTCATTCAAAAGACATCATCTTTGAGCATATAAGGACATATAGCAAACATGTAATAGGCATTCACATAGCCAACTAACCTCTAACTCAAATAATCATAAACTTGCCTCAAATCATAACTAGAGACCACCAAACCCTAATTAAGCATAATCAAGCACTTACCATATACCCTATTACATAAAACTAAAAAGTAAGCTTATGCTCTTACATACTCAACATGAGAACATACTTAAATCTTAAACCAAAACTTAATTGAAGAACTAGAAGGTAGAGAGGATAACCTCAAGGTTTGTAAGATTGGATCTAACTAGGGTTGAGCAATTTTCTTCACACTCCACTAACACAAAATCCGAACTTTCTCTCTCTCTTTTTCTTTCTTTTGGCTCGGCTTCTAAGGGCAGAAAAACTAGAGAATGAGCTGCCAATTTTGGGTTTCAACAAAATATTCACCAAGTGCTTTAACCTCACCTATTTATAGGTGAAAATCAACATCACTTCTAGGTTTGCATTATGGTCTTCAAGAGTAAGGTTTTTGCTCATAGATCCCTTGTGGTGGCCGGCCATGCTTGCTCTAGCTAGCCAAGTAAGCTAGGCTAGGGGGCTTGCTCATCAAGGCTAGAAGCATGACATGTCCCTTCCTTGTGGTGGTCGGCCATATGTGGAGATTCAAGCATGTTCTAGCTAGCCAAGTAAACAAGGCTACCAAGCTTACTCACTAAAGCTAGAAGCATGATGTGTCAACTTCAAATTTTCTTATGAAATTCTTATTTCTACAATCACATATTGGTCCTTAGGAGTACAATATTTGCTCATAGAACCCCTAGGGTGGCCGGCCCTAGTGCGAAATGGAAGATCATACTTGCTCTAGCTTAACACTTAGCCAAGCAAGCAAAGCTAGGGTGCTTGCTCATCAAGGCTAGAAGTATGATGTGTCAAGCTCTCAATAAAACTCCTATTTCCACATCTGCATATGAGTCCTTAAGAGCACCATATTTGCTCGTTCACCATATGAGGTGGCCGGCCTATGGCCATGTGGAAGGCTTGAGATTTCACAACTTTTTCAAACTAAACCCTAACTAGTTTTCCTTGGTTTCTAATGTAACTATGTTAACCAAGCTTATAACCAATCATTGGCTTAGTTGGATTTGGAGACTTAGTTAGAAAAGTCCATCATTCAAAAATTTTCATACTTATCTCTCAATTTTTCTCAAAATTACACATTGGCCCCTAAAGACAAAATATTTTCATTTAGGTCCTTATGAGGTGGCCGGCTATGGTGGAGACATTTGGCATGCAATCTTTGCTTAGTCATCCACTTTAATACTTTCTTATTTTCTAAAAATCCATAATCATTTACTTTTCTTAAAATTACACTTTGGCCCCTAAAGACAAAATATTTACATTTAGGTCCCTATGAGGTGGCCGGTCATAAGGAATGCTTAATGGGTAAGTAATTTTTTCAATATTCACCCATTTTTATCTTAGGATGAGGTGTCATATCCTTAAGCTCTACTTGATTTTTCTATAGTGGTCTTGTACCTTATTCTTACTTATTCATAAGAATGATGATTTTTCACAGTATAATTTCCATACTGCTAATTATACTGTAGCACCGTCTTAATCATACCTTAGGTCATTCTGGTCAAACATCGACCGACATAGGATCGTAAACCCTAATTTCGCCTCTTTCAACCAAAGGCTTTATATTCGTATAAATAAGCTATTATCGAGTCTTAAAACATTACAAGAACTCAATAATATTCTGATAAATCAGATCACATAAACATACATATTACAAATTTTGATTCCCTAAAAAGGAAATCGTAAATTTGCAAAAAGGTTGGTTATTACACTTGGTGATGTAAGCTTGGTGATGTAAGCAAGGTGAGGTAAGCAAGTTAATAGCTTGGTGAGCAAGTAACTTGGTGAACAAGCAATTTCTTGGCTCACACTCATCCTAATGGCCGGCCATCCTAGGATATGGGAGGGAAATATTTGTTTTTAAGAGCAAAGATGTAAATTCAAGAGAAATTTGTGAAATAAAAATAATTGTGTAAATTATGTATTTTTCACTTATAAATAGGTGATGATGGGGGGGGGGGGGTTTAGAGCATTTTATTTGGTTCCACCCCAAAACTATGGCTCATTTCCAACTCAACTCTCTCCCTCCCCTAAGAACCGAAACCAAATAGATGGAGAAAAAAAAATGAGAGGGTCGGATTTTGAGGAAGAAAAAGGGAGGAGGAAATCTTTGATCCAAAACCTAGAATCCATTCTTAAGGTTTAAAGGTAATCCTCCTAAACCCCTCTAGTTCTCCAATTAAGCTTAATTCAAGATTTATGTGTATTTCCATATTTGGAATGTAAGAGCATAAACTCACCATTAGTTTTTTGCACTAGGGTTAGATATGAATGCTTGAGTATGCTTGATTAGGTTTTGTTGGTCCATATTTATGATTTGGTGCTTGATTATGATGATATGCACTAGATAGCATATGGTATGAGTGTATGCCTATTACATTTTTGTTATATGTCCCCACATACTCAAGAATGATGTATCATGAATGAATATGGATATGGTTATGTATGTTGTATGTAGGGTTCAAGAAAACCCTAAAAACCCTAGTTTGGTGAAGATTCACCATATGGGTTTCATGAAGGATAGTATGATTGTAAAATGGATGCATGATAATGAAAATATTACGTAACGCGCTACATGCTTGATGTAGGCTCACGGTTTTAACCGTTCGAGGTAGTGTGCATGTAATTTTACGTAAGAACCAACTAAAACCAAAACTGCCAGTCTCGGGTCAAGACTGGGCAGTGATCTGGAAACTGAATTTTGAGGCCTTCAGAGGCCAAATTTGAAGAAAGTTAAAACTTCAAAGTTGTAGAAAATGGAAACCCTAGGGGAAATCATGGACGGTTTTAAAAAATAAGGCTCCTAAGGGCTCTGTTTTTATAAAAAACCGAGCCTGGTCTGCCACACCCAGTATGCACGGCCAAGCAGGTTTAACAAGAAAAAAAGGCAGGTTAAAGGCAGAATTAGGTTTTAAGTAAAAAACAAAAGTGGTAGGAATCTTTGAGGTCTACATCTTTCATGGAGAAAAATTTTTCTAATTCTAAACATATTTTAAAATAAAACCTGATTTTCCAAAACTGTGCAGGAAACAAGAAATTTCTGCACAGAATTTCTAAAAACAGTGCACAAACAGGGAATTCCTGCACATGCACTGATAACCAAAGTTTATGGGACTGTTTTAAGCAGTTTATAAAAAGGGGTTAAAATTTTATCACACAAGGAATTATTTAATAAAGTAAGCCAAGTCCTGTAGTAAACAACTATAGGACAAATAGTAACCGAGAAGGTTACCAACTTTTAATAGGCCAAATAATTTAGGTTACTTATAGTAGCCACATAAGAAGGTAGCTTTTGGTTGGGCCTAAAACCCATGGTTACCAATGGTAACCTAATAGAGTATTATTTTAAAAGTAATTGGACCTTAGTAACCTAATGAGGTATGGGTCTAAGATCTAGATATAATTGGGCTTATACCCAGGGTTACTAATAGTAACCTAATAAGATACTAATTACTATTCACGTATGATTGGGCCTTGAACCCAAGGTTCCATTAAGTAAACAAACAAGATATTGTTTGATTAGGCCAAGTGCCTTAGGGTTACATTTAGTAACCGAATAAGAGATCATTGTGGTATATGGGAGACATGTAACTAGGGTTACCGATAAGTGCTGGTCAAGGATACCAGCATTGAATGTAATGATTTACTATAAGATAAGATGATCCTTATCTTACGTCTTTTGTGAAAACAAGAATTAAACATGTTGATGTGCCTTGATGGAACATTAGACCAAGAGCGTAGGATATCAGGTAAGTACAAACTTCACCTACAGTATGAAAAATAGTAAACTATTTTCAAGTATGATTTGTTTACATGTTATGCTATGATATGCTATGTTATTCCATGATATGCTATGCCATGATATGTCATGTTATGCCAAGATATGCCATGCTATGCCATGTGTATGTATATGTTATGGTTAAAATTATGTTATGATATAGTGACATCATGAGGCATGTTCACTAATAATAAACCACATGGTAAGAACATATTAAGTCATAAGATAAGACAAGCAAGGTGTCGTACCAACCTCCTGCCAGATCGTGGAGGATTATACATGTTTCAAGTTCAAGTTCAAGTTTAAGATACTAAGACCTTCCGCTAGATCGTGAGGGGTTATGAATATGATTCCCATAATTGTTATGGACCTTGCAAACCTTAACTTTCTGTGGAATGCGTGCATTTGTTACGTACACAAGGGGCCCATATGTTAAGCAAGATAATAAGTTCAAGTCCATAATTGATCATAAAAGATTCATAATTGATCATAATTGGTTCATGCATAAGTTATACGATGTTTGTTATGTTTTTGTGAGATTATGTTTGTACTTGCTGGGTGAAAGCTCATCAGTATATTTCATACTGTAGGTAATATGCATGCAGCTTTACTTGGTAGGCCATGGAGACGATGCGGCAAGTGAAGGGCGGTGTGGGATATCACTATGCAGATTTTTCGCAAACTCTTTAAATTAAGAACTTGTATATGTATGATAAAGTAATATGAACTATGTTATTTATGTGATGTTTCAAAAGTCCAGTTTAAAAGGTTATGTGTGACCTTTTAAACAGCTTAACAAGTAATGGGTAGGCATAGTGAAGTTTACCCGTATGGATAAGTTTAATTAAGTAGTTACGAAGAAAAAAAAATTATTCTCAGTATTTCAAGTTTAAATTATTAAAACCAAGATGTAGTTCAAGTAAGTATGGTAACGGCCCACGTTTACGTAGTCGGCCCTACGTAGATGGCCGGGGCGTTACATACTTCATGACTTACGCTCATGCTGTAGGTAAGCAACCTACCGGCAATGCTTGATGCAGGACTGTGGAGAGGTGGCGTTGCGGACTGTGAAATTTGGGTTGGACACAGCCATGTGTTTTGAAAAAAAATATGTTTGTGATAGCACCGATACTTAGTACTGGGACAGTGTTTACTACTATGACAACTAGTATGATTTGAAAAAAAGTGGTTTGAAAGATCGGTACTCGAGTGAGTGCATATAAATAAGTATGAGTATAAGTTAAGTTTTAAGTTTGAGTTTAAAAAGAAATGTTTAAATTTAAAGAAAATATTTCTGTATTTTTACAAAATACGAGAGTATGTTCAGGTATGTTAAGTATGAAATAGTAGCCACGTAAGGTGGGTCGCTATAAGTTTTGGTTTGTAAACACGGTAACGGCTATACGTAGGTCGGGGCATTAATTGATGGATGAGACAAAAGGGATAGATGGATTTATTTAGGAGGAAGGGGCTGGATGTGTAGAGGGATATGCACCTAATGATTGTCTTTGAGCCCCAACATATGGATTTGTAGTAAAGACCACAAAATTTGTACATAGCAACTTAAAATGAAAAGACAAAAAAAGAGAAATTTTAACATGAGAATTACCAAATGACTTAGGAATAGTAAAAGTGGAGTCCAAAGGGACCGCCAGTAGAACCCGCATCTATTGAAGGGGCAGCATAAGCTTGAACATGGATCTGAACTTATGCAGGATCAGGGCCTGCTACTTGAGAACTTGCAACTCCTTTTTCCACTCATTCAAAAATTGTTTGGAGCTCTAGGGTAAAAGAAGTATGAAGCTTACAACGCTTGTTTCTTTTCTTTTTGGTGAATAGTAACTTGCTCATTTGACTACCCACGAAGTCTGCAGATTCGTCGTCTGTAATAATGGGATCTGAATCAGCTGAGACATCTCTCTCAGAAGTCTCTCTGGCATGTTTCTTCATTTTCAGGAATATTTTACCTTACCCAGCTAGAGGAGGGTTAAGAGCAGAAGACTTGGGGTTAGAGGGCTTGGACTCATAAGTCTTCCCCGTCTCAGAACCCACAGAAATTGACTTGGATTATGCTACCACTTTAGCAGCAGTAGAAGCTTTCTATGCATTATTGACAATTGAGAAAGTAGAATGGTAAGCCTTCTCAACTTTTACAAAATCTTTCTGAGAGATGGAGTAGTCAGAAAGACTTTAAAGACTTAGGCGAAAGAGAAAACTTGTAGTTAATGATGGAAATGGCGCCCAGATGCCCCAATGTGAATGATGCAGCAACATTCAGCTGTTCTGCCCTGGAAGAACTGAAGGAAGAAGTGATAAGGAGTGGTTTATCATTCTCAAGATAAGGAACTGGTGGACAGCCTGCCAATGTACACTTCCACGAGCTAGAAAAATAGCAAATAGTGGAGTCGACAACAACGCTTTCTCCACCACCAATTTTCTTTTCTCCATCAACATCTTTCTTTTTCTCTGATTTGTTGATAACCACCTTTTCGATTTTGTGGGTCAAGGAAAAAAAGTGGAAGATGTCAGAAACCCCAATATCGACTTTGCTCTTGGCACCAAATAGAATTAAACCTGTCAAGATTCTCCTACCATTGGCGTTGAGTTGATCATGGTGGATCATAATGTGAGAGAAGAATCTATGAAAAGAGGGTGAGAGGAAAGCTGACAACTTAGAGTTGTCGAGGGGAGATGATACGATCTCCCTCAAAGGTAGCTTTAACATTGGGATCAAAGAATTCGATGTTGATATCAGAGGGAATTTGATTTTGTTCCTTGAGGGATTCGATCAAGGGAATAGTTAGGGAAGTCATGGAATTGATGAGGGAGTAAAAAAAGAAGAATTTCAAAAGTATTGACAAAGGGTTGAGGATATTTTAAAGGGAAAGAAAAAGCAAAAAATGTAGAAATAAATTGAAAGTAAAAGATGCAGTGAAAATAAGGAATTCGAAGTATATATATGGAGCATTTAAAGCGGTCATTTAAAGTGGTTACTGGGAATTAATTTTTGAGATTAATATTGGGAAAGTTGGTTTTGATGACTGTAAAAGGCATTTATTGGATTTGAAATTTGAAATTGGGAAAGTAATTATCAAGAAAGTAACATCATTTCAAATATTTGAGGCGAGGTCAAGGAATAGTAATGATTTCGGTCGGAAATGAAAAGACACGTGGAAAGTGAAATGACCGAAAAAGTAGCTCAGCAAGAAGAAGGAAAATTGGAATATTTTATTAAAATAAATATAATGTACAAAATTTTCATTGTTACATACAAAACGAATAATTTAAATTACATAACAATATTCAAAACATTATTCGTTCTAATCATCTTCCTCATCTTCTTCCTCCTTGTAGAATTTGAAGTAATCTTCAGGGTATGAGAACAACCTATCATTTGGAGGGTGGAGAGCTTGCATGAAACCCAGCTTGAAACCTTTGCAAGCTTCAATCTTGATGGAATCTTTGACATTGGCCTTGAAAGTTTTAAGCTTGGCTTCATACTTCTCCTTGAGAGATTTCTCTTGATCAATTAAAGCTTCCTTTTTAGCTTCCACAGCCTTGTTCCGAGAACACTTCAGAGATTTGACCTCAGAGCGTAAGATGGATATAATATGAGAAGTAGGAAGATTGACAACGCTTGACAAGCAAAGGGATCTTAGCTCTAATTTGAGAAAATTGATCTCTTGCTCTCTTGAAATGACGGTAGAAGAAATGTGTTCTTGGATCATCTGCTCAGAAGGATTCTTAAGCTTGTAGTTATCAGAAATGACCTTGGATAAATTATTTTGAAGTTGAGAATTCTTCCTCTCCATTTCTGCAAGCTTATTCTTTAGAGTCATAATTTCAAAGTCTTTATCATATATGGAAAAGGTTGCAACATTCAAATCGCATTGAAGTTTGAACTCGTGAAGCTTGGAATCCTTAGGACCTTTCTTTGAAGCAACTTCTTCTGAATGACTCTTTATTTCCTCCTTCAAAATGAAAGCATTGGAGCATTCTCTGGCTAGATCAAGCTCCACCAGATGACGTAGATGGGCTTCATTCTTGTATTTGTCTTCCCACCTATCAAGAAGACCTATGTAGTAATTGATCTTGCCCTTGTATACACAAAGCTTCATCCACATGTCTGTAATGACGCCATTGATATTGCAAACAGCCTTGTTTACAGCCTTTTCAATGTCATCAAGAGATCTACAGGCGGAGGATCTGAAGTTCTCTGGTGTGCAAAAGGCATGACTCACAACATGCGCGATTTCTAGATCAGAAGTAGACTCATTGCAAAGGATTGGAAACCCCAATGACTTCCTTAACCTTGGAATCCACACCTTTGGTTCAACTGGAGCAAAGGGTGAGTTAGGAAGCATATCACCATTTCTGTCAACCCTCATTTTGTAATAGAGAAGACGCTTGTTTGATGGTTGTTCTAAAGGGTTAGGAGCAGAACGTTTTTGGGATCTGGTTTGATCCTGCTTGGCCAAAGTTGATTCTTTCTTTTAGGTAGAAGACGAGTCTGGCTTGTGGGCAAATCGACTATGCCTAGGAATGTTGCTGGATATCTCTTTGACATGGTTATGAAGACTTTCATGAGGCTGAAGAGATTCCAGGTAAGATAGATCAGGCGAGATATCTTCTTCAAAGAATAGTTAGCAAAAAAGAATTCATTCTTATTCTGACAATCAATCATTCCAAGATAGAATTTGGTGATTGATTTATTTAAAATATCATGAGGAATGGGAATAGTAGGAAGAGTAATGGGGAAAGAGAATTCCTCAACATAATAACCAACAAGAACGAAGTCAGACTTTACTGGAGCAGAGATAATGGGTTCTAGAGGAGGTGGATGACATCAACTAACTGTAGAAGAGACGTTTGACATATTGAAATTGGTGATAGAGACAAAACATGCTTCTGATCACGTTACTCTCTATCATCATGGTAGCTACTGAGAGACGCGGGTAGATGTTGGCATCCCAGCAGTTATTGTCTGATTGAAAATTCTCCAGAACCGGCTTCATCTCAGAACTAATAGGAGCAGTCTAGTTTGGATGAGCAACTGGAGAACGAGCAAAATGCTAGAGGGGAAGAGTAATGTTGTTTTTTGAACTAATAAACCAGTGCCCACTGATGACAACAACCATTTCTTCCCAACAAGCGTGGTCGTGATAATCATGATTGATGAAGATATCTTTGTCAAAGTGAGGATGAAGATAATAACAGTGACCATCTTCCACCAACTTATTAAATGAAGAACCACCAGTGGAGAAAGATAGCCACCAGAACTGAGGTGAGAGATAGCCTCACAAGAAGCCAAGATCCTATAGGCACTGAGGGCTCGTTGCAAAGGGGAAATCTGAATGAAATCAAAGAAATCAAGAAAATATGGAGTGCGGGGAAACTAAAGAGGAATCAGAGCATCTACTGGAAGAACAAGGACATTGGAGTCCACGTTCTCGCCAGTATAAACGTTGGCTTTTTCAGGCAAAGAAGTAACAGAAATTGACCCAGGGAGTTTGTATCTGAAGTGGATGTCTCCGAAAGTATTTCGATTAGAAGAAGAAAAAGCCATTGTAGATTGAAAAGATTCGGAAGTGAGGAAATTCAAAGAAGAATAGATGAAGACTTGGAAAAACTGGGAAATTTTAAGCAAATTTTCCTGATAAATTTGAAAACAAGAATTGAGACACAGCTTTCATGTTTATAGGAAAAAGGGGGCTGATGTGGGGACAAGAATTAAATACGACAAAATGTTTCAGTAAAGGGTAGAAACGACGTCGTTGCAATAAACCCAGAAAAGGGAAGAAGCTTGGTAAGTGAGAAATCAGGAACTGAAGCAGAAAGCCACGACAGCATAAGTTTGTTAAAAGACAAGTCATCTAAATGTAATGATTGAATTGACAAGTATACAGATGATTGTAACATCCAAGTGTTGGGCTCTAGAGATATCTATTGGGTATGCGTTTTAATGTGCAGAAACTCAATACTAATTAAATTAGGGTTGATGAGAACCTAATTTAAATTTGTATATATGAGTCATTATAAGGGTTATGGTCCCCAAGTCAAATCATAATATATAGTATTTGCTCTCCTCATCCTTCCCCATTAAGAGAGAGAATTTATAGAGCACCTTAAGAACCTAAAGAGATTTGACTGTGGAAAACTCCATTCTTCTCTAATTTGTCTTCATGGATTCAGGTACACTTTCGATTAATTTTTCTTGATGATTTAACATGAGATCTCGGATTTGGTGTTAGTTTTCACCAATTAAATTTTTTCCCCAACAAGTGGTATCAGAGCCGCTCATGTTGAATCATTGAGATATGTGTTTGATTTGGGTGTATTCAAATTTGACAATTTCCGGCATTAATTGTTGAAGTTGAAAATTTTGTGATTATTTTTATTTTCAAATTCAACTTTTGGGTATATATATATATATATACGGATTAAAGATTGCTTAAAATTTTGCATTCATGTTTTCCGGTTTGGTTTTGGGGAAAAAAAAGATTTATGCTTGCTATTTGTGATATTGTTTGAACCAATAGTCCTTGTATTGATTGATTTCATTAATTAAAGAAGAAAAAAAAAAAGATTGTGGCTGCATGTTTGCGGCAAAAGAGGAAGAAAAAAAATAGGGTTTTTTAAGTTTTTTGGGCTTGAGCCCATAAGGTTTAAAGGGTGAGAGAGAGTTAGTTGGGCCTTTAGCCCATTTTTCTTTGGGCTGGTAGTAAAGGATCTAGGGCTGGATAAGGATCCAGATTAGGTTGATCCGATCCTGTCCAGCCCCGAGCCAACTAACACGAACCCATTGACCTTGGTCGTTGACTTTGACTGTTGACTTTGACCATCTAGTTTGAACCAAAAAAAAAATTTTTGTCTGATATTTTAAAATAAATTGATTGAAATTATATGTTGCCAAAGTAACCTCTATAAAGTAAATTTGTTTATTTTGAAATATTCAGACGTGTATGATTATTATTTATGCGAATAATGACCAGCCCAAAGGAAGTTTGTTGTTTGGTCAAATAATAGGCATACCTGTGGTATTAGATATGTGACG
Source organism: Ficus carica (assembly GCA_009761775.1). NCBI lineage: Eukaryota > Viridiplantae > Streptophyta > Magnoliopsida > Rosales > Moraceae > Ficus > Ficus carica. The sequence goes on along the minus strand of VYVB01000482.1, from coordinate 150,090 downwards.
ATTATTAGGTTTTCCATGTGAGCAAGGAGTCGGTCCAAAGAAAGGCTTATTGCTTGACAAGATTAATTGTCAATATTTGATTACTGCATGGAGGGTACCACTTACAAAGAAAGGCTTATTGCTTGATATTTTTGTCCAAAGACTAAATGTCAATGTTGTGCTAGGTATCTTGTGTTGAGGCCCACCATTATGTGATTTGTTTGATCATGTCATGTATGAATTTATTAATTTAGTATTCTTTCTTTGTGACATGATTATTGATTGTGAGCTTGTTATTTTGTTTTGTTCTTGATTCAGTTACTGCTTCTGCTTCAATAATATCTGCGAATATTAATTCCATTCCCTTGCTTAATGGCACAAACTTCAAGAATTGAAAAGAGAACGTTATGATTGTTCTCGGTTGTATGGATCTTGACCTTGCGCTTGGGGAAGAACAGCCTGCACCTCTCAGTGACAAAAGTTCCATTGATGACAATATGAACATGGAGATGTGGGACTGTTCTAATCGCATAAGTCTTATGATCATGGAACGTTCCATTCCGGAAACCTTTAGGGGATCTATGTCTGAAGAGAAGAATGCTACAAAGTTCCTTGAGGAAATAGAACAGCATTTTGTAAAAAAGGAAAAGGTTGAATCAAGTACCCTTTTGGCTAACCTTGTTTCAATGAAGTATAAAGGAAAAGGAAACATAAGGGAGTACATCATGGAGATGTCTCATATCGCTTCCAAACTAAAGGCACTAAAGTTAGAGCTGTCTGAGGACTTGCTAGTGCATTTAGTTTTGATTTCTCTTCCTGCATAATACAATCAATTTAAAATGAGTTGCAATACTCAAAAGGACAAATGGACTCTTAATGAGCTCATATCCCATTGTGTGCAAGAAGGGGAAAGGCTGAAGTGAGAAAAAACTGAAAGTTCTAACTTAGCATCCGCCTCTAAGGATAAGAAAAGGAAAAGAGGAAAAGAAGCTGCGACTGAGATATCACAGCATAATGTGCAAAAGAAACAGGATGAGGAGTTTGCCTGTTACTTTTGCAAGAAAGCTGGACACAAGAAGAAAGAATGTCCCAAGTACTCCAAGTGGTGTGTAAAGAAAAGTATGCTTCTCACTCTAATTTGTTCAAAAGTTAATTTAACTTCTGTACCTAGACATAGTTAGTGGATAGATTCTGATGCTAATACTCACATAAGTGTGTCTATGCAGGGTTGCCTGTGGAGCTAACAACCAAGTGATGCTGAAAGATTCATCTATGTGCGCGATGAAAAAATAGTTGCAGTAGAGGCTATATGAATTTTTAGGTTATTGTTAAAGACTGGTCATTTTTTGAATTTCGAAGAGACTTATGTAGTATCGTCTTTTAGACAAAATTTGGTTTTAATTGGAAAAATTCGGTTATTCTTGTTCATTTGAAAATAATAAATTTAGTCTTTTTCAATATTCGAATCTTTTTATACCAGTTCTTTATCTTTGCATGATAACCTATATTTGTTGGAGACAATTGCCTCATTTAATGAAACCTTGCATGCAAGTTCACGTGGTACAAAATGAAATTAACTGACAGGGATTCCACCACACTATGGCACAAGCGTTTAGGCCATATCTCTAAAGAGAGAATTCAGGGACTTGTGTCTGATGGAATTCTTGATCCCCTTAATTTGACAAATTTCCAAGTCTGTATTGAGTGTATAAAGGGGAAACAGACAAACATCCTTCATCAATTAATTTGATTAAGATTTTGACTGTGGAAGAATACATTATTCTCTAATTTGTCTTCATGGATTCAGGTACACTTTCGATTAATTTTTCTTGATGATTTAACATGAAATCTTGGATTTGGTGATAGTTTTCATCAATTAATTTGATTAAGGTTTTGACTGTGGAAGAATACATCATTCTCTAATTTGTCTTCATGGATTCATGTATACTTTCGATTAATTTTTCTTGATGATTTAACATGAGATCTTGGATTTGGTGATAGTTTTCATCAATTAAAGTTTTTCCCCAACACCAAGCCCCCAAGAAAAACTATAAATAGGGGTGAGGATAGGAAATTTACCAACTTTTGGGAAACAATGAGAAATAGAGAAATTCATATTCATTTGAGAGAATTTGACTCTTAAAACTCAAGAATTCATTGATTCTAAAAAGTTTAGTATTTTCATTGTTTGTCGTTGGTCTAGATTTTGACACAAACAGATTGTAATATCTTGATTTTTCTTTTCTTTAAACGTATGTAATTCTCATTTATTTTAATAAGCTAAGCTAGGGATTTGGTGTGGGATTGATTAAGGTTTTGGAGACCAAACTACTTGGGATGCTTAATCTTATCCTGATATCTGTTATTTCTTATATTTGCTTAAAGAAAAAAAAAAAATTTGTTCATCAGGACCTTACTTAACAGAAGAAATGATCTTAGTAAGACGAAAATTAGAAAAGTTACTTACAATAATATTGGTGGAGTTGTCAATAAGAAAATTAGAAATTGGGAAATTGGGAAAATATTGGAGTTACTTAAAATTAGAATATTGGTGGAGTTCGTACTAGATCAATGATAACTTAAAAAAAAAATGCGGTGATGATCAGAAGTAGCAAATTCGTAACTATGCCTATGTGTGGTTCTCATTTCATTTCTCTATGTCACCGATTGAAACCAAGAGTAGTGTGTATAGTTGGAGGGAGAGAGTCTCATATGCTGCGCACATCATATTACATCATTCCATTATTATAACGTCATCTAAATTGTGCCTTGTGGTACCGTCGTGATAAAATTGAAATTAGAAGATCCCAATTTAATAATTTTTGTTACTAAAATCCTTCTAAGAAAAATAGAAAGCATATAGTACCAATATAATAATCTATCATTTATGTATTCCCATTATTATGACATCAATAAGAGTTCTCTCATCGCATCATCGATACCAACTAAGACTCATTCAAAATTATGTATCTACTTATAGTTTTTTTGCCCCTTCTCGGTAGTTCACATATACCGTTGACAGTTTTTCAAACAATAGCAAAATAATATTTAATTTTACTGCGTACAATTCATGTATACGTTAACAAGCACATACAAGATTGAGATTGTTTGAAAATTAAATTTAGGAAGCAAATCCAATCTAACATCATAGTTTAGAAGGAAGTTTGCAATAGTTTTGACTACTAGCAGAAAATCTCAGAAATTATTTCTAGCTTCCCTTGGTTTTACCATACAAAATATTGTGATGATCAACTATATGTGCATTCGTTAGATTTGAAGTTCCTGATCAAGCTATTGGATAAGGGTACTATAGAAAAATATTATTTTATAATCTGATCGATCAGAAAGTGGGATTTGTCCCTAACAATAATAGAGTTCTTGAGGTTAAAGTGAAACAGAGTGGGACAACCATCTTCATTGGCTTTTTTTCAAGGATAAATTGCTCATTTAATCCACAAACGTTTAAGTTTGATGAGTAATTTTGGTCCTTGATTTTTTTTCGTAATTAGATTATCCCTAAACTACTAAAATATTACTGTAATAGTATTTTCTGTTAATTTTTAGATAGAATCTTCCAGTTAGCATTACTTTTTGATCAAATTAATAACGGATTCTATCAAAAAATAATAAAAATGACTACTGTAATAACGTTTTTAATATATTAGGGCCTTTTTTTTCATAGCTTGTCCTTAAATTAAAAAATGTTGGTAAAATAGTCATTTCCGTTAATTGTTGGTCGGAATCCATTAGTTAGCATCACTTTTTGATAAGATTACTAATGGATTATATCCAAAAATTAACAAAAATGACTATTACAACAACAGTTTAATAGTTTAGGGACATTTAAGCTAAGAAAAAAATATCAGGGACCAAAGTTGTACAAACTTAAAAGTTTAGGGACCAACATAACAATTTATCCTTTTGTTAATTTGAAGAAGACAAAAAAAAAAAGATATAAGATCTAAAAAAGTTGTGATTTTGCTGTTTTTGCTCCCACTGAAATTTTACGTGTGTATGTACTCTTGAAATATACACCTTTTTCTAAAGTATAAAGCTAGCTCTATCGTTATTGACATACTAGAAGAGATCATTTGCTTGCCATTTGATCATGAGAAATTCAACGTCAATAATAGGCTCACGACCTTGAACAATTTCATAAACTGCGTTTCTGATTCTAATACCGCACAACCTGATGCGTCCTTTGCGATTCTCCGGAAAAGGAAGAGGTTGAAATTGTCCTCATGGAACTTTACAACTCCAACCATTTGGTATTCTTCTTAAAAATCTAAGTCTTCTTCCCCTTCTCAACATCTACTAACCTTGATGAGCATTCATTTCTGCAAAATAGCACAGACAATCCTTGCCTAGACCGTTTGACATCTTTTGTAGCTGCATAATTGTGAAAGCACGAGTTCCGCGCTATCTTCTGATTACCGCAACACGCATTCCATATGCAGATTGAGTTATCCACCACCAAACAATGTCCATCCAATCTGCCTAATATTATCCGTCTATCTATATGTGCCAAGAAAATACCAACCCCCACCTTAAGTGCTCATGTTGTTTTCATGATCATAATGTCATTTCATGAAGTTCAAATAAGCAAAGCTATGTTGCACGTGTTACTCTACTGAAATCGAGTATCGAGCAGTTGCTTCTGCTGCTGCCGAAGTAACTTGGATTCATTCTTCACTTCATGAACTTGAAGTGAACATTCCGACAACATTAGTTATATATTGTGACAATCCGATATTTCACTCACGCATGAAGCACATTGCAATTGATTTCACTTTGTTCGTGATAAAGTTTAAAGTGATGCTCTTGGCGTGTCTCATGTTTCATCCATTGATCAACTTGCTGATGTCTTAGCCAAGCCTCTTTCGCTACAACATCTTCAACAACTTTGAGTCAAGATCCGCGTTTTTCATGAGAACAATCTTGAAAAGCCTGATACGTAAATTACTTGATTTTACTTTACATAATTTAAGGGATATTGTAAATAATTGTTTTATTCTTTCTTGTTTATTAGAAGGTTTGTATAGTCTTCATTTTCTTTCTTTTTTCGGTAAGGATTAAATATTTATATATTATGATCATCACTATCAATAAATGTTGGCTAAGCCACTGCGCAAATTTATCTCTCCCTCTCTCTAAATTTCATAGAGCAACGGTAATTCTTTAAACACCTGTTAATAGAAAAATAACAACTCAAAGATCATCTAGTTAGTTCGATAAAAATTGGGATAGTTTCATCCTTGAAGATGACACTTCATTACAATGAATTACAATGTTTTTCCAAGTGTAAAAATTTTTCATTTCGACATTAATTAGTTTACTCATTTTAAGCGTACTAGTTGGCAACTCATTAAAAAATTAAGCTTTTTTGGAAATTCCAAAAAAAATCTCCCAATTCAGTAGATATTCAGTAACAAACAAAGTTAAAAAAGAGATTTTAGTATATACTTCCTTAAATTATTACCTGAAATTCAAGGGTTATGATCTTTGCAGCTGAAAATGTTTTGTTTCATAGTTTTTGTTTTGTATGTATACACTGAGTGCCCGTTTGAAACAATGGTTGGAATTGGAGTTTTGTATATTGGAATTGAAATATGTATTAGTTGAAGTATGAATTACAAATGATGTTGAAAATAGCGAGAAAAAAAAAACGGAAATGTGTTTGGAAAAAATATTTTCGTCACTCTTATCATTCATTTCGATTCTTTTTATTTTAAAAATTCATCACATTTCGATTTGTAATGAGAAAGTTATATAATTTTAAAGTTTGAGTTTAACGAAAATGAAAGCGAGAGAGAGAGAAAGTAAGATGTAGATTTTAGAGTTTTAAAGTTAAGTAGACAAATTCCGTGTAAAAACATTATTCCGTGTAAAAACATTATTCCAAGAGGCCCTGCGTCTGCGTCAAATTGTTGGCCCAGTTTACAATATTGAACTTGTGGGCTTGAGATTGGCTCTAGGCTTTCCCTCTGCAGCTTTAGTGGAGAGTGAAGAAAGACTCCTTCCAGGACTCGAGCAAATGAAAGAAGTAAATAGCATTTTTCAAACTTAAAAAACAAATAACAAGATATACAAAATTTGAAATAAATAACAAGGTTTATTCCTAATAAATAAATTATTTAATAAGTGAATAATTTTCTTACTTATTGTGAAAAAAAATTATTTACTAATAAATGTTATCTTTCTTAAAAAAGTTAACACCTATTTGGCATAGTTTTTGCTTTTGCTTCTTACCAGTAGAAGAAGAGACACAAAAGCTGTGGCTTCTTAATAAGTGTTTGGAACCAAAGAGTTTTAGAGGTCAAAATGATTTTTAAAGTATTTTAATAAGTACAAAAAATGTTAAATGAAATTTATAATGTCTAGTATAAATTTTATTATAAGTTTTAAAGTCTACTTAGAAGAGCTTTTGTCAGAAATCATATTTTTTTGGCTTTGACAAGAAGTATTTCTAGAGACTGGAAGCTCTTCTGACAGATTATCCAAACACTTCCAAAAGTTATTTGTGGACCTGAGAAGTCAAAACAGCTTCTAGAAAGCTCAGCCAAACAGACCCTTAGTTTAATATATAATTATTTACTAAGTGAATAACTTACTTACTTATTGTGAAAAAAAAAATATATATTAATATATGTTATCTTCCTTAAAAAAGTAAATATAGTATATTTACTACTAATATTTAAAATTTACTATTTATTTCTTAGTTAATAAAGCTATTTATTAAAATTTCCCCTTAAGCAATTTTGACACGTAAACTGTTTTTTAGATTGGCCTTCAAAGCTTATATCTAGTCCAGTAAATTCTGGTTGAAACTACTCTGAGAAGAGGGCTTTAGACTTACATTTAGATTTTCACTTCTTTTTGTTTATAAAGGTTATGCATCTTTATTTCCTTCTATTATTATGTTATAGAGAAATTAGTCATACTTAAATTTTAAAAAGTCACCTTCATAGTAGACAACTCCCTAACCAGTCAGCCAAAGTCACTTGAGGGTTGACTTGCATCGATTGGGTGTGGCATGAGTCACCTAGTGGGTGACCTATGGTCAACCATTATGTCACCAGAAGTCGGATCTAACCGACACAACCTTACGGTGATGCGAGACCTAGCTTGTGTGGCAACAACTCACCGTCCTCGCCGGAGATTGGGAGCTATCACAAACTATCTCACTGGTCAAAGAGAGACCAAGAAGGATGGTAGGATTTTTTAGGATAAAACCTGTTAGGTCAAGAAATTTTTGTTCAAAGGAAATGGTATAGACATAAACATAAATGAAGTTAGGTACTATAGAATAGGTATTATGGAGTTTTCCTAAATATTTCCTCTTAAAAAGGACTTATAATAGAAGCCTACTTCGTCGAGCAGGACTTGTGGCCTTAATATTGATTGGGCCTTGCTATGTCATTCAAGGGGAGGAACGTAGAGTACTAAGCGAGAATAATGGCTTTGTGCTTTGTGGCAAAATTCTCGTACTTGCATTGTTTTGTTTTCATGGAATATAGTATGTGAACAACTGGTTTATTCTTTCTCTCTCGTTTGAGTGTCAACCACATTTATGGCTCGTATGGAATATAGGTTGGAGTTTTCAAGATATGTATTGGAAATGTGTATTTGGTGGAAATGTGAATAGAAAATAAATTGTGTTTATGTCCAAACGTGTACAAAAACAAGCGGTCAATTGTAGCACAATTAGGACGGTTAATCCCACAAGGAGGTGATAAAAACAAACAAGAAAAGATTAACGGAATAAAAACGTTAGAGAAATAAGTAATCAAATAAATAAAAAAAGGAAGAAGTATTTTTGTGATTTTGAAACAAATTTAAAGGCAACGCAATTTAAAATGGAGAAAAATTCAATAATCAAAAGTGGTAAGACATCAAGAATCCCCTATATGTTTCGTTTACCTATTTGGATTTTGATTCATAAAATAACTCAATTGAAAGTTTCACATCCCAAACAATCAATTGGAAAATAAAGATTTGAAAAACTTACAAATTAAAATGTATTTGAGTAAATAAAATTCTCACGTTAAGAAGTAGCAAAAATTATATTACAAGAAATCCAAAAGCGACAATATACCATCAGCAATATTACAGTAAAAGACTACTTATAAAATAATGTCATCAATATATCATATTATGCAACAATCACATAAAAAGAGCTTGACTAAATTTATATAAAAGTTGACAACAAAATATATTGATATGAGCAAGAAATAAGATGAAAGAAAATTATTTACTAAAATGTATAAATCATACAAACCATTGGAGAATCAAAATCCAAATAAATTTACTACACATATAGGATTATCTCTAGCCTTACCAAAGAAAATCTAGCCTAGCTTGCAAAGCATTCTCACAAAATTCTAGAGAGAAAATATATACTACAAGAAAAGTGAGAATCAACGACAACAATTTTAGTGACGACTAAAACTTCATCGTTGAAAGTGACAATCAACGACAGGTTATCGTTGAAACTGCACTGTTAACGACAGGATGCAATACAAGCATCAACGACAATTATACTGTCGTTAAAAAGCTTTTATTGACGACATTTTTCTTCACATTGTCGCTAATAATTTGAGATTTTGGCACCAACAAGCTTTGGCGCCCTCATATTGGCGGGTAAACTTTTAACGACAACTTATATTAATTAGTGACAATCATATGTTCTCATTGAATATGTTCAGAATTAGTGATTTTTAATGATGACCAACTTTGCAGTTAATTATCTACTTTTTGTTGTAAATTATGAACTTTTAACGACGGTACACTAGTCGCCATTAAAAGTTGTCGATAAAAGTTTTGTCCAATCTCATTTAACGACAAAGGTCATTGTCATTGAAAATCTAGTGAATTAGTGATTTTTTACGATGACCAATTTTGTCATTAATTTTTCAATTTTTGTCATAAATTATCAACTTTTAGTGACGATACACTAGTCGAAGTTAAAAATTGTCACTAAAAGTGTTGTCCAATTGCATTTAACGACAAAAGTCGTTATCATCATTAAAAGTCTAATTTTAGAAAGGAGTATAGACGATGGCAGCGCGACGGGCTAGACGGTAGTGGCGTGACGGGCTAAATGATGGCCTCTCTCTCTTTAGATATTGAATCTTCTCCTTCTCTCCGTTTAATTTTTGCTTTTGTTTTTTATATTGTTTTTTTATTTTTTATTTTTTCCTTAGATAGTTATCGTAATCAAATTACCTAAAATATCTTATATACCCACACATAGAGAGAGAGAGAGAGAGAGAGATAAAGGGTGGAAGTAAGTTGAAAAAATCGTGTAGGGAGTGGGAGCAGTTATAAAACGTGGGGTAGTGAAATAAATATTTTCCTTATTACAAAAATAATGCCAAATAGATATGAATGACATGATTTTCAACGGGAAAAACAAAATACATAAATTATATCAGATCATGAGGGATGAAAGAATCGAATCTTTTAAAACTCAAAAAGAATCTCTACTCTAATAATTAAAGTATTTAACTTTATTAGGATTTAATTTTCTAATTTTTGTTCTTTTTTAAACTTAGATTTTTCATTATTATTTTGTTAAATAGTTTTCGTTAACTTGAAACAACACTACCTATACCAAATTTTAAAAATTATATTCGTTTTACTTTTTTTTTCTTCCAATCAAATAGTCTGAATGCAATTATCTCTTTTCATCTTGACAATAATTGTTTGGATATTATCTTACATCTCCTATAGTTTTAAATTCGTAGAGTATATATTATATATATCAGATATAGAGTAACTATATTTACACCTACCATAGTTATAAATAGCCCCATTAAATTATTTAAGGAAAAAAAAGGTTTCCCTGTTTTAATTTTTTTCTTAAAAAAATTGAAATTTAAAATACCCTACGTTGCTCAACTACATTCTGCCTCACATTTTTTTCTTGAAAAAGAAAATGTCATTTAAAAAAAAAAGCTTAATAATGATAAAACTTTCATTAAACAATAACAAAATTTCAATCACAAAAAAAAAAAAGATTAAAAGAAAAAAAAAAGATTAATCTACTTTCTCATATTCAACCATCACAAAATAACATAAAAATGTCTATAAAATATTCAATAAAATTAGTATGAAAAACATTGAATGTAGATACACATATATTGTGCTGTTGATTAACTTTTGAAGATGGTGAGCTGTACATCATCTCTCACCATCCACGTGTCCCCAAATACATCATGGATACCAATTAATAATTATAATTGACATTTTAAAATAAATAGATGAATAAATATTTATAATGTCATCAATGACATTCTTATAAGAGTTTTTTTATGTATGGTAAAAATCAATCCAATATATGATTTTATGGCATTTATTAAAAGTGCCCAGAATTTATGGAATGAGTACGTAACAGGCTCGAAACATCAAAAGATATAAAATTATTGGAGTTGCTATTTTTGTACTCATATAAATTATAAGATAATTTTAACATAATTATAGTGACTGAATTACTATTTCTGTTTAATGAATGTGCATAATCACATGCACTATTTAAATATATATATATAAAAAAAAAAAAAAAAACAGCTCCAAAATTTTACTTCATAGTATTAAAAATTTGCTTCATAAGAAATATCCTAATTGAGTGTAAGTTATTGCCCATTCTTAGATTTCCTGATGGATTCTAAGATACAGATGTTTACACAAAACTTACTTTTAGACAAAAATGTGTTTTAAAATTCTTAATTTTTTGTTTTATAAAATTATATTTAAAATTCTAGTATTTTAAAATGAATTTCTGTATTTTACGCCAATTTCCATCGATAACGATATCTTCGTCGATATTTACTTAAAATTTAAATACCGATATGAAATTAATATTGATATTTTCATCCTTGTCGGTATCCAAACATGCTTTTTTATCTTTCTTCTTGGTTTTTAGGCTTGATAAGTCAATTAATGACATTTTTTTCCCTTCTAAAGAAAACAAAGAGTCTAGACTAACTATTTTTTTAATCTACAATCGATGAAATATTTTTATCGATCGAGAGACAATCACTCATAGTACAAAGACTGTAACAAACTCCGTCTAGCCATAACACTAACGGAACCAATAGACATATACCGTTAAAAACCAACTCAAGCGGAATTGAATAAAAATTTTGTTCCAGAACTACAATACTTCTTTTGCCATCTTTATCAATTTGTGTCTTTGTTTCTCTTTTTTTTTTTTTTCCCTGCATGAACTGTAATAGAGTTTAATTAATTTTAAAGTTTAGTGTTCAAAAATTTGTGAAATTTAATGGTAATATAGTCGATTTTGATTTGTTTGAGTTATTACATTGTAAATATTATTACTTTAAAGTCAAAATTTAGGATAGAATTTGTAAATATTATAACCAAAAGAATTTTAATAGGGTAAATAATGGATAAAGTTGTAAAATATGTTTTTATATTTGAAAAAAACTATTGAAAATCATTAAAATTTTCAAAGTTAAAGAGACAAAAATGAAATTCTAACCTCCCTCCACCCCTATTTTTAAATAATCTCAACTCAAAACTTAAAGTGATTTGACTTACAATTACAAATCTTCAAACTCAAACTTTTTATGTGCAATTTTCAACATCACATTTATTCTAATAGAGCTGATAATTTAAAAAGTTATTTTGTCGCTAAAAAAAAAATGTTATGTATTATTCTTATGAATATTAGATTGGCTAACTGATATAATATAATGAATTCAATATATATGCATGCATATTAACTTTTTTTCATAATTTTGCGGAAAAACCCTTCTGTTTTGCCTAAAGTATAGATACTTTAATATTTTAAAATTTAAAAAATATAACTGCTTTAATATTTAAAAAAGTATAAATGCTCTAACGTAGAAAATAAAATATTTAAAAGTACCTTGATTTATCGTTGAAAGTTTCAAATTTTATTTATATTTAAAAATTATAGAAGACATAAATATTAATGAACAAATATAATAATTAAAAAATATATAATAATTAATATTAGAGTAAAGAAATTTCAGTGATGTTAAGCGCTAATTTTTGCCTCCAAAAGGATGAAATATTTGAAGAAAAGTGCGCCAAACCTGCCACAAAAGACCTTTTTAAAAAATAAAAAATAAAAAACCTCCCGCAAAAGACAACTTCCGTTGGTTTGAACTTTAAAGAGATTCAAGTCCTCAAACCCATATCTTTTGTTCTTCGTTCACATCTCCCCATCTCTGTTACAAGGGGTTTCTTTTTTTTGTTTTTTGTTTTTTGTTTTTTTTGCTCCTTTTGTTATCTGTTCTTAAATTTCTTTGATTTATTTTTGTTTTTTTCAATTTTGTTTTTTCCAGAACTCGAATCGCCTCCATCGTTGTGCCGAAGATGCAGCACCAGAGGCTCAAACAGCAGGACATGATGCAGCACTCGCTTTACCACCACCTCGCTGTGTTAGCTGCTCCTCAGGTTTCTTTTTTAATTTTTTTGATTTTTGATTTTTTCTATTTTATTAGTTTTGAAAGTTGATTCTTTTGTTTTGTTTTCAAGAACAGAGCATTCTGTGAAGGGCATTTGTTTTTTTCAGTTTACCTATTTCGAAAGAATTGATTGCTCACATTAAGAAGGATGGAACAGTGTTGCCTCGCATAGGTGCATTGATAGAGGTAAATGTTGCTCTTATTTGAAAGAAAGTTAAAATCATTATTTGGGTGAAACTGTGATGAATTTCATAAACTAGCAAATTCTCCCTGTTTTGTATTTCTTAAGAACTTCTTCAATTCTTATTTTGGGTAAAAATGTGCAGATGAATTTGGAGTTTTTTGCCATAGATAGCCAGGTACGTGATGTCGCACTCGGTCCACTGTTGAAATTGCTATCTATAATTTGAATAATCATTTTAAACATGTTCTCCTCTGTGCACGTTGCCTTGTCTGTGTTTATCTGTTGAAGAAATAAACTCAAAATTTCCCTGGAACTAAAAATAAATAAAAATTAAGGCAGTAGAGATATCCTTTTAATGTCTCTGTTACCATAGTTAATTGTTGCAAACGATTAGTTATTTTTGAATTGGAACGCATTCAGAAATTTCAAAGGGGGATAGGGGTTGGATTTGGCATGTCAAGTTCTTATACATATTGCTGATTGCATTCACTGGACTGTTTCTTTTCCCTATTGATGCTGATGTGTTTTCATTTTTTTATCTTTGTTCCTTAACTCTCTCTTTCTTGTGCAGGGTTTTATTACCAACAATGAGAGGGCCTTAGAGTAACTGTTTGGGGATGAGGAGGATACACGCAAAGGTGTTGCATGTCTGAATGTGATGGCTACTTGCATTGCTACAGTTTTTGCTTCTTTGAGGGTACATAACATAGTGGTTTACATTAGATTTTGATTGATGATCAAGTGACAATTTTTTGAAGCATGTTATGTTTTAACTTTTAATGATGCAGGAATTTCCATATGTTTTAACTTTTTTTCTATTTTTTTAGTTTTGAAAGTTGATTCTTTTGTTTTGTTTTCAAGAACAGAGCATTCAAAACTCTCCATGTTTCTCATCTGCTGAAGGGAAGCGAGTGGAGTGAGGGTCGTCAACAGTGGAGGATACCATCCGAGTGAGAGAGCGGAGAAAGGAAAAGTAAGCTGAGGATTTCTTTTGCCTCACTCTCTCTTTCTCTCTCTGGTCTCTGCCTATAGATTTTGTTACTTTTGTTAACTAATAAGATCTTCTTTGTAAAACTGTTAGTTATTTCTTTTTCTTGGAAGTAATATTAGTGAAAATAATCTAACAAGAAATGTTACACTACTCTTACAGATTTTCTCAAATTCCTATGGATGATGATTGGACTGAAATTGATGGGCATGCATCTGATTCAGAAACTTCCCACGATAGTATAACTTTGGGCGAAATTGGAAAAAGAAAAAATTAGACCAAATGAGTCTATGTACAAGTTGGTGATGATTAAATTTCAGCTATTTTAGATGTTTTTGTGAAATACTTTACAAATAGAGCATAAATGAAATTTGTGTATTAGTTTGGTTCCTTATAATATTACTGATAGTAGTTATATCAAATAATGTAAGTTGTTGTTCCTTATAATATTACTGATAGTAGTTATATCAAATAATGTAAGTTGTTCTACTTAAGTTTATTTATTTATTATTATTTTTCATGAAAAGTCATTACACAATTAGCAATCAAATATTTAGTCACTAAAGGTTCTAATTGGTTTAGAATGAAATAAGTTTTTGCCACTAGGATTTTGGTCGCAAAAAAAACTTTCTGCAACCAAAAGAAACAAAATCGTCACTAAATTTTGGTCGCAAAAAACAATTTTTCCTATAGTGATAAGACATTCAACGACAACAGTAAGTCGTTAAAAATATATTTGTTGGTTAAAAAAAAAAAAAAGAATTTAGCGACAACAAGTAGGTTGTCGAAATAAGTACATTGTCGTTAAAATTTATACTTTCAATGACGACTACCTTGTCGTTGTATTCTTTTAACGACAACATACCATTGTCGTCTAAAAGTAATCAACGATGCAAATTGTATTTAATCAACGACAATTACTTATCGTACAATAACACTTTCAGTGACAATATAAGAAAGTCGTCGTTGAAACAATCAACGACACACATATATAGCGACAACTGCCGACAACATGATTTTTTGTCGTTAATAACTTTCAACGACAACTTTTTAATTTTTAACGACCACTTTTGTCGCCGTTAAAAATCGATTTTCTTGTAGTATGAGAATAAAAGCAAGAAAAAGATGAGAGAAAAAGTGTTAAACTCAGGCTAAAAAAATCAGCAACACAACAAACTTGGTTTTTGAGGTTTGCCATCAGCTAAAAAAAATTAAAAAGAAAAATAAATCAAATTAATAAATAAAAATAAAACGTTTCTAAATTAATTGAAATTTATAATGGAATTATTTGGTGGAATGAAAACTTATATCGGAGGTTTTCATCAGTTAGAAACGGAGGTCTTCAGCAAAGAATCCCATGCAAATGGAACAAGTGTCGCACACGGATTAGCTGAAATGAAGAAGTGGCCGACATCTGGGGCCCACTGGAACATGTGGCGAGTCGAGAGTGGAGAGGCACTGCACCGCGAGGTCTACGTGGAAGGTGAGAGGGAGCCAGCTGACTCGCGCGTGGAAGAGACTCGCCCAGGGAGAGGGCCGTGCACGCCAAGCGCGAGTGTGCATGGGGACAGGTGGGGCCCGCGTGGCTGGGTGGCTCGCAGTCCGCGACACGTGGAGAGATTGAGCTGCGGGGCTAGGCTTGGCTCAGTGGTTGGGACATTCGGGCTTCATTTCTTGGGTTTTTTTGACTGATTTTGCTTGTAATTTTAGCCCAAATATATTATTTCACTACAACACAAATTAAATTAAATTAAAACTAAATATTTCCACATAAAAATATTTTAAATTAAATTCATGAGAAATATTTAATTAAAACTTAATTTATTTGACAATTATGTACAACAAAAATGCATTTTTTGTGCATTTATCACTGTGGTATTTGAATAGTGTAAAAACCTTAAATGTGTTTGAAGAAAAAATGATAATATATATCTTGTTTCGTTACTCTCGTAACAGCGTTTTAGAGAAAAGACTCATCTAGTTCAAATTAAAGTAAGAAAGTTAGAAATTGAAGTTTTAGGAAACCAACGTAGAAAACATATGGAACCTATGGTCAAAATGGGCCAGTTTCTTGGAGACCACTAGCCTTGACATATAGCTTATCCGACTGGCCGCTCTCATCTCTAACAATCATAGTTGTCTCCGAAATCATTTAGGATTAGAAACGAGTTTTAGGTTAGTTTAGTATATTTGGTTACCAAAAATATATTTATTTAATTTTTTTAAAGGAAAAGATGTATTTTATTCTAGACTTGAGATATTAGACCTGACAAAAGCCCCCAACCATTTGGGCAATACATCTTTTTATACAGTGGACGCAGAAATTAGAAAGTGTACATCTAACTAAGAAGTGGGTTATCGAATTTTTATGAAGGGCTCCGTAGCATATATCGCTACTTCACTCTTTTAACATTGAATCTCAAATATCCTCAATAATATTCGATTCTACTGACAGTTTTACATTCAATTTGAAGTGTGAACTAATTAATTGTAATATTTACTTTAAAAAAAAAAAAAAAAGAATGTAAAGGAAACCTAAGATAAGTGGTGTTGCCTAATGAAAAAAACCAAAGATGTTAGCCATCAAATTTTAAGCACACACCAAATGGACTGACTGATGCAAGCCTTTTATTTTGAAATAAAAATATTGACTTGAAGTATAGAATAATTATAAAAATATTATTGCCTCTTTGAAGACAGTATGCCCTTTCATTTTATTATAAAATTGTCTAAAATCATATCTACACTACTGTACCTAATAAAACGAGCATAAAATTTTTAACATTTGATGATGAAATCAGAATAAAATTTGAGAAGATAAACAAATTTTGTGTACAAATATGCATGTAGTCATTATCATAAGATTGCAACCTTAATCATGATGTTAACCATCATAACCAAAGAAATCGAATAACAAAACTCAATGACAATCAACAAATATGAACATAAAAATTGCAATTTTCCAATTAAAAATATTAAAAAGTTTGAAAAAACTTTTTGACAAGGACTATTTTCTCAGTATACAAAAAAGGAAAAAATATATACCATTAAAATAGATGATTTATGTAATGACTAGCTTGACTTCTATTTTCTTTGATCGGCTGATAAACCAGTTATTAAAATAACTATATATAGACTATTCTCATCTATACCCTTTGAATTTAGGATCATTTCACTTTTTTCTAAACTTTAAAAACGTTCAACATGCTCCTTTAGCTTTGAATTAGCCCCAACTTAACCCTTTCCATTATAATCTCAGTTAAAAACAGACAGAAAGAAAGTGAATTAAGACTAATATAACTCTTTGTTTTGTATATTTTTAACAATATAAATCCTAACATGTTGGGTTTAGTAAGACTACTATAACTCGTTGTTCCATATATTTTTAACAAAAATTTTAATAATAAAGGTTAAGCAGGACAAATTTAAAGTTCAAAGAGCGAAAAGTGGAAGTTTTAAAATTTAAAAGATAAAATAAGAAAGAGCTTAAATTATACGGATCTAAATGAAAATAATTCAATAATTTCAGGGGAGATGTTTTTGAGGTCTCGGTGACCCATTTAATTGGAGGGGGGGGGGGGGGGGGGGGGGGGGGGGGGAGCGTTTTTTCCACATCCCATGTGATTTTGTTGAGAAAAAAAGAAAAACTTTAAAAGTAAGAATTCAGTGTGAAAACTGGTCTAAACAGAAATGAAAGATAAAGGGATTAGCGTTCAATTTCAATCATGACTAGTGAAGAAAGGGAATATTTCAAGGAGTAGGTCCATATAGTAATTCCCTTCCCTTCATACTTCCATTATGAAAGCTTTAATAATTAAAGTACTCACTATTTGGTCCTAGCTAGACCCCTTCTCCCTAAATTCCTTGCAATAGAAACAATATTTTGCATAATCTATAGTTTAATGAAAATTTTAACGTGTTGTATTTTATTCGATCTGTCTATATATTTTATATTTATATTTATTTTAATAAAATTCTTTTAATTTAAGTGTTCTATAAGAAGGTCTTATATTAATAGTGTACGTTTTTACTGTTAGATTTAATTAAAATCACATTAAATATATATATACACAAACTCATAGTCTCATATCTAACACTCTTATAAAATGGTACTTGTAATTTTTTTAAATGTTGATGTAATAACCAGTTGATTCCAATGTAAATTTCTTACACTAATAATTCTAGATAATACTATGTTACAGATAATTTTTTTTATAAGATTACATATAAATCAATAAGTTGTTACATGATTCTAAGTAGAAAGTTATAATTGCACCTATCCGGCTGCTGGATTTGAGACATTTTCAAGTAATATATATACAGAACATATAATTGTTGATTTTGATTAACCGGCTCAAAATAAAAATGTGACAATCATCGGTACCTATAAAGAATAGTGTAAGTTGTGCATTCTCACATTACTTGAAAATTGATATATGTGATAGTTCATAAATAAAGAGACCACCTCTTATGAGGCCTTTTGGGGTTAAACCCAAGAGCAAAACCTTACGAACACGAGCTTTAAAACGGACAATACTATACCAAAAGTATGCACGAGTCATTACATAAAATCTTATTAAATAATGTATTTTTTCTAAGTCTTACCGTTCAAATCTAGGTTTAATTTAAACACAAAATGGCTTGTTATATTAAACGTTGTGATGCAAATGTGAGGTCATGCTCTGCCACTGTAGGCCTAGAAACTGACCCATGTTGTGGGGCTTCAATAGGAGTCTCTCACAGATATAAATCTTCAAGTGTCAATTTTCTCAGTTCATACATTATGAGAGAATCTCAACCGCCTCATTATTAAAATCTATCCTTTTTTTTTTTCCTTTTTTTTTTTTTTTTTTTTTTTTTTGCTATGAACTTTATAATAGAAGGATATACTATATTTGTGACCAGAGATGTAACTGACCGATCCATCTATAATCTCTCTCTCTCTGTCTATATATATATACACACTATACATGCGCGCACACACACGCACGTGTATATTTCATTCATTTTTAGTGTATCATTCACTGAGCCATTGACATCAAATTATCACTTGATGAGTGTTGAGAAACGAAGAACATTCTTCCGTTTGATTTCAAAGATTAAAATATTTGTCAAGTAGTCATTCTGTGAGATTAAAAATATTATTGGTATTATAACATATAGTACTATGGAGAGTTTATATAATGTGAATATGATATGTATTATTATGTTGTAATAATTGCATTGGTTTTGTGAATTGGCACCAAATGTACACTGTGATATAAAATGCATTGTTGCATCCTTGCTCTATATAAACATTATTGCATCCTTGCTCTATATAACTAGCTAGCTAGCTAGCTAGTAAATTCGTAGTATGTGGGCAAAATAAATAAAAAATAAAAAAAAAGTCTAAGAGTTGAAATTCGTAGTAATAGGTCGTGTTTGTATCAATCCATCTATCAATTGTATAAGAAAATAATGACATAAACATGACTCATTTATTAAGAATATCAAAGAATGTTAATCCAAACACAACTTATTTTTCACACGTACGTACAGGTTGATATGATAAATTTTTGTAACTCATTTAAGTAGTATGTTAAAAATATATCTGAAATAACTATGATCACTTATTGTACACGACTATGATGTGCTAATATGTTTATTGATCAATTTAAATTATCTCTGAAGTTAATCACTAATTTAAGAATACATTTTATGTGTGTTTAAGAAATGGTAAAGACTTTTGAATAATATCATACTCGATTGGGTTGTTAATAACACTTAAAGTAAATCATGACAAATCAATCCAAACACGATATATTTTTTAATCGTATCACTCTGATACAAATCTGCTATAATTGTATGCGTATGTCAAGTCGTGTTGTTGTTTCATAACTAAAGAAAGAATAAGGGTGGAATTTTTTAATCACAGCATTACCATACATAAAATAAATCACAGCCAAAGGACAACACAAGTAATAGAAATGATTAAAAATTTCAAGCAGAAAAAGCATAAGAGGACAAGCATTAAATATGCAACATTCAACAACCAAAAATGTCCTATATATATATATATTGTTATATACATATATAGATATATATTAAAGAACTGTATTTGTAAGGAAGGCTTGTGATAAGTGTATGGGAGGGTTTCACACAAAAGATTAAGTTGTGTTTGATTCATCAGTTAGAGATGAAAATTATAAATTAGACCTAATTAATTTTTTAAAAATTAATTATTAATTTTATTAACTTTAAAAAAAAGATAAGAACTAAAATGAAAAAAAAAAATATAATTTAAATAGTGTTAATCAATAAAAACCTAATATTATTAGGAAATATTTGATCAAAGAGGGTCAAGATCCATGTCAACCCCACCTAAAGGCAACTTGGTGAGAGGAGATATTTAGAGAACTAGACTCTCAATATTAATTGGATGACAAGACAATATCCCACTAGTCAAATAATTTACTCACTTATCATTATCTTATTGAAAAAAGAGCTACCCTAGCTAGCTATTGAACCCTTCTTTATGGTTGAAATTGGGAAAATTATAAAAAATTACACAATTTTCAAACCACAGAATTCAAAACCAAGTCAATGAAAAGATAGCTGGTCGTACAAGGCGCGCACACACACGCAAAATTTTAAAGCTAGTTCCACTTCTATACCTTGTCTTACATCATAATTACAGAATTAAAACTACCCACAGAAAAAAAAATGAAAAAATTAGGTAGATAGATGATTTTTTTGATAGATGATTTTTTTGAACACTATAATTAAAAGATGATTGAACTTAAAAAAAAAAGACAGTAACCATTAAAATATTGATTAACTCATCTAGTTAATTTAATTATTGACTATTAAAAATACATATTGATACATTCAATTAGCAATTGATCATCTACCAAAATTAATAGTAAAAGATGGACATCTTTGTAACATAAATTATTTTTTGGTCGCAAAAAAACTTATTGCAACCTATCATTAGCGAAAGACTTAAAATTTTGTCACACAAAAATCATTTGTTTTCCTTTAAAACTAGAATCTTGTACTTCTAACAACCAAATTAGCAACTTCCGGCGACTACAATTTTAGTTGCAGAAAAGGTTATTTGTTACGATCAAACCTCGGTAATAAGAAAACTTTCTACGACCTAGCTAGTGCAACCACCTAATAACTAAATATTTGGTCACGAAAAAAATTTCAGTGACCAAAAAAAAAAAAAAAAAAGACAAAACAAAAACAAAAACAAAAAACAAAAAGTTACCACCAATATTTTGGTCACAAAAAAACCTTTTTATTTCCCCTGTATTTAAAAAAAAAGTCATTTACTCATATATCTCAAGGAAATTCCACATGGGGTTTTCAGTATTGCGGGGTTTGGTAAGGATAATAAGAATTTGGACAAGTATAATTAATTAAAGCCTTAATTGGGTATTGTATTAAATATATTTATATATTATCATCATGATTGCAGTGCCAAAATCCTAAGAGCAAACTAATTTATAATTTTTTGTTGCCACTAGAATAAGAAACCATGGGGTTTCTTTCTCCATATTCTTTCAATGATTTATCTGATTGAATTCTTTATTTAGTTGTTTAAAGCTGTACAAACACACACACAGATACACACACACACACACACACACTTGTATATACCCATAGAGCCCCTTGTCCCTTTGGCGAGCCAATAACTTTTAAAAAGTTGGCAAAATAGTCTTTCGGCTAATATATACATACGAATTTCGTGCAGTCCAGATGAACATAGTGGAAGTCTTAGTTGGTCTTCTTTACAAGACTATATATTAAAAAATCAACATATACATGTGTGTGTGTGTGTATATATATATATATTGGTGGCGCTATTTGTACAATAATAATGGTACTTTTTAGTGGGTGAGTAAGCCGTATAATATTCCATATTAAATGAAAATTATTGTATATAGTAAAGGCTGAATGTTACATATATATATATATATATTTGGTAGCATTGTATCAATGGTTTTAGTTCTTGTACATTAAGAGATAAACACCAAAGTTCTTTTGTCCTTTTTTTAATATATATTTTCCTTTGAGAAATTATTTTACACTAAAGAGAATATAAAGCCAATAATTGAACAACCCTGTGCTTTTAATTCGTTAGCTGATCCCTGGATTTCAGGACTTTCCAGAATCTGTTAAGTACTATACATATATATAAATATGTGTGTGTATGTATATTCCAGCAAATAATTGATCAAGATATTAGAAGAATCATTTCTTCTTCTTTTTTTGTTTTGTTTTGTTTTTTGTTTTTTGTTTTTAACTTATCCCCGACCAGTTTGTAAATCTATCAGCAGATGGAGACAAAAAATAACCACTAAAAAACCATTCTGTGAAATATATTCCTGACCGTCAAATAATAAAATAATTGTCCTTTAGATTTGGCTGCTTGCGGAACCATAATCATTTGACTTTTGACAATTGACAGAATTTTTTATATATATTAATTGTGTTGTGCGTTACAAATTAGGTGTTCACACTGTAAGTCAGCTGACGATATAATTGTTCCTGCCTTTATAAAACAATGCCCTTGGTAATCACATGATGTTTTGATGGTCATTTAAGACTGCAAGAAAGAAAAAAATATACGAATATAAGGCGGTGTATTCAGATAATTTTAAAATGTTGTGCGTTTTTATTATATTATAGGGATAATATTTCCTACAAGAACTCATGGAGCTTCAATCTGAATTAGATGTGGATGGGGAACTATATTCAAGGATGGGAATGAGGACGGAGTCTTTTTCCTCAATTGAAAACAGGACAGCGATGGGGAAGCATCCAAATCCCAGAGACCCTAATATACAAACATCATATATATATATATATATATTATGCATATATATTTGTATGTTAACTAGAATGTTTTAGTTTTTTATTTTTATTTTTTTTAAGACAATTACTAACTACAACTTTTTCACTAAAAAAAAGAAGAAAATAGAAGGTTAATTTTTAGTTAGTAATTTTATTTGGCTAATACTAATTAGTAATTTTTAAATGCATAGCTATGTTAACAGAGATGGAACGGATATGAGAAATGCACATCTGACATGGAATCCCTGCCCATTTTTAGACGGGGATAGGGATGGTTTTAAGGGTGGGGATGAGGATATAATCCCCAACCCTGTCCTGTCTCGTCCCGTTGTGATTCCTAATTTATACATGTGAATAATTTACAAATAGTTTGTTCATGTACCCGCTCCGCCAAGATCAACTTGAATCTAATTTCTTATCTAAATAAAACTATTAGCCTCTGTTTGGTTCGTTAGTTGAAGATTAATTTTTTAAGTTAGAGTTGGTTGACTTTTTAAAAATTAGTTATAATTTTTGTTGACTTTTCAGAAAAAAAAAAAAATTAAGATGAAAAATTTGAGTTCCAATTGGAACACCAAACAAAAACTTAGTCTTTTTTTTCTTTTAGGTGATTAAAAAGGGGATTTTTTTTTTTTTTTTTTGGTGAATGAAAAGGGGATTAGTGAAGTCCTCACGCCCCCTCCCAGTATTATTTCAGGAGTTTACTGAAAATTACATGTGGGATAATAAGGGTCTAGCCCTAGGTTTTCTGCAATTAACTATCCTCAGGTTTCAAGAGCGACTGTATATAGTCTTATTGGGGACTAGACATTGCATGCATCAAGATTTGAATTTGGAGTTGATATAACGAAGACTTTTAATAAGATTTTTTATCACCATGCCACCATCACGGATGATTAACTAGCAGTCTTTAAATAATAAATGATCAATAGTTAGTAGTTTGTCTCATCAACCAGTGTAAAACAAGATACACATGTAGTAATGTATAGTCTTAATTGGGGGAGAATAAAGATAAGACATTTAAAAAATAAATCTTTACACTTAAAATTTGAGTTTTATTTTTATTTTTTATTTTTTTAAGGCGTTATATTAGGCAATGTATAACCTCACATATATGATTTACAACTAGTTTTTTTTTTTTTTCTTTTTAATTTTTTAAACTAGATCATCAAAAGGTTTACCGGAATAGTAGAATGTACCTGCTAATTTTTGAATGCATTTTTAGTTCTCTAACTTTTTTTTAAACTTGAAATGGGCAATTTAAATTCGAAGTCTTCACCTTATAATGAAATCAGATAATTATCATTACGTATGTCTGAAATCACTTAATTCTCTAATTATATATATGTATATATTTAAAATCATATTAGAATCAAATACAAAGAAATTTAATAGAAATTTATTATAGAAATACGCCTCATCACTTGTACGTAGAGAACACATATTTAACCATGGTGCAAAAATTTTCTAAAAGGTTATTATCTTTTCCAAGAACCCAATTGGTCAAATCAACCCAAAGTCAAAACCCAATCAATCTGAGCCATTCAATTTGCTCCCATAAGTTCACCACCCTTCCCATAGTCAACCCCAAGAATTATGTGAGTTGACTTCTCCTGAATGGTAAAAATTACTTATTGACTTATGACCGAGCAGAAACACATGGCCCCCATGTTTGTGATCTCAATACAAGAATCGATCACATCAGATTGGATTTAATTAAATTTTTTTTTCTTTTTGGCTAAGAGTGTGTAATGCCTTGACTTCTGAAAAATAAAGTTTTTAGGACTAATTATTAACCTCCAAATCAGTTAATCTAGTCTCTTTTTTTTTTTTTTAATGAATCCGGAAAATAATAATAAGTAGATGTATCCAAACATCCTGACTATATCGATATCCTAAATCAATTAGGGTCTGTTTGGTGTGTAAGTTGAGTTAAGATTTATAAGTTTAAATAGTAAATTTTGTTGACTTTTCAGAAAAGACAAAAAACTTTTTGAGAAAAAGACAAAAACTTTTGGGGAAAAAGACAAAAAAAAGTTTAAACTAAACCTTTAGCCAAACAGGCCCTAAATCTAGTTAGGAAAATAATAAAATTAAGAAAAACCAACAAATTTGTATTCCGTGAATAAGTAATAACTAAACCTACTACATGTATACTAACTGCTTGTTTCACCCCTCTAATAATTTGAATTATTTCGTTAACATCTTAAAATTTTAATAAACAGATAAATAATTAAAAGAGTAATTAAACAAATTACAATACGGATTAGGCTTCATTTTAAATTGTCAGAACTGTAATAGACTTGAAAGTTTTACTTATTTTTTAATCTTTGATTCTTTGAGATGATTTGAGTCCCACCTAACATTTAAAAATGTGCATTAAGATAAGGTATTAAGAATATCTTATCATGTAAAATTCCGCGTCTATATATATATATGTGTGTGTGTGTGACTAAATGTAGAAAATTAGAGAGCAGACAAGTTGTTGGGGAATGACACAAAAAGGAAATTGGTTGGGGAAAGGCAAATAACTTGGGAGGTTTTTTTCATTTTGATATATATTGGTAGTGATGGATCATGTGGCATGTGTTTGTTTTTATGTGTGAATGAAGATAAACCCACAAGACCCCACATGGAAGAAATCGTACTTCTTAGTCATTCTCACTCATTCCTCACTCGTGTGGCTTGTCTCTCTCTCTCTCTCTCTCTCTCTCTCTCTCTCTCTTACATGGCCATGGGGATGTCACTACTTGGTGTCTGAGTATGCTTCCGAGCAAAAGCCCTTTCGGTTTGTCAGCTAGCACACATCAAGCTTACTGCAACATGACATCATATATATAAATTTATATTTTTTAAATAATATTTAAATGAATCCATTTCTACATTTTATTGCTTCTTGAAGGTGACATAATTTGTCCAAGCTTGATAATAATTTGGGGGAAAAAAAAAAAGACATGAGGAATTTGATTGTAAACATGTAGTTGTTTGCATGTCCAGTGTGTTGAGATATACAAATAAACTTGCTATTGAACTTTGATTGTGTAATTAGCTTGTGTTGTGGATGTATTAATTAAGTCAACAAACTTCCACTACGGAAAAAAAAAAAAGCCAACAAAACTATTGGAACCGTTTACTCTTCGAACATGAAATTTATAGGTATTTTTCTTTTTTGAAGGATTATATCTTTCGAATATTATTGGGTTTCTTTAATTTATCTTAAGATCTTAAAATCACATTCTTCATTTTTCTTTAAGTAAGTATATAATTCGATATATAAGAGAAAACTTGTTTAATCGTCTTAGCATTTCATTGCTCGATTCACAAAGAAAATTAGATAGGAGATTAGTGATGAACGTTTAAGTAATTTTTTTACCCCATGCATGGTCATTGGGAAAAATTTGAAGTGCTAGGAAGAGATGATAACAAATATGATAAATCTAACCCCAAATATATATATATATATATATATATATATATTCTGAATGATGATATAAAGTAGGCCATTTCTATTTAGGAGTGACATATTTCTTCTCGAACCAGTTCCGTGCGGGGATGGAGACAACTTCTTATATCTAGTGGAGAGAACAATCTCTGCCCCTGATCCGACCCGACAAAATATTCATTTTTCAAGAAAATTAGGCATATATATATGTCATGTATTAATATAGATATATTTGATTTTAACCTAATCTAATATACTCTTTTGATATTATAGTAATTTTAGTTGTTTTACGTGAGAATTTTAATTTTGAATTTAATCAAGTAAGATATTATATGCAACATACTTTTTCACATTTAAATTCCCTAATTTTTTTTAATTCTTGTTACCATCATTTACATTTAAAAAAAAAAAATGCTTGATTTTTTTGTTGGCGAGAATAACATGATGGGATTGAGGCGGCCCGTATGGGGAGTCCCCCGACCCGGCCTTTTGGGGGCCAGGTGGGGAGGGTTAGAGCACGACAAGTATTTTAGAGAACAAGTCGTGTGGCCATCCCTAGTCCTATTTAGCAAAATAATGTTTGGTTAAAAACTTGAAATATGAAGAATAGAAGTGACGTTTAGTCGTGCAGAAAATGAGTAGTATGTACTAAGCAAGTAGAATGTTTAAAATTTCTTTTGTCCTTCCATTCTTTCTCTTGATTGATGATTATGCCTACTAGAGCATTGAAAGGGGTGACATCTCAATCCTTTCACTAAAATCTCGCCCTAAATTATCTCACACTTCGCTTTTTGACAAAAAAATATATAATATAATTTTTCCTGTGGCTAAAATCAACTCGGTAGCTGACTATATGGACATTCCTCTTCCATAAACCAAGTCTTATATAAAGCTTTTACTTTTACTTCTTTGGTCAATTCATATATATATATATATATATATATATATAATATATATATATATATAGCTATGCCTTACTGTCAAGCCCGCGTATTAACCAACTTTTTTTCCTTGTTATTTATTATTTAATGTACTAATTTTCCATTTTCTTGGATGTAGACGTATAGGATAATTTATTCAATTGGTAATGCATGACTTGGAGGAGTACTTCTTTTTCCACTATCTACTGTTTTTTTTTTTTTTTTTTTAACCTTCAAATCTTACTACAAGAGAAAAGAAATAAAAGGTTGAAGATAGTTTACCCCTCGTTATTATCTTTCTTTTTTTTTTTTTTTTTTTTTTTTGGGTTTTGAAAAGCCCTCGTTATTATATCTAAATTGTATATTTTTCTACTAAGATAACGATTCACCCAATTGGAATACTATTTAATTAAGTTTTGTTGTGGTTTACAATTTAATATTGAGTTTCAATGCAAGACGCAATTGTTTAATTGGAAGGCAACTTGGGAATAGGATGGTATTTCAAGCGTAAAAATAACCTAGAATATTATCTTTTTTTGTGGAATTAATTTGGATATTCTTTACGTGTGTCTTCTTCTTTTATTTCTTTCTTTCTTTCTTTATTTGTTTTTATTTTATTTTTAATTTCCATCTCTTTTACATGGGGAAATTAATACACTAATACTAGGGCTAATAAAGCTTAAAAAAAATCTTTAAAAGTCAAATAATTTATAGAGAAGACTAGTTAGGTAGAAACATCAACTTGTATGTAACATGTAAGAAATCAATCTATTAACCATTCTGAATTAGTGCATGTCAATTTTGTGCAAGAACCATGCTAATTTTCTTTATAGAGTTTCGATTTGATTGAATGTACCTAGCTCTGAAGGAACAAATTTCCTTCTACATTAGTTCAATTAAATGTAAAATATTTTGGTACTTTATCAAGATTAAATGAACATAGCTATCACTAATTATCAAAACATATAGTCCAAGCACCCAAAAAAAAAAAAAAAAAACATTCTTAGTCTAAAAATGGTGAAGGGCATCATCAAAATTGTCATGTCCTAAAACTGGTTCCCCCCCCCCCCCCCCCCCCCCCCTGCATGCATGTTTCAAAACACTCTCATAATTGGTTCAAATAGTATATACATACATATATATATATATATATATATATAATTTCTTCATCATGATCCAATTAATTGTAGAATATTCAGCTTCTTGCGACCAAAACCACATAATATTTCAATCTATTGTAACAATTTTGAAATGGGCAATCCCATCAATGCACCCGCCTGACTCATGACGCTCTATATATATATATATGCTCACCCCTTTGACCCATTCACTAGCCATTGTCAACCACTCACAAAATATCTGGAAAAAACAGAAAATGGCCAAATTCCTAGGGGCCATACATAAATAGAAATGCTATTCCTTGAAACTTGAAAGAGTCTAAGTTGTAATAATTTGGAGAATTCTCCGGGGTATTTCTTAAACTGTAGGGTCTTACAGGAATGGTAAATATTTCTAATCGTTAAATCTGGTTAAAATTACTTTAAAATTAAGATTATGTATAAAGCACACGGTTTCTGATCTAGCTCTGATAGTTGAAAATAAACCTATATATATTAATACCGTAATTTAATTTTTTTAAGTTCTATAACATTAAAATATCAATTTTTTCATATGATGTGAAAACTATCTCTATTGATACAATGCAGATTTTAACCATCAAGTAATGATAGTGCGATCATATTTTATTTTGTTCAATGTGAATTTTGCTCTGACAATATAAAATCATACTTAAATTTAATTTAACAGTTAAAAAATGTAGCTTTATGCAATAAAAAAAAAGTTGAATTTGGTTATAATTATTAATGGTTATAAATTTTAATTTATTTGTAATCATCTAATATAGTTATTTCCCCGATTTAGGTGATTTGACTAATTAGAATTTTATTTGAAATTATATGTATTATATTGAGACACCGATAATTTTTTCTCGATTTGAATACACGAAGCCCATTCATAGTGTTTGTCACTAGCAAATATGTAAGCACATACATGTTAAATATATTACAATCTCTTCTTCTTGTTTTCTTCATTTTTTATTCTTTTAGCATTTAATTTCTTCATCCTATTGAAAATTAGGTAAATAGATAGTTTTTGGAAACTTACTAAAGAAATAATCAAATCTTTTTTTTAATTTAGAAAAATGACCTGTGCCCGTTAAAATATTAATTGACTAAATATTAACCATAATGAATCAATATTTATAAGTAAAAATATATATTGATATTAATCATGGTAAATATGTATGACCATTTTGAAAAATTGATTGAACATGTTACCAAAATCAACTATATTCCTAATTTGAAAAAACTTCAATTGTTTTCTTCCTATAAAAATTTAAAAAAAAAAAAAAAAACAATCACTTGCCTATATTTCTCTAATCCTTTTCTTTTTTAAGTTAAAAAAAAAATGATTCAATTATTTTTACTTATAATAAAATTAGATATGAAATTATTGTTATCATATCTCGGAATCTTCGTATTAATTTCGATATCACTGCCGCTTCAACTCTTACACACGCAAAACGAGGAAGATGAGGTTTATTAAAGATAATAATTAGATAGTAATGAATGGTTAAATGAGTAAATGGAGTAAATGTGGGGTAGGGGTAGGCCAAATGATTAGGAGAGGAGAATATTCAACAATAAAAACCGAGTCACTTTCAGGGTTCTGACTCTTAGGGGGAGGCCTCTGTTTGTTTAAATTCTCAGTAGGTCCTACCTGTCTCCGCACGCGTGCACGCCGCGTGGACCCCACTCGTTGACTCTATTTTTTTTTTTTTTTTTGTGTTTTAAAAATAAATAAATAAAAGAAAAAAGAAAAATAAAAGGTGAACAAATTCATAGAGACCATGACGCCAGGGGTCTTTCTTCTGTCTTCTCATCTAAATCCTTTGGAATTTTTTCTCTGCCGCCCCCTCTTGAATTCCTTGTGCATTTTCCAGGTCAAAACATATATTATTATGAGATTTTTCTTTGAATTCTCTATTTATTTATTCATTTTATTTATTTTTTTTTGGGTTGAAAGCAGCCCATTATTTTAGAATATTCTTTTGGATAATTAAACACGCCAATAATAATAATAATAATAATAATAAAATCAAAGGGAAGAAAGTAAGGATAATTAAACTTCAAGAATTTAAACCATAATAAATAATACTTTTGAGCAATATATTAAAATGCAATTAAAAAAAAAAAAAACAAATTAAGATTGTGATATCGAACGAATGTAATGCCTTAGGGGGAGTAAGCCATATAAATGGCACTAAGGTTTAAATTAGTTGGTGATATGATTCAAAATGATTTACTTATGATTTTTTTAAAAAAAATCAATGAAAGCAGTATTCTGATTTAATTGATAAAAAAAAAATTGATATATAATAAAAAATCAATGCTAGATGAATAGGAGAAAGAATAAGAAAAAAGATACAGTTTATTATTTTAGTAGGTAGGGGGCGTACGTTAAAGGATGAAGTTTTTAGCAAAACTTATTTAAAAATAATCAATTTTTTAATAGGAGAAAAGTAGAAAAATGTAAAGGTTTTTAAGTAAAATATTTTAAAAAAAATTAGTAAATTGACATTCATTAATTAGAAGCCTTTTTTTATTTTGTAAATTGAGACAAAGTAACTGGACCTTATAAAACCGAGTAATTTATTTGCTCATTCTCTTGTTATTGAAAGCTATTAAACATCATTAAGAAAATATTTTAATAATGATTAACTGAAGGTGACATTGGCTCTTTCGAAAAGTATATTGAGTGTTAAAAACTATAAAGCATAAATTGCAATTTAAAGTTTTTTTTTTTTTAAAAAAAAAACTTGAAAATAAAGAACATTGACTTCTACATATTGTAATATAATCAAAGGTGAAATTATCGCTTTTTAACATAATATCAATTTTTTCTGTACGAAAACTTCTAAATAATATATATACATCCAAATTGTCAACTGTCCTTAGGATTTGTGTAATGAAATGTAACGTTAATTCGACTTGGGATATTTATATGAGAATATATGTTGCAAATAATAAAGTATACAGTTATTTTTATAATTTAGACAATGATTATATGCGTAATTACTAAAAACTAGTCTATAAATTTGTATATGGAAAAGCTTTTAAAAGTTATTTTGAATTTCTAAGTCTAAAACTGTTTTTGTAAATATTTGAATGATCTATCAGAATTATTTTCAATTTGGAAGAAGTTTTTTTTTTTTTTTTTTTTTTTTTAATTTATAAGTCTAAAACTGCTTTTGTAAGTATTTGAATGATTTATCAAAAGAATTTTCAGTCTCCAAAGTGCTTTATGTCAAAACTAGAAAACATGACTTCCAAAATAAGCTATTTTGAATAGATTTTAAAACTTATATTAGACTTTAAATTAGATATTATAAACTTTATTTAGACATTTTATTATATATTAGAAAATTTTAAAATCATCTGACTTAATAAGTTCTTTTAAAAATGTAGTTCTTAAACATTTATTGAAAAATTACGGCTTTCACTTCCATTTTTCTACTGACTAATATCAAAAGCAAATTAAAACTTTATCAAACAGATCTTATATATATGTATGTATATATGTATATATATCCACATTATTAGGTTTTTAGGTGTTAACATTTATGGAAACTTGTTTAGAAAAACCAACAAATAATGGTTTAGTTCGGTTTAACTCAGTGTCCCAGTCAGTGTTCCATTATGTGTTGCAACAATGTGCGTTTTGAAGATGTGTCTAGTTGCTTAATTGGGAAAGTTGCACGTTTTGGAAGCTAACATGGCAGATTGCAAATTCATTTTGGTCTACATCTTGGCAGATTCAATTTTGGTGCAAGTCAATTGTGGTTACCTGGATTAAATTGGAGATAATATTGGGATTTCATTTAAAAATAAATTTTCAATTTGAGTAATTTCCTTATCCTATTTAAATTAGAAATTCAAACTATCCCAAAAAGGATCTTGCATTTGAAATCATGAAAGTTGGAAGATTTTACTTCTAGCAATTCTTGTGAAGGTTTTTCGTGATTTGTTAGCAGTTATTATGGAGGAAATTTATTTCTAATTATGGTGAAATTTGAATATTTGTATGTTTGAATTTCAAAATGTTTCTAGAAGTGTTGCAACATATCAGGAAACAGTTTGAAATTTAAATTATTTTTTAATCTGAGTTCTTCATGGAGATTGACTACGGCTGCTATTTATATGGGTCTCAAATATAGTTTGCTTAACCCTAGACACTAGGAAATTCATGCATATTTGAGATTTAGTTCGTGTGGTCATTATTCATTCTTCGGGAAATGAATTTGGATTCTTCGGGAGGAGACGTTGTCCTTCTTCAGGAGAATAACTTGATGCTTTCGGGAGAAGGCGTTTTTAGTTGAAGGGAGTTTAACAACAAGACGAGTTGTGCTCATTGAATAGATCCGGCTAATAGATTCAAGATGACCAGTGACAATAGGAAGATGAAGTATTTGGGTTGTATAATTCCAAGAGTGCTTATATCATTTGAAGTGGATTGTTCGATAGTTGGGTATGGCCCCGAGTAATATGTGTGACCGAACCTCGTAAAAATTGCATGTGCATTTTATTTATTTACGCTTTCGGTAATTTAATTAAATTAATAATTTAATTAAATCCGATAAATTGATAAAAACAGATCTAACGCAAATTTTCTTTTTCTATTTTTTAAAGGATTATTTATCAAGGATCGATGTCGATTTTTCCACACGCAAAAAACAGTCTGTTCAACTCGAAATGTTTGATTTCTAAAATCTTATGGAAACAAGTTACCGCACATGTAAATATGATTTTTATCCTTGACTAAGTGTGTAATAATCAACTTCCAACATACTCTAATATTAGTTCAATTCTAACTTTGATATAATTACAAAACGACTCTAAGACACCAAAAAACTCTGAAAATAGAGAAAAAAAAAACAAAATACATTTAATTACTAAAGTCAAGCTGTATATTCCTTGCTATCTCACGCCACAATTCTTATCTGTATATGACTTTTTTTTTTTTTTTTTTTTTTTTTTTTTTTGTTCACTATTAACCTTTAGACGATGGCTTCTGTTGTTGATTTTCAAAATCTTTTTTTTTTTTCTTTTTTTTCAAAGAAATTCTTTTATTTTTTGAAAATGATTATGTCATATTAATTGAAGGCTAGTTATCGTGGTTGACACTCAATAATTAGTCAATCGTTTGAGAAGCCATTCTAATCAGGAGTAAAATTAAAACAGAAGTGTATAAAATGTCAAAAAAACATACTTCTACAATTTTATATAGGACACTATTTATCTTTATCAAATTCGATTAGATTACATAATTGTTTTATTTTGATATAATTTTAACCAGTTTTAATATTCACTTAACATATACTTAGTGTCTATATATATCCTATACAAAGTATGGTGGACTTACCATTAACACATGAAGGTATATATACATATATATACACACACACAAAATCATATCGTCATTAGGTTATATAGCCAAATTTGTTATTATAGGATAATGCTTTTTCTCAACCTAATTTTGTTAATTAGATAGATTAATTGGCCATATAGGAATTAATACGAGGATAAATTTATATATATATATATATAATTTATGTGTATATATATCTGTTCTCTGTGGCATATTCTGTTAATGGTCACTAACTGATAATTGAAAGTTGATAAAATAGTACTATACTTGAAAAAGCCACAAAAAGCCAAAATGAACAAGCTCAAAATGAACTTGAAGTGGATATCTTAAATATCTCTAGCTAATTAGCTTAATTATGGGTTTTCCATAAGAAGATGATCCTCCGTAATCCTTTTTTTCCTTCCAAATTGTGATTAATTAATTATAAACGCGGATAATCAATTTTCGGGAAAATACTATATAAACTCATTCCCATTTAAAATTTTTAAGGTGATCCGAGGTTTTCTTAAATCACCGGATCTCTCTATTTATGCAAGTAGTTTTTTTTTTTTTTTAATTATTTTTTATTTATTTAAATGTCAACATAGCGTAAGCACTCTTTGGCAAGAGCTTTGGGGGCCTCAAATACCCAATAGCCGAAGTTACAATAATAGCATTATGTTGATGATGAAATTACAAGATTGCCCCTTTTGTCTTCTTGTTACAAAAGGAGAGTGGCACTGTGCAAAAGGCCGACCTGTCAGAACATGATTGGCCAAAGGAATGCCACAGTACACATCTTAGTTTCCTGATTATTAATATTAGGAATAAAAAGGGGAAAAAAAATAAAAAATAAAATTAGATAAAAATAAAATAAAGTGAAGGGGGAAAAAAAAAAAAAAAAAAAAGGAGAAAATTTAGTTTCAAATTGACCTTTCCCTTGTCTAATCACCCCCTGAAATGTCAACCACATTCTGGTTACTTCTTCCAAATATTTTAACTTCACCTATACAATACGCACACACACACACACATATATATATAGATGCAGCGAACCGCTTTCATCATTTTATGAAACCCACAAGAGCGCATTGAAGATACAACAAAAACAGCTACAACTCTAGAAGATCGGAGATCAAAGAATAGAGAAAAGAAGCAAGGTATATACACATATACACACACATATAAAGGTGATCAGTAACTGTTGAAGCTCAATTTCCGGGTTCCAAATCATGGCGGACGAATTCCAGACGACTGGAAACTGGTGGGATTCGTCAAGATCGAACCGGTTCGAGGCCGGGACGTCGCCGGCCTCCTCGGCGCTGAACAGCTTGGGAAGCTTTGGGTGGTCGTCAACAGAAAATATGGTGGACATGAAGTCTAGGTCTTCCATGGACTCCGTGTCGGTCTCCGGTACTAGTTCTCCGATGGTTTTCCACGACGTCGGCCCGAAGCTGCAAGGCTCGGACTCCTCCGCCGCCGCCGCCGCCGCCGACCCCAACTTGCACTTGATGGGCTTAGGCCTCTCTAATTCCCAAGCCATGGATTGGAACCAAGCCTTATTGTAAGTACTAGTACTTCAAATTATGCATGAATTCGTAGTTTTCGACACCAATTTCTTTGACATATTTACTTTTATTATTAATTCTAATATTTTTGTCTAAAAAAAAAAGAATTAGTAATAATTTTGTCACTTAGAATTAGAATTTGTAACATAAGCATACCAATTTTTTGGAGGATATTGGAAGGCCAAATTTTTTTTTTTCACAAACACAATTTTTGTGAATTGGAAATGTGTATGCAGCCGGGGAGAAAAGGCAGCGGAGGGTAGTTTCCGGTCAATACTACAAGAGAACATGAGCTCAAACGCCAATTTTCAACAAGAAACCGGGCAAATTCAGTGGAGGGAGAAGTTATTTTCCGGAGATTCATCCACTAGTGATCAGTTCAAGCAAATGAACCCGCGGGGGTTTTCGCTCGACCAATCGCAGTTTAGTCCTCAGTACAGCTCCGGCGACAGCACGGCGACGTGCCAGGGCTTGCCTAATCCAAGTTTTCAGGTCGATTCGGCCGCCTTGTATGGAAGCCCTTCAGCCATATTGCAAGGCCTATTTGGACCTGATGGTACTCAACAACAACAACAGCAACAACAACAACAACAGTCTCCTAGCTCCCTAACTTTACCTAATTACTCGGCGAATTTCGGCTTGAATTCTACGGAGATAATGCCTAATTCCAATTGGTCTACTAGTAACAAACTACCTCAGTTTCTAAGAAGTACTAATTCTCCACCGAAGCAGCAACCGCCGCCACTGCCGCCACCACCGCCTTATAACAATAGCCATTTGCATTTCTCCAACAACGCCCCGTTCTGGAACGCGCCGGAGGCCGCCATGAAGGACGTTAGGGCGACGTTCTTCCCGGCATTGCAGCCACAGTTTCAGGCCACAACGTTCGACGAAAAACCGAAGGTAAAATTACATAAATTTTCGGAAGAATTAATTGTTTACCAAAAAGATTATAACATGGTTAGGGTTTTGATTATCATGATTGAAAATGATATTATTCTTAGGAACTTTTGTTTTTTCTTTTTTTGGGGGGTGTTTTAATTTTACTGTTTGATCAACACAGAATATATCCGAAGTAAGGGATTCGGTTGCAGTAGTGGGGAAGAAAAGTGGAAGTGTAGCTGCATCCAATAAAAGGCCTAGAAATGATCAAAATCCATCACCTTTGCCAGCTTTT
Organism: Ficus carica; assembly: GCA_009761775.1. Lineage (NCBI taxonomy): Eukaryota > Viridiplantae > Streptophyta > Magnoliopsida > Rosales > Moraceae > Ficus > Ficus carica. The sequence goes on along the minus strand of VYVB01000482.1, from coordinate 114,068 downwards.
AAGGTACACAGTTAAAGGGCAATAGTGATATTGTGTATTAGACCTTTCGGACATAATATCTGTATCTATACATATATCAACATATACATATTTATATATATATATATAAATGAATATATAGACATGAAATATGAGGAGTTGAGTGTGTGATCTTTATAGGTGAGGAAAGAGAAGATGGGGGACAGAATCACTGCACTCCAACAATTGGTTTCACCTTTTGGAAAGGTAAAAAATTAAGCTTCTCAATGCTATATCTCTATCTCCTTTACTTTCATCTCCACCAAAAAAAAAAAAAAAAAAAGAAAAAGAGCAGCTTTTTCCATTTGATATATAGGACTCCTGTTTATGTTTATTATTATTTTTTTTAATGTTGTGTCAGACTGATACTGCTTCAGTGCTCTCTGAAGCCATAGAATACATCAAGTTTCTCCATGAACAAGTCACTGTAAGTTCCATCATATAATGAATATCCTAATTTGTTATTGTTTTATTTCCATTTTATTTTTGTTTTCAAAAAATAAATAATTCTCTGTCACTCCCATAAGTGAGATTTCTAATGTGTTTTTTTTTCCTCCTTTTTCTCCCTAATAAAATAATAGGTTTTAAGCACACCATACTTGAAAAGTGGAGCTCCCATACAGCATCAGCAGGTACATTATTTTCTTTCCTGCATCATAAAATAACTAAAAAATATTCCATGAAGTAGTAATTGTCATAGTTGCATTAAGTACAAGTGGAATTTTTGTGTGTTAGTAAGGACATTACCAATGGAGTTTGTATTTAATGTTAATTCATATCAAAATCAAACAATGTGACATTTGATGAAACATAATATAAAAATCTAAATGGTTCAGAAACATTTCCTATCGATATGCAATTATTTAATTTTTCTTGGGGGGTTACTAATTAGAGTATATGTTATGTGTTGCTAAATGCAGAATCCTGAAAAATCAAAGGACCCTGAAGATCCTAAACAAGATCTAAGAAGCCGGGGATTGTGTTTGGTGCCGGTGTCAAGCACTTTTCCTGTCACTCATGAGACAACAGTCGATTTTTGGACACCGACATTCGGAGGAACTTTCAGATAGAAGAAAGAGATCATCAAGAGAAATGGGCGATCGAATTATTAATAGTAATGAAAAAGAAGAACCCTATTCTCTGCAACTAGCTGCTAGTATATGCACATATCTTATCAAACCCTAGGCAAGTTGGGAACGATAAGATCGAAACGTCGAAAGGAAAAAAAAAAAAAAAAAAAAAAAAAAAAAAAAAAAAAAAAAGAGCAAAAAAACAGATACGCCCACATATTGGTACTGGTGATCTGGGGATCCATGGAAAGGAAATAAAAATAAAAATTTAGTGAGAGAGAAAGAAAAGGAAGTGACACTCCAAAGGGACATGCCAGTGTTGGGACAGCTACAGGCAAAATGATGCAATTTTGGCCAAGATTGGGGGACCATTAAGGAGATAGCATATATTAATTGTTGTATTAATAATAATAATTGAAGAATTATGATTAGATAGTTGGGTTTAGGAATGAGAACAGATTCTGAGATTAGAGAAAGTTTTCTTTCTTTTTCTTTCTTTTCTTTTCTTTGTTTTTTGGTTTTATCTATTAGTTTAGAGAAAGAATTGTTGTTAGGAGCTGAGTTAAGTAGAAGATAAAGGAGCTTTTATTCCTCTGATGCTATATTGTGAATAGAGCTGGCACTACCTTTAGTTTAAGAGAAAAAGGGAAAGAAAAGAAAAGAAAAGAAAAGAGAAGAAAAGGAAAAGGAAAAAATTTGGAAGGGAATAATTGAATTTTAGAATAGAGAGGTTGAGTAAGTGTGGGGATGGCATTGGATTGGAAATCTCACCTTTTGATTTGTTTATGTGTTTGGAATATGTTAGTGGAAGTCAGAAGGTGGCCCACATTTTTTTCCTCCTTTCAGGTTTCTCACATTTTAATTTTAATTTTAATTTAGTTTTCTTTTTTTTTTTTTCTGGAGTTAATTTGTAACATATATATATATATATTTATATATTTATATGAGCTTGAAAATTATATTATGCAGATGCTTTGGGGTCAAAGTTGTGTTGTGCTTTTTAACGAATGGTCACATTGAGGGGGTTCTATTGGAAGGAGAAGGAAGGCCAAACCTTCCTCTAGCTTTCTCTCTCTGTCTCTCCATACAATATATATATATATTTTTAAATCCGCCTTTGAATTTTTGGAAATTGTAAATTGGTCTTTCTTTTATCTTATTCTTGTGGGGTACTTTTAGTCTCTTCTTTTAATTTCCCTAACTTTTTAGCATTCATATCAAAGAAGAGGATTTGAAATAATTCCCATCATGAAAACATAAATATTTGCAAGTGAAAATATATTGCAACTTCAATTGCGTAAAAATAAGTTTGAGAAAGAAAATAATCTCTAGGGTAATTATATAATTCTGTCTTTTAATTTCAAGTATTGCTCAATTTATCCTTTTATTATTATTATTATTTTTTTTGAAAAAAGAATTTATCCTTTTATTTACAAAGGTATATGCTTTGAATTTGAAAAAATTGTTCCAATTTCATCCCTAACACATTTTAGGGGGAAAAAAAAAAAAGACAATGATATCCTAAGAAACAAAATTATTATTATTTTTTGTTACATTTAAAAAAGTTTCAAGATTTTTTTCGGTTAATTTTGATGTTTGTTAGGGTTGATATATTTTTTAAAGTAAAAAATGGTTTTCATAAACTATTTACAGGTAGTTATGCCATTTAGCCCAATTTTTTCCTTTCACATGACAATTGAGGGATGGAATTGGTATAAGTTTTTTAAATTCAAAAAATACTTTTGTAATTTATTAATTAAAAGAACAAATATAAAAATAAATCAAATTGGGAGATTAAATTATGTAATTTAATCATATTCAACTAATAAATTAGCAGCCAATCTAAATGACTTTTCTTAATCTGTGTGCTAGTTTTTTTTTTTTTTTAAAGCCGAAAGAGAGATAACAATTAGCTTCAAGAACTCCTAGCACATCTCCACTATGAAGTGCTTCACATTCACAAAGAGCAATTCATCGAACTCTCAACTCTTACTATATTAAATAAGAAAAAGATCACATAAAGTCTGGAAATAAAATAAACTTGCTGCACTGAGGGCTACTTATTTGTTTATTTGTGCTTGTTTCAGTGCCAATTAATTTGCTAAATTGAGTACTTCTCATAATGCAAGGGATAAAGTGGGCCGTGAAGAATATCGGTGTGTGTGTGTGTGTATTTATTTATTTATTTACAATGTTATGAAAACCAATAAATATTAAATAGTATAGAGCAACACCAAACTGACAATTAATCAAAGAGGTTTGTATTTATTAGCTCTAAAAAGGTTGATATTTTCTTTTTAGTCCCTCTAGAATATTTAGTAAATTAATACAAAGAAAAAATAAACGTATCTTGCTCGTTTCATATCATTAAAGGCAATACATAAATGACAACAATTTTCATAATTTAGACATTGGAAATGATTACGATCAGAATTTTTATATATACTAGATAAAGTCCTTTATGAGTTTCCCCGAGGAACAAACTTTATCATGACTTTCATGGTAAATTAAACTATTTAATTTATATAATATTCACACCAAAAGAATTTAATCATAGTGAGAAATAAAGAAAAATAGAAAAGCACGTGAAATGACATTATATCTTTTTCAACTGTTGTACTATGTAACTTTTATGACTTTAATCAATTGGTGGATCAAGAGTTAGTAATATATACATATATATATATATGTATGTATGTATATCGTTTGAGGCCCCAAAATATCCGAAGCTTGGCGATGAAGCTACTCAATGGAATTCAAATCATAATCTCTTCTGTAAAACATCAACTTTTTTTTTTTTTTTTTTGAAAACACAAATTATGAATGAAAACTCAAAGTTTTCTAAATGTCTATCATTAAATATTATTATTATTATCATAAAACGTAGCCTGTCATATGAAGACAACATGTAACAAACTTTCTTAAGTTATAAATTACCACATATCCACACTTGTCTTCTTTTCAAAGTTTTATTAGTTATTATTGTTGCCAATAGTCTTTTGTTAGTACTATTTTGGAGTAATTTATTGGCTTTGAGGAATAAATTAATTATTCCTTTGTAAAGAAAGCATTTCTTGACTAAAAAGCATTAGTGTTGGCAGAGAGTTCTCAATGAATATATAGGCAGTGATGCATGTGTTCTCACTTCATGCATACGTTTGCTAGAATCAGCAAAACTACTGTTTAATCTTTATGTACATATAGGGTTTTTTTACGATGTGTAAAGTCCCTCCAACATACCATAAAGTACCTACAATGTAACTTTTATTAAGTACGACGCATAACAATTCAATAAAAATGTAATGTAACACATGAAAAACCTTGATAATATATTATATATAATTGTATGGGTAATATGGTTTTTACTAATAATACAGATTCTTTAAGTTTATCGTGTAGTTTCTTGCATTACTATTGTGTTTTACTTATTTTACGCTAAAAATACTCTATTTTTCGTTGGAGGGACCTCTAACCGAAAATATCGTAGAAGAACCTATAAATATAAAGTGGGGAATCCTATTTTAGTCAAGAAGTCTGGATTTCTTTAAAAAAAAAACATAATTCTACGTTTTAGAGTCTCAAAAATTATGGATTTATATCGTGATGAAATATATATTTTAGGGTAATGATTCAATATTATTTGTTAAGTTGCTCCGATGCCTCCCACTAGTCAAACCGTTGTTCATCCAAGCTGTTTGTGCTTAGACCAAATAAATAGTGCTGCTAAGTCAAACAGTCGTCACATCCAATCTGCAAAATAACAAAAACCGCGGCCAATTTTTCAGGTAGCTGGGTCTTGTTAGATTGTGAATTTGTCATGGCTAAGTTCTTGTGCTCATGTCATGTGAGATGTTCATATGTGGATTAGGTACCTTCTTTCCTTAAGCTAATATTCAGGGATAGGTTCTACCCAAACTCATTTAATATGGTATCAGAGTCGGATTTTGAGGCGATGGTGGATTTAAACCCTGACCTGTTTGCCTGATAGGCTAGGCATGAGAAATGGTGTTAGATTGAGACACATCCCCCCCCCCCCCCCCCCCCCCCCCCCCATTACTAAGTTATTGCAGTGTTGTGATGTATAAGCGTCTTCTCGAAATCTTAGACATGCTTTCCATGCTGTTCTGGCATGTCAAGGCCGCTATTACTCTTTTAGGATCGCTTACCTTCGGTCCCTCTTTCCTTTTATCTTCAAGGAGGACGTAGCCCTCAAGATTATGAATTCATGAAACTCGTCTCAAAAGATTGATGGTTTAATTTGACTAATGAAGAAGAGCAAGAACCGAAAAGGAAAGGGCTTATGCTCTTCATGCTCGAAGTGGCAAGGGTTTTAAGTTTCATAATTAAAATAAGGGTAAATTGTTAAGTTGGTCTTTAAACTTTTAATAAAATTGTGCAACTTTGGTCCATGAACTTTTTTTCATAGTTAGAATGACCCTAAATTAGTAAAATGTTGCTACAATAGTCATTTATATTAATTTTTGGATGGAATCAGTTAGTCATGACTTTTTGACCAAATTACCAAATGATTCCGTCTTAAACTTAATGAAATTAATGACTATTGTAGCAACATTTTAATAGTTTAGGGGCATTCTATGTTCTTCTTTTTTTTCGTAGCTAAAATAACCATAAACAATTAAACATATTACTCCAGTAGTCATTTTTGTTAATTTTTGAACAAAATCCGAAGTTAGCACCACTTTTTGATCAAATTACTAACAGCTTCCATCCAAAAAAATAACGGAAAGGAATTTTGTAGTACCATTTTAATAATTTAGGGATATTCCAAATACGAAAAAAAAAATTCAAGCACCAAAGTTGCACAAGATTAAAAGTTTAGGACCTAAACGAGCAATTTATCCTTAATATAATATATTAGACCTTTTTCTCCAAATTTTTTCCCATAAAGTTTTATTGGTAGAGGATAATGAGGCCTGACTTAATTATTCGATTACAAGAGCGATTCTTTTTTATTCCTGTTGATGTTTATTCCTACTTTCTATGGTTGTTTCTATTTTTCAGGAATTTTGTTTTCATTTTGTTTTTATTTTTTTTTTCCTTCTTGTAATTTTCTTTTTTATTATAAATTTGAGGGGGGAACTTGGTGTGTGCTGAGTACTTTATTAGCGGTGTCAACTTAATTTAGATTTGTTAGTAATTTCATGTTGATCGATCCTTATTGTCTCCTCTCATTATATTCATACAAAATACTTGATTTTGTGACTGTAGGCTCCATACTTGACTATAATGAGTTATACAGTTCTAATCTTCCATCCCCAAATTATTATTTAAAAAAAAAAAAGAGGTTTATTATTTTTTTGCGCTAAATTTTAATTGATCAAATGACATTTGTTAAGCATTTTTAAAAATTTGTGCACTAAATTATAAACATCTCTTTAAGAACTTGTTTCCAAATTCAAATTTATCAAAATTAATCCGACTCAAGAGTCTCCTCAACTTTTCTAAGCTTTTAATGAGTAGGCTTTCCCTAAGATCTTAATATAGGATTCATTAATTCTTATTAATTTAACCAAAAATATTGATCGCTGATCAAATAATTAGTATGCTTTTCCTATATTCAAAGCTAAATGGAATCCGGCAATTATTTTGTTGTGAAATCATTAATTTTTGTAGTAGATTCCACAATAATCTTTGTTAAATCCCTCATTTTCCACGAAGTCTAATAAAGAAAATTAAAAAGAAAAGAAAAGGTTAATGATGAATGGACTATATTATAATTGTCACAACTTGTTTTGCTAATAATAATACCTTCCCTTTCACTTAATTTAAAGCATTTATTATGTACCCGCAAACATTTAAAAAAAAAAATTTAACCTGGATATTTGGCCTAAAAAAAAAAAAAGTTGTATTCCAAGGTTCTCTCTCTCTCTCTCTATCTCTCTCTCTCTCCCTTTCTCATCTTTTCCCTTTAATTAATTCTTTTGGTTACGATTCTAGTCTTCTTTAGTTGTCAGTAAATTCTAGGGAAATTCCATGGAATTTGATACTTTAGAGTTAGATATAGAAACTAATGGATATGGCAGGCACATGAAAAAAGGATACGCGCGTGGAAAAAAAAAAAAAAAAAAAAAAAAAAACACACACACACACACACACAAGAAAGTGGGAGAAACTGACTTGCTCACATGACATGAATTTTTTTGACAGAATAAATAGAGTGGTCAATTTTTCTTAGAATATCTTTCAATTTGTGTGTATTTTTTTTTTTTTTTAGCTTTCTATTATAGGTTAGCACCTGTTGTTGAATAATTTATCAGGTTAAAATCACATCAAAATAAAAAAAATTACAAAACTAACCGAAACTAATCAAGATAACACAATTCCAAACAATGTCTTTTTTTTTTTTTTTTTTTTTAGTTTCTAGATTTGAAATTGTCATTTTTCACTATCAATAGGAACCGTAGTTTTAGCCGTTTAATTAATTTTTTCTGATCTTCGAGTGATTACATTAAGAATTTGTAATGCGTGACAAAAAACTGCTCTTATTATCATTGAAATACACATCTTAACAATAATGAAAAAGAACCGCACTTATTTACTCAAAAAAAAAAAAAAAAAAAAAAACCAGCTCTTATCTTAGAAATTTACATAATTCATTTTTTTTTTTGGACATATCAAAAAAAGGCCGAAATTCCTATTCCGTCAGAATTGCGAATAGATTGTACCCCAGTTGAAAAATCATTAAGAAAAGTAAAACTGAAAGTGTTGAGCAAAATCTAGTACAAGATCCAATAAATGTGTCTGATGTGTTTAATAATTTAAGAGCTTTAATCTATAAAGGTAAGGTAAAATTATGCAATTCTTTTTTTCTTTGAAAATGACCCAATATGAGTTCAGATCTTTTGATCCTTTTATCTTTTAAAATCTGGTAAGATCGCACCCAAGTTCTGTTAAAGGTAGGTTTTCTTTTTCTGCTGAACGTACGTTAAAAGTAGGTTTACTTTGAAAAGAAAAATTAGTGTGTGACAACTTGTGGGAAAATGTACTAGAGAAAACTAATTCCCTATGTGTTATGTAAAGTCCTTTTTTTAACATGAAAGCATAACCTAGGTAAAATATATATAGTATAAGGCTACGAAAAGTCCTTTTCTTTTTTTTTTTTTTTTTCTAGAGAATTACACTGACACCCTTTATGTTTTTTTAAATTACAGAAATACCCCCTTAACTAAAATAAAATAACAAGCATGAGTTCAAGCACGACTCTGGCCGACGAAGGAGAACTCTGACTTATGCACAATAGCGTGGGGAAGCCAAATCCGCCGATTGAGGGGGTGGGAGGTTGCTGCCGTTTTACTTCCTATGGCTCAGGGGTTTTTTTATTTTTTTATTTTTTTTATTTTTTAAGTAAGATTAAAAAAAATGAATGGTTATGATTTGCACTGATAGAATCAATGGTTAGGATTTATTAAGGGTATTTAAGTCATTGCATAAGAGGGGGTGTTGGTATTATTAGTTTTGGTCGAGAGTAATTTTGAAAAAACACAGGGGCTATTAGTGCAGTTCTCTCTCTCTCTCTTTTCATTTTTATTTTTTTTTAGCTTGGTTGGCCTTTATCCCATTTCTTTAACACGAATGGTGGCTTAGAAGGGATAAAAGATCGGTATAATTAATAAAAAAAAATTAAAAAAAATACAAAATAGAAAAGGAAAACACAATTAGAGATTACAAAGGCAGTGTCTATTACGGTTCATCCTTAAAAAAAATTCAAGACCTTTTTTCCTTTCCTGGAAAAAAAAAAAAAAGTCTTGGTTTGTGGTTTTTCTTATCTGATGTATTTACTTGAAAATGCTTTACGTACGTTGAAAATGTACCACAATTTACCCTAAAAAAATCTGTCTTATCAACTAGAAGTGTTTGACCAAGAAAAGCTCCCACATACACAAGAAACCTGTTTTCCAAAACTTCTGTCCCAAGTTCATGGATTTGGTGATATGTAATATAAGTTAGATTTACAGCTGGATACGTATTTCATTTACTTTTTAAAAATCTTAGTATAATAGGTTATCCCTTTCGGAATTGGAACTACTACATATTTCTGAACGTGAGATCTCGTCAAAATATCATTAAAATGAAAAAATATGAAAAACTAAAAGAGCCTAATAAATATCTGACGATTTATAGTATTGCCTGATTAGTGGCTTTTTTTTTTTTTTTCTCTCTCTCTTTCTCCAATTTTGTAAAACACATGAATTGTTTTTTTCTTTCCTTTTCTCTTCACTTATGTTAGAAAACTTCTCTTCATTTTTGTTAGGAAACACCCATTTCAACTTCTGACCACCATAAATTCACAAAGAACGAACTAAATTAGATTTTAAAGGTTTTTTTTTTTTATTCCCCCTAAATTTATTGGTTCGAATAAGTTGCCTTATTAAACAGAAATAATAAATAATAATAAAAAAAAACCAATAATTGATTTAAGTAGGATGATCATTGAACATGGATCCAGCCGTTTGCCTATCACTTACACATTTTCTGTAATGCCGAAAATCCAATTCTTTTCCCTTTCCACCCTTTCATACATTTTTACATCATCATAAGATAAAGCGTTTCTAGCGGCGATAATTTAAGCTGACCAGATTCGCTAGTTAAAAATGCATCTACGGCGACGACAGTAATATAGATGTTGCAGTAGAGTTTGGCAAGGAAGACTGTAGGATAGAAACCTAAATCCTAAAGTCATCACTATATAGGTGACGGAAAATTCATGCTACATCGCAGGGGTGCGCGCATTGCACCGCGAAGCTTGTGTCGACACTTTTTTTTTTCCTCAAACAGCCGTCCGCTCAGGTTGGCTTGCCTTCATTGCAAGGATTGCTTCTTTCGACAGAAACACAAATTAAGAAGGCGATGTTTAAACAGACATCAAAGAACAAAGAGAGAACAAACTTTTTATCAATAACAATAACTATACCGTGTAACACACATACACAAAGCATATCTGAACCATAACAAGAATTATTACTTTGCAAGCAAATAGAAACAGGAAATTGAAATTCTTAGGAATAAAAAATGGATAAAACGGATTTCTTTAAACGTATGTTTATGGTGAATTCAGATGCTTAAGCAGCTCCTTTGAGCCTCTTCGTGATGGTGGCGATGTACTTTCCTTGGTGGAAAGCTTGCTCCAACTCAAGATCGGATGGTTGTCTTGAGCCGTCACCGGCATAGGTTCCCGCACCATAAGGGCTTCCACCTTTGACTTTCTCCATCTCAAACATGCCGGCCCCAAACGTGTATCCAATTGGTACGAATATCATTCCGTGATGCACAAGCTGAGTTATGGCGGTCAACCTATAACAAGTAACATAGTTTCATCTCATCAATGCCATAACACAACGTTTGTCGAGAAATTATGTAGATCATTAGTGCAAGTTATAGTGATGGAACTTACGCAGTAGTCTCTTGTCCGCCACCTTGAGATCCTGTGCTATAAAAGATCCCGGCAGGTTTACCTGCAAGCTGCTGTGTTCTCCACAGACCACCGGTTGCATCGAGGAATGCTTTGAATTGAGCAGCCATCATACCAAATCTTGTTGGGAATCCAAAAACAAACCCGTCCGCCTCAGAAAGTTCATTTGGGGTGATTGTCAGCACATCACTTTTCGGTGGTGCACTCATTTTTCCGAGCACCTCTTCTGTTAGTGTTTCAGGGACCTGCACCATTAGCACTATAAAGTCAGTCTAGGGTGCTCTTGACAAACTTATGCAAGAACACCGCTGTAGAAACCAAGGATTACCACAAAAGAGAAAGTTTTGTTCAAGCTATGAACATCAATTCAGGTGCCTAACAGAAAACTGATTTTTATAGTGTGAAACACAAAACAAAACTTTTACGTTGAAATAAGTTGCTTGGATTTAGTAAAGATCAAATACACAACTTCAGTTGCAGAAATAAACTAAAACATTTCGCCAAACATGAAAATGGGTTTTTAAGATACTGACAAATAAAATAAAATTAAAGGAACAAAAGATGGCAAAAGATTGCGCAAGCCAAGACTCGTGCATTAAGTAAAAGCAGTACAACATTTTACAAGGAAACACAACCATGAAAACATCACCAAACAGCATCTTCAGGAGGTGGAAATTCCGACAGAAGCAGAACATGGAAGCAGAAGACACAATTACTCAGGGTATACGGAACCTCATTGGTTGATAGTAAACGGACCGGGTTCAGTCACTAAGTTTACCAAAAAGAAAATAGAAAGTTCTATCTGAAGTTATATTGAAAATAGTATCCATGTGGTAAGCTAAACCATAGCCAATTTATATCTTCTTCAATTTTTTGACAAAAATGACATAGACTTAAGTTTTTACCTGCCATAACTTGGCCTCTACACCTTCAACGGATGCAGCTCCTTCCCTAATTTTTTCTGCTAGTTTCTCTACATGCCCATACATGGAATAGTACCTGTCGAAGCAACAAGAGTTTTTAATTACAAAAATAAAGTTTGTAACCATGAAAAGATTTATTAGAAAAAGGAAAAAAAAAAAAAAAAAAAAGACTAAAACATACCTAGATAAGAACAAAAATGACTAAATAAGTGCCCTTCGAGGCTTGAACAAAAGGTAAATGTTACACAAAAATGCAATGGTAACTATTACAAGAATGTATACTCAATTTGATAGATAAGTATAAGAGACTCCAAATTGATTTTGCATTTTGCATGGTTCTGGAAAAAACATTCTCTTTTCTAAGTTCCCAAGTTTCATCAAGTCACAGTACAACTAATTGTTTTTTCTTGTTACTTCATACGAACAAAGTTATTAAAATTTCTCAAACACACTGTCCTCATTTTGGCTTTAAGAAAAATATGGTTTGCACCATAACTGCATTCAACTCTGAAAACGAGTTAAAAAGACCATCCATGTCCTAAATTGGACTACTCGTCACTTCCACATGCCACTTATAAGAATATTGCTAAATCAACAAGAATCCAGCTGCATTATATTTCCTTCAAACACCATAATGACAGTACACACCAAGGCAGTGCAAAAATATGCTAACCTATTCAGTAATTGCATTAACATTATAAAGTTCGACTAATGCAAATATCACATCTAATTAACCTGTATGACTATTCTTCAACATCGAGAATTTCCATTCAGTCATGGTTTTTGTACGGTTATACATGTAAAGGCAGTCGAGAGTAATCCTGTTTTGTGCCACAATCAGAATGCAGTAACTATATTTAACACTTGGATGTCATAAAGAACGCAATGATAGACACCGAACAGAACAAAACATAGGATAGGATAGGACTAAGCTTAATTGTCTTCTTTCTTTCTCAATGTCTTAGCAGTGGATGCATTCGAGGATTAAACTTACGTAACCACGAATAAGACAGAGGGCTAAGATCCATCTATAAAAGGCTCTGTTTCAACGTCCAAACGCTGTATGAAAAAAAAAAAAAAAAGGCAAAGAAACGAAAAGAAAAAAAGTTGTGGTTCTAATGTAACGCAACCTGCTTGGCATGGCCCTGTGGAAAATTAACCCAAAATGGAATATCTATGCAAATAGAGTATCCCCAAAGACGGATTTTCAATGTGGACCCAAAAAGTCTTCCACAAGCCATATCTGTTATTTTTCTTTCTAAGATTTTTTTTTTTTTAAATCAAAATTAGGACATTGATTTAAACCCCTTAAATTCTCCTAAAATTATCAAGTTTCCACAATTTTTTTATTTTTATTTTTATTTTTTATAAGAAAAACAAACCAGAAATCAGGACATGGAAAGTCAAAGCAGTACAAGCTTCTTCAACAATTCTGATTTCTGATCAACTTTTCTACATTTCTGTTGAGATCCCATCAAAATGCCCATTAACTATCGTTCTTTTATTAATATTATTATTATTATTTTGTTTCATTGCTACTAAACTTCTAAGATCATGAGTTTTAGCAACAGAGAGATAGAAGATTGGGGTATTTTTTTTCAGTAAAAATTTTTGGTTGAAAATGCTCTTTAAAATAATGAACCTCGGCTTAAACCCATAAAAATAAAATAAAATGGATCTTGAATTTTCAAAAAAAGAAAGATCAAATCTTTTTAATCTCTACGAAATTTTAATAAAAACCCACATCACAGAAAATTTCCAAATCAGATATTTTAAAATCATTAACCACAATATAGACTAAAATCAGAGCCCAAAATGCACCAGAAATCCAAACAGTAAAAACCCCAAAACCAAGCAAAAATGAATATAAAATCTCATACCCAGAACAGCACATAGTAGCACCAACATTACAGAAACCATTTAAAGAAAGAAAATTAAAGCGATCAAGGAAAATCACATTCCCAGCATATACATACATACATACATATATATATATATATATAAACGAAAAAGGGTACATACACAATATACACTTTGGTCGCCATTGATGAATCCTTGCGAGGTTTCTGAATTCTGATGAAGATTTTTTTTTTTTTTTGGGGTTTTTTGGTTTAAGCTGAAAATTCGGGGACGTTGACGAGTTTTGCGAAATTAAAAATGGTGGGGAAAACCAATAAACCAAAAGCCGTATTTATAATTACAAATCTTATAAATCAGTCCAAATCTCAATTAATTAATTATTCAAAGGCTGATTTAGACGACGCCGTTTCACTGTGTAATTTTTACTTATTTAAAGTCTTCTTTATTATTATTATTTTTAATTAAGGAGAAAAATGATTAATGATGATAGGGTGGTGTCACGCTCATCATCATCTTCATCATCATCTTCATCATCATCATGGCGGTTGTTGCAAACTATATAGGCTCTCGAAGATGTCATCAAGTCTCCATCCTTTTGTTATTTTAATTTAACTCTAATTAATTATATTTTTTTTATTTTTTATTTTAATTTTTTTAAAAAAATTAATAAAATTTATAATTAATTTTTAAAAATTAAACCAATTTTAATTTAAAAATTTTATCTCCAATTAATTTATTAAACAGAGGCTAAATTTTCTTGTAAATCTTTAATTTAGTTTTGTTTTGTTTTATTCAATTATTTATTTTTTTTGGAATTGTTAGGAGAACATTTTTATTAATTATTTTTATTTTTATTTTTTTGGAAATTGGGTATATTATGTATATAATGTGAGAACAAGGGGTAGGACCGTCAATGTGGGAAGAAATTGGGTGGGGCATTTATTTTGAATTGTTTTGTAGTGATGTTGGTGGAGGTGGACCAACAAAGGAGGAGTGGCGGTGGTGGTAGTGGAGGCAAACTGTTTTATGATTAGATCTACTCCTCAGAGTAAATGTATTTTTAGCCTCCATTTGATTCGTTATTTAGAGAGAAAATTTTTAAGTTAGAGTTAATTAATATTTTAAAAATTAGTTATAATTTTTATTGATTTTTTAAAAAAAGATAAAAATTGATATAAAAAATTTAAATTCCAATTAAAAACACGAAACAAAAACTTAATTAAGGAGCTTTGACTTTTCAAAGAATTTCAAGCTAAATATAAAAATAAGATATTTGGCAGAACTTTTATTTTTATTATTTTCTTCGATTCTAAAAATCGTTATTGTAAATGTTAGGATGATTTATCGAAAAACTTATAATTTTTCGAAATAGTTTCCTAATGAAGGCAAAAAAAAAAAAAAAAAACTTTTAGAGAAAAAGGGGAAAAAAAATTCTTTTGAATAAATTTAAATTACACATTATAGATTTCATTTTAACATCATTTTTTTAAGAGTAAATTACCCAACTAGCAACCATTTTCCCTCTATGAAAAGTTTTGCCACCTTTTTTTTTTTTTTTCCTTCTTTTACTTTTTTTGACATGCTTTTTAATTTTTTAATTTTCTAAATTTTATTATTTTTTAAAATAAAATATATTATGATTTCATATATATTTTACCAAATGCACCAAAATCAATAGTGATCACCGATAGTTTTGGTCCGATTCAGTCACCGATGCTGGTCACCAAAATATTCTAATATAATATTTTGGATTTAATTTTGTGATATATTAATGTTTTCAACATGGATAGTTGAACGTCTCCAACTCCAGTGGCTGGTGTCAGTCAAAGACATTCCATGATTAGTGTTGAGAAATATTCGATTAGAATATTCCAGTAATTGACTCCGACAACTAGCAACCGGCCACCTGAGTCAAATACTTCGGACATCTATGTTAAAACAATATATATATATATATATTCTAATAGATAATCGAAAATATTTTACTAAAATATTATGATAACCAGTGTTGGTGACCAATACCGATAGTCACTACTTGTTCTGATGATATTTGGTAGAATTTGTATGTAGTATCTTAGTATTACTATTCTTTTATCAATAGGGATAGTTTTGGGCAAAACATAATAAGTTAAGTACTCTTGAGTGGTAAAGAAGTTAATGTGTCCAAAACAGTGGCAAGAATGTGAAGAGGTTTTCAAAAAAGTATCATTTGTAACGTTTTATCATTTTTTATTACTTAATATGCTCCTTTAAAAACCTATAAAATAATTTTGACTTTATATGCTGCTTTAAAAAATATGGTTCCGAGACATAGGAAGTAATAACTTTTGTTTCTCTTCTTTTAATAAATTATAAGTAAAAGCAAAAACTTTATCAATAGACTCAAAATATGGATTGGGCACCATTGTAATATTTTCATTGTTTATGAACAAGATTTAGAAATCAAATTCATGTATTAATGTTTTTAAAAATGTAATTCTAAATATTTATTAAAAATTATAGTTTTTTCTCCTGTTCTTTTGTGGAGAAAAAGTAAAATTAAAAGTCTAGCATTAAGGTCTATTTAGCAGAATTTGATATAAGCTATTTTTGCTTCGTAAGTTTTAAAATTACTTTTAGAAGTATTTAGATGATATATCAGAAAAGACAAAACCATAACATATAGCTTAAAAAAAAGCTCTTACGAGAAGATTTGAAAACATTTATCAGAATATAAAGTAGATATTATAAATTATATTCTAACATTTATGTTACTTAATAAAAATTTTTAAAATAATTTTGATGTCAAACGATTTTTTAAAAATCTGATATATGCTTAATAAAAACAAAAACTTTATCTAATGGGTCCGTAGGTGCCAACGTGAAATGGGAAAGGGCTACGTAGACAAGAAAAGAAGTCGATAAACCTTTGACTTCTTTTTCTTTTTCTTTTTATTTTTAGGTTGAGTAGACATTCTGGGATGACGTATTAAAAGCTGCATGGTGACTAAAAAACTAGATCTAAAATTACAATTATAACCCTTCCTACCAACCTCCTTAATAGCAAATATATCACTATTTATTCTACCCCAAAAAAAAAAAAAAAAAAATTCACTATTTAGGTTTTGTCTTGAGTTGTTATTAATTGAACATAGGTTAAGTGCAAGAAAGTCGTGCTGAAATCTGAATTAAGTTGGCATGTCTAATATATATAGATAGAGATCGCAATTTTTAGTTTTAATTATTTTTTAATTTATGCATATATATTTTAAGAAACTACGTACAAAGTATCATCTTTAATTTGAAAAAGTTGTTTTAACACCATCCATCATGTATTTTGGTTGAAAAAACAAGGCAGTAAAAGACGAAAATGACCTTAATTAAACTGAATTTATTTTTTAAAGAAATTTTTTTATTAGACAAAATTTTGAAAAATAATTTAAACATTAAAAAAAAAAAACTTAAAATTCAAATAAAGATCATTTTTTGAAACCTTGTGTTTTGTTTAATGTTTTCTTTTAGGGATTTTATGTTTTCTAAATGTTTGAAACTTTTTTCATAACTATTTTGGAATATTTTTGTCATTCTATCCCATTTTGTTTCATTCATAATATAAGCGGGGGATAATACTAAAACAAACTTTTCAAATTGAAAGGCTATTTTTTTGTAGTTTAGTAAAACGGTCGATAAATTGAGAAGTATTTTTTTTTTAAATAGGAATTTCATTAAAATTAATAAGGAGATACAAAGATACAAAACATAACAAATGATTTCGTATTACATGAGATAAAAATCCTTCAATAAGAACGGATCTATTAGTAAATTTTGATGACACTCAAAGATAAAAACGTATGCTTGAGGCTCGATAACAGGTACATACCTCGACACATTGAAAACGAGCACATGTAAGGCTCTTTTTGACAAAACCTCCGCAATCGATAGAATATCCCGATCGATCGAGGGCCAAAACTTAATAACACTAGGGTCACCACTAACTCCGCATAGAAGCAATTCTAGTAGGGCCAAAACAATGCCAAGACTCAGATCTAGCAGACAAACAATCAACGCGGAAGGTGGGGAGACTACATCCATTATTAGAATTAACAAAGTGAAACACAATACTCAGATTAAAGATGACGAAGACATTGCTATTATTACACACAAGACTACAAACCAAAAACCAAAATAACCAATCACACAGAAAGAGTCCTTGACAAAAACAAGATCCATGTCGTCGAGAGAAATTGGGTTGTCGAAGTTGATCTGCTGCAAGACCTCTCTATCTTGCTCCTTCCCGTAACGCCGATCCTCCTCCAACGGGCTCGTCTCTTTCAAAACTCACACCATGATGATTCTCACATCCATCCGTAGGGCCGGGAAACTAAATACAGTCCAAAGTTGCTACTAGAATCCGGCCCCAAGAGAATAAAACGATTAAAAAATCCTAATTTTCACGCGTTAGAGAAAGAAAAGAAGAGAGAGAAGAGGAAAGTTTACAGGAATAATTGAGAAGTAATTATAACTAGAATGTATGATTATGTAATTAACCTGTTTATTATAAGAATATGCTTATTGATTTGAGACCTAATTAATTCGTTTAAATTTTAGTTTCCATTTTAAGGTCAAGTAAGCATTAAATTTTTCTAATAATTAATTATTATAGTTTGAACTATTTAATGTTTACAAATTTAAATTCTCAATAGAATTTATTAGTCTACCCCCTTAGTCAGATACACAGATAATTTTGTAAACTACGAAGTTGACCAATCGAATATAGTTTAATTGGATAACAGAATATATAGTTGGGTTTGAATTTGTCATCTTAAATTGATCATATAAATTTGTCGTTTCAGCCTGGATCTAAAATCTAACAGGCCATATATTTATTTGTGTGTCTATTATAATACATATGTGACGGAAGCGTTTACCCTTTTTGTGTGCCGAATTGGAACTCCAAACAGGCACTGGTATAATGATCATATCGGAAGCCTCAAGATGTTTTGGGGTGTGGCATGCTCATGGTATGTAGGTATTATTAGAACACTCACAATATTCAATGATTCAAGAACTAATGAAACTCTAAAGAGATCAGAGAAATTTTTACGTAATATTTCTTCTACCTAGAATGATAGGTCAACCACACAAAACTTTGTTAAACTTTGTACAGTTTAGTTGAGATGAAAAAGTACAGTTTAGTTGGAGTTAAATTTTGTTACCAAACAAAGCATAAATAAAGGAGACTTTCAAAATTTAAAAGAAAAGAAAAGAAAAGAAAAAACTAGTTAAATTGTCCATAAATCATATTTTCAGACATCTCTTGTAAAAGGTTGAAAACTTTTCCATTTTTGATGCAAATATAATTCTATTATGTACTTTCAAAATGGAAAAGGTCAAAGTCGAAGTGTTGCTAAGAACTTTAGAACTGATGTTTCTGTTGTTTGTGTGCTTTTTTTTTTTTTTTTTGAATACTCATTATTAGACGGATTAAGCTGGAATTGTGGGTCATTGATTAATAATTAATTACGGCCACTTTTTTAAATATTCAGAAAATAATCTATTGCATGTTGTTTACAAGTCAACAAAATCAACTCTTTATTCCCCCCATTTTGATGGCAAAACGGCGTGCAAAATTGGTTCAAAGCCCACCATGTCATGATAAAAAAGATCTTATATGTTAATGAAGGAATTTTATGAAAGTCTTATGCAATGTTTTTCTCCATGTACTGGTGACTTCACCTAACAATAATCATGATTTGTATCTACTTTTTGAAGTGGACATCAATGATTGTGATTTTTCCAAAATTCCGTTCACTTCAACAGATATGAATGCATGAACTTCCCGAGAAATTAGCCTATTTGTTTGAAGCACTATGTTTAGTGTTCGGATTGAGTTTGAAATGAAATAAAGGACCTGTTTGGTGCACAAGTTCAGTTTGAGTTAAGTTGAAAATTTTAAGTTTAAATAGTAATTTTTATTGACTTTTTCAGAAAAGACAAATTTTTTTTTTCAGAAAAGACAAAAAACATGATGAAAAAAGTACAGTTTAATTTGAATGGAACTTGTGTTCCAAACAAACCCAAAATTTTTAAGTTGAAGTCGGTTGACTTTTTCAAAATTAGTTATAATTTTTGTTGACTTTTTCTGAAAAAGATAAAAAACAACCGTAAAGTACAATTTAGTTTAAAATGAAATAAAATACCAAACGTAAGCTAAGTCGAATTAGAAATCTAAACTGAATTGGTGTTTGGTAAAAAGAAAAAGAAAAATAAGTGTAGTAATGGATTTTGAAAAAAGTGAAAATCTTGAATTTGAATTTGACCTGGATTGGATTGGCAAGGATTCTAAACCGTGATTTTAAATCGCACCAAACCTAAACCCCTGATTTCAAACCACACCATACTGTTAGTCTTAACAGTTTTATTTGGTTTGAAATTTTCTAAACCAAAAAATCATGATTTAGATTAAAAAATCCACACAAAACAGTGCTGCTTATACTCCTATGTCATATGACACCTTTTATTAATAATGCATGTTTCTAAAGAATGATTCTGATTGAAACAATGTCAAAATTAAAATTTAAAAAAATGCAAAAGAAATAACCAAAAGAAATAGAAATTTTCAAAATAGTATTTTACATAATGTAGTTTAAAAACTCACAAAAGAAATGACCAAAAGAAATTGAGGAAGAAAAAGAAAATTGTAGGAACAAAGAAATTTTTGGCTAGGAAACCGGCAATAGTTCGTAGTCATCCAAGAGTGTTTGATTGGCTTTCGTTGTCTTGAAAGGGAAATATGAACCTTTTCACACACACATTTATTTCTATAATATACAAATACATATATATATATATATATTTAATTATCAGCCTTTTCACATTGTAATTACTAACAAAATAAATAAAGAGGTTTCCCTAGAAATTTCAGGAACACCCATGTTACAATTATTAACCTCAATAATTCCATGAAGCCCACCATGGAGAGATTTTTTTTTAAAAAAAAATCCTTTTAAGGGAAAAATTGGCTTTTGCTTCACGAATCCTATACCCGCTTTGCTATCATAATGCTGTATCTTATACACCTTCTTAGGAAAGCCACAGTTTGTTTGACTTCAATCTTTTATTATAACAGCCAAATGTGTACATGCGTGTTCATTAATTATACTTTGAAGAATACATAACTAATTTTTTCCCTCTTCTGAATTTTGAGAGGAGGGACGAGGGATTTAACTTTTATATCTTTTAATTATATATTATTAGACTATGTGTATATTAATTTTCGATGACGTCTTCTAAATCATAATGTATGTACTTTACACTCATAAATATAATGTTATAACTCTCGATTTTGGGTACAAAGAAAATAATATTGATGATGAGTCAATAAAATGAAGATTACTTGATTTTCAAAAAAAAAAAAAAAAAAAGAAAAAGAAAAGAAATGTTGGTATAAATGTTCCGTAGCCCTTAAATTTTATACTCTTTGTTTTTTGGCCCCTCTAAACTCCCACTTTATTACTCCAAATCTTAAATGAGTCGATTGTAACAACATTTCCACTATTTAACTAAATAAAACTCGAATTTCAACATAAAAGGAAGGGTGTTTAGTCTGCGAAGATTTGAGGTCAGGTTTGAAATTTATCTATTTCAAAGACATCAAAAATATCCAAATTTCCCATTCAAATTGTTCTATTCATAGTGTTAAAAAAAAGAAAAAAAAAAAAAAGAAAAAAAGAAGGATTGTTAAATGAGACTAATTTAAAATTGAAATAGTAAAGAGTGAAAATATTTTAAGATTGGAGGATGAAGTGGAAATGAGTGTCCAAGTTCGGGTATACAAATAACAATAATCCTTAAAATTATTTAAGGCTATATATTAATGTATTACCCCGCACAAAGTGTCTAATTACTCTATTCGGGAATTGCATGTGTAAGTGGTAAAGGGAAAAATGAAAAATAATGAATTCTGACATCGACATGGAAGTTGGGGAAAAAAAAAAAAAATGTTCTGATAGTTCTCCCTTTCAAAGTATGATTTATTCCAAATTCCCAGCCGACGACACCTGCCGTTCCGACGAACATCCACTCCGCCGTCGATGCCCATGGCTAACATGATCAGTCCGCCGACTTCGAATTTTTTCTCAAGTAAAGACATTTAATTATTGAATATGTGCACAATACAAACTTGTTTTTGTTTTTTTGTTTTTTTAGAAGTAAATATTATAATCTCAAAATTTGAGTGAAGATGTTGTTGTAGTTTTTTTTATTATAAAAAAAAAAAAGCACAACTGAAATTTTATAAAAATTTAGTGTTAAAAATCAATGTTTGAAATGTGAGTGGGAGCCCCACTCACTTGTATGTGGCTCCACCAGGGACTGTCGTACTTCATATACTTGTTTTTTCAGAGGTTATAGTGGTTTTTCTACATATGCTTTCTTGAGTTCTTACCCCTTTAACAGTTGATGTCGTTTTAAATAGTTCTCCATGACGTTGTCGTTTTCATAGTTGTTGTCATTTTGACTTAATGGCCGTCGTTTTTTAGAGGTCATAGTGGTTTTCTACATATGCTTTCTTGAGTTCTTACCCCCTGTAACGGTTGATGTCGCTTTTAAATAGTTCTCTGTCGTTTTCATAGTTGTTGTCGTTTTGACTTTATGGCCGTTGTTTACTTGATGTCGTTTCATTGTGTTTTCAATAGTTGGTGCTACTTCTCATCACAGTTGGTTTATTATGAAATATTTTAGTTAGTTTTCTTTTGATTTCTTGTTGTTTTTCATGTAATGTCGTTTTCTTATATTCATGAAACCTCATTGTTGGTGTCGGTTCTCTGTGTTTTGGTTTTTTAAATTGTTGTCGTTTTCATTTGGTGTCGTTTTCTTATATGGGAATAATAGTCTACTTTTTTTTTTTGGTTGGTCGAGATGAATATGGTATTATGGTGAAGAAAAGTTAAACAAGATCCTTTTGCAAAGAGAACAATGAAGCATGCTTTATAAAAGTAGTTTCTTTTGTCTAGATAGTTGATCATATAGTAGCAAGCATTAATTGTACTACTTTTAATTGTTTTGTATTACATTTGAACAAATTATATATATATATATATATGCATAAACATATTAACCTTTAATCTATTTTATCCTTGTTAACTGAAGCTCATGATTTACTTGTAAAAATATGTGAAACTTTTCCATATTCAAGATACAGTACAAACAAGATACTTAACTATTATATTTTCCAATGATTTGGCATGGTATAGATTTATTATTATTATTATTATTATTATTTTTAACATAGCATGATATATAGAATAACTTATAAGTTTTTTAAGTTTTTTCTTTTTTTTTAAATTAAAAATGTCAAATAACTATAAGAATTGCTGAAACTTGGGGAAAAGGAAGAAAATATATTTGGGAGACTTTAGGATTTGATTGGGCTTGGGCTTGGGCTTGAGCTTGATCTGAAACTTTCTAACTTTCTAGCATTTCGTGTTTTTCGAGTTCCAAAAAAATAAAAATAAAAAAATAAAAATGGTGAAGCCGAGCATCTCTCTTAATTTTATTACAAATACTCAAAAAAACATAAACATATTTATTTTTTTTATGATATGAGACTTATGAAGCCCACTTATTAAAACCCAAAAAAAAAAAAAAAAAACTCAAATTTCAAATATAAACCTATTAAACTAATCCCAGCGGGATATTTTAATGTATCCACCCGTGCATTGGAATTTTTTTGGTAGATACAAATTCACAGTGGAATTGGATCTGCAAAAAATTGACTTGATTTAATTCTTCGTGATTCCTCCAGCATTTGTGTAATTATACCCATCCTTGTAAAGCATGACGCGTGTGAAATGGACTAGACACATGAGGAGAGGCATTGGCACATCTAAAGGTACAAGGCACTCTTCATTGATCTCCTTCCATGCCCGTCATCAACTTGCTTGTTCAGTACAACATATGCTTCTTGCTCCAACACATCATATTATGTTTTGTTTGACGTTTGAATTAATCTCAAACGAAACTGTATGTTTTCATCTTAATTATTGTCTTTCTTCTGAAAAGTCAACAAAATTTATAATTAATTTTTGAAAAGTCAATTAACTCTAACTTAAAAATTTCATCTCTAACTAACTTATCAAACATAGACTTATTTCATATAGCATTCGACACTTGTGGCAACATGTCCTCTTTCTCGCTCACTCTAGAAAAGATTCAAATGATTATGATAACCATATAAAATTTATGTTTCACATCCCGTTTTAATCCTATCTAAAAAAGTATTTTACAACATTTTCTTAAAAAAAAAATATATATATATATATATCGTTACTAAATTATGCCTATAATATTGCTGTATTAGATTTAAAAAAAAAAAAAAAAAATGATATGGAGACTTTAATTCTTTATTAACAATTTATGTAATAGTCAGTTATGATCTTTTAACTGATGATTCTGGCATTTTATTTTATATTAATTAATGTAGGAAATCTTTTAAACATATATTAAATTTTATTTTAAAAATCACATGTTACGTTAGTAGATACCTTCTGGCCAGTAATGTCGTCCATGAGCCTACAAATGACGCAAGCAGCTGAAATAGTTTTGGGATATTTGGAAGCCCATTCAAAGGCTTCTTCCGTTGCAACATCTCCCATTCCAAGGAAAGAAGTGAGTGTGAGCACGTAATAACCAGAGAACATAACTCTAACCCGCCAATACTCCTCCATTGTTGGAACATAATTCTCATGAAACCAATTGGCTTCTTCAAAGTAGCCTTGGACTTGCATTTTCATCTGAGTGCCAATACAAATTGGTCAAAGCAGTGAAATATTATAAGTAATATCAAATCATCAAAACATAGCTAGCAAAATGCAGTACTTAAATCGAAAATAGGTTTAATGTTGTTAACTTGTATGCCAAAATGCAGTAAAGGAATTAGACTACAAATTTTCTTTGCCTTAACAAAATTAAGGAATAAGTTGCCAAGTAAAAGCGTAGCAGTGCTGAGTAGAGACAGACTCCCAAGTCATTTTTGAGAAGTCGGTCGCAAATATTCCCTCTTTGGTTGGCTGGACGGATAAAGGAGGGAGAGAGCACAGACGAATATTCCCCCAAACTTTTGTTATCTTATCTTTAAAAAAAAAAAAAAGAAAAAAGCCTACGATTTTGAACAAAATTTCATAATAGCCCCCTTAAGATGAAAACTTGATCATATATAACTACAAATCATATAATTATTAGCCCCCTTTTGACTTTCTCATTTATAGTGAGGAACACTATTGAATTGATTTATGTTTGATTTATGTCGACTTCGGTTGTAATGCTAAAGAACATCAGAAAACATGCACATGTCAGTTTTTTTTATTTTTTTTTATTTTTATAACTATTTTTTTAAGTTTAGTTTCCCTGATGCAATATAATATAGCTATGACAAAAAAGTTGTAAAGTTGTATTGTTGGTTTTGTGTTTTTATAAACTTTTTGTTTTGTCTTTTTAACTACCAAATCCCTGAAAAAGGAAAAATGTAATCAATATGCTGGCATATTTCGTTTTTTTTTTTAATAATATAATACCTGATCATATATAAAGCAGAGATCTTTATTATATATGGAACCTAATTATCTCATTATTTTCAGGAATTACTGCTTCTTTGGCATAATGAACTCGATATGATCCTCCGCCTTCATTCGCCAACAGCTCCTCGATTTCTTCGTATAATTTTAATTTTAAGAGTTTCCGATAACAGTATTTCATGTACTCGGGAAGTGGATCTAGGCAGTTGACTTTCCAGGCTTCCAGCTGTACCAAAAACATGGTTGTGAATCAATTAGAAGTTGCTCAGACGGGTAAATTGCTAATTTGTTCCTAAATTTTTAATTTGTGCAGCTTTAGTAGCTCCTTTTATTTATTTAATTTTTTTTGTAGTGAAATGACGCTATTAAAAATATTGCTATAGTGATTCTTTCGGTTAGTTTTTGGACTGAATCCGTTAGCTAGCATAAATTTGTGATCAAATTACTAATGGAATCCATAAAAAATTAACGGAAAGGACCATTGTAGCAATATTTTAATAGTTTAGGGATATTACAGCTACGAAAAAAAAATAGGAATCAAAGATGAGCAAACTTAAAAATTTTTGAACTAAATAAACAATTTACCCTTTGCCTAGACAGATTGGTCACAAGTAAATGGGTTAGATATATGGACAGCAAACCTGTGAACAGTTTCTGTGAAGAGCTGGAGTTCTTCAATGGTTCCATGGACATCATATATATCATCAAGGAGGGATGTGATTGCAAATACTTTTGTTGTTATTCTTCTAGCAATGGCATATTGGGGCTCAAAATACACTCCCATGAAACGAACCAAAAATAACGTTGCGCACTAGCCTGTCTTTCGCATAAGACAGGTTTGACACAACTTTTAGATCATTCCACCACCTGGTTTGTTAAGTGTACAAATATTAATAACTATTAAAGAAAATACATATCGATATTAATATAACTTTTTTAGAAAAATAAAAGAGAAGACAACTAGCATTACTCCCACGACTCACAACTAGCATGTCGAGCATTTCACATTAAATCTCTACTAAGTTTTATAAAACTCAAATTAAAAGGGAGTAAAGATAATATTCCGAAGATAATCCAAAAAGAAGAAATCCAAACCAAAAACAGAAAAACCAAATAAGCTATGCTACTTGTGTAGCAAGGATCAAATGTTTGAAAAAAAAAAAAAAATGAGAGGAACAGGTTGATTCTGAAAAAGAAGATTTTTCCCATCTCATTTCTAAATCGAGATGAGTTTTTAGGTCTAAGCAAATATCATTTTCATTTGGTTTATAAAATGAGATGGTTACACAAACAAGCGAAAACAAACAGATCCTTAAGCTAGACCTCGATAAAACCTTAAAATGAAAACTTAATAGAGAAGACCCAAAACAGGAAAACATCACCAAATAGTGTTTTTGGTTAAAACGAAGTGCAACACTCAATCTTAAATTCTTAACAATTACAAAAATAACGCGTCCTATTTGATACCACAGATCTCTTAAAAATTGCAATCTATGATACATAAGAGTCAGATAAAATTGGAAATGGGTTTTTGGCTTAAAACAAAGTTAGTTAGAGACACTTATGTGGAATGGATAGTAATGTGTAAATTTATAACATGAAGTACCAAAGTATCAGAAAAGGAGAGATTTCAAAACGAAATCTAAATGTAGTTCCTGAAAATGTAAAATTGAATAACTAATTAAAAAAAATGATCCACTAAATACTCAAACCTACTAACGATAATAAGTAAGGCAGCAATAAATATTAACATTGTGACATCGCTAAGTTCCTTCTGATGCAACTTTTGCAAAGCGTTGAAATCTAGCTTTGCAAAGTTGAGTAAAACCTCATTATGTGAAGGGTTTTCCTCGTACATAGAAATGTAATGCCTTGCCTCTACCCTTGG
Organism: Ficus carica; assembly: GCA_009761775.1. Classification (NCBI taxonomy): domain Eukaryota; kingdom Viridiplantae; phylum Streptophyta; class Magnoliopsida; order Rosales; family Moraceae; genus Ficus; species Ficus carica. The sequence goes on along the minus strand of VYVB01000482.1, from coordinate 87,327 downwards.
CAAGCCCTTCCGGATGGGTTGATTCAAGGCATGCTTTACATGTGCCGAAAGAAAGGAACTCAACTGGGATGATGTCGTCGACGATTTAAGATGAGTGGTAGTGAAAGCAAGGGCTTCTCCCAGAAGAGGCTCTCCATGAACCATGAGATGTGTAGCTTCAAATAAGCTTAACATTCCTTGAGCATCAATTGTAAGGGCATTATTGAAGTTCCCTTGTTCGTTTGTGAACTTCTCAAATATACCTATATTACTGATATTCCACAAGAAAGAATAATACTTGATGCAATATGAAAATAGGATAATTAGAGGGATTATTTTAAAAGATTATCTTTATTTGAATTATTTTAGGATGTTTAAATTCTAGGAGTTGTCTTTTGGTAGTTGAACATGAATAGGATTAGGATTAGAACTAGAACTTAGGGTTTATTTTTTAAAGGCTTCTTTGTTGTTTTGTTGTTAGAGTTTTTGATCATTAGTAATAAATTCTTTGAGAGTTCTCTAACTTAATTTGTGTGATTTTTTGGTATTCAAGTTTGACGAATTACATGCTACCTACTTACATATTTTTTGGATATTCTTTAAGAATTAATGAATTTGTGTGTTTAATATACGCTTCTGCTACATCAAACTTGTAACCACTCTAACAGACGTACAAAAAAGAAATAGGCATTCTACCAAAAAAAGTCAAAAAGAAAAGCAAGATTGACTCAAATGCCACTCTTTTGAAAACTTTTGACATTTTTGCCACTATTTTTGGACAGTTTATCTTCCTTGCCGCTCAATAGTACTGGTCAAAGGTCAATTTAATATGTTATATCCAAATTTCTCCTACTGATAAAAAACTACTAAGATACTATATATATTTTATCAGATATAATTAGAACCAACAGTGACCACCGACATGTAACTCTGTATGAGATTCAAAAGTAATATCTAGATCAACACGTAATTCTGATTGAAAAACTTTAAAGGGTGTACTCATGTGAATGCAGTGAATGTGAAGGTACAATATTCACACACACACACACACGATTTTGGAGACCAAATTATGAAAGCTCGAACGTAATACCACTCGGGACTTTGCATCCTTCTTGTCTTAGCAACCGAAACCAAAGCGAAACGGTATAAAGGTCATCTCCTCAAGACTGATTTTCTTAATTCCCTCAACCTTCACTAATGTCGTCCTCAAAATGATAATCCAAGCCTAAGCGTTGGATTGCATCGATCAATTCGAGGGTTTCTGAAGGAATAGGGGCAGCAACAGCAAACATTCTCTTGACTTCCTTTTTGATTTTTCAATTTGTTGCTCCGTAACGACTTCAACAGCTTCCTAATTGAAACAATCAAGAAAAGAAAATGACATAAGCAATGTACCCAACGTAACAATTTAAATAAAGGATTTTCCTCCATTTGTCCTCAAAATCACATAGGAAAACTAGTATATATACATATAAACATCATGATTATACCATGGACTCAGACGTAGATTTGAGGAAATGATCCCCCTAGATGGTGGGATGAAAATCAGCGGTTCGGTGAATCGTTTTTGGTGTGGCTTTGGTCACGGTTGAGCCATGAACTGCTGAAACTGGAGCAGACATTTTGATAGCTGTAATACTCGAGACGAGGATGATTGGCTACTAAGGGATGCTTTTTGTTCATCGAGATGGCTTGAATTGTATAGGAAGCTAGCTTATAATATGGTGCTAAATAAGGAATTTGCAGACCTTCCACATGTTTATAACACACTTGGGCAGCCTATCTTTGACCCACATTCATTCCTCTATAGGCATGATTTTTTTTTTTTTTTATATAAATTATTATCATGTGAATACCAAGACATCTTGATTAGATCGACACTATTTTAACACCCTCAACATTTGACCATCCCTTCTATTATCAAAAAGGGGAAAAAAAGAAAAGAAAAAAAGTACCATATCGAACCAAATTAAAGTGAAAAATGTGCACTCAAACACCTAAATGGAAAGAATTCGAAAAAAGTGCATGTGGACACCAAAAGCAAATGTAGGAAGGCAAAAGTCGGAGGTCATTTTCAAAGAATCACGCTGAAACTTTAATTTGAAAATAAACCCCAAATATTTCTTGTTAGAAACTCTCTAGTCAAAACTCCATGAGAAAGAGACATATAACATCATTGAAAGGATAAACTAATTGCAAAATATCTATGGTTAGATTTTGTGGATGAGTCCCTCCAATCAATTTGCACTGTCAATATGGTTGTTTTATTTGTTCAATATTACCTGTCATGTTGTCAGTATTAGGAAAGTTAGTATGAGGGAAAGTTATTCTTTATGTAATTATCTTTATTAGGAACTTTGATTTATTTGTAATTATTGTAATTTAATATGTGTTCATTTTAGATGTTTTTTAAGTATTAGGTAACTTATTGATTTTAGGTGATTTGTAAGTATCAGGTAACTTACCCGATTCTGTATATTATAATTTGTATTTATATGAGAGCCTACTCATGATAATGCTCCTCACTAATGAATCTATTTGTTCTTAATTCGTGGAAGCACATCCATATTAAAAATCTTACGTTTTCTTCTCTTTCTTCTCTTATTACTTTTGTTATTTTCTTATTTAATTTTCTCTATGATATTAGAGCTTACGATCTACCTCAAAATCTGAATACTCCCTTCACCTTCCTATTTTCAAGTAATGACCCCATCACTCTCCTTCCCACCTTCTCCACGTAATTCCCTAAACCTCCATTCCCAACACATCTCATTGCCCAACTCCTTACCTTGCTTCACGTTTCTATCACCAAAAAAAAAAAAAAAAAAAAAAAAAAAATATTCTTCTACCAAAAAAACCATCATCCCTTTTTTTTTTCTTTTTTTATATATATATATATTTTCTTTTACATCACGATTATACTCAAACGACTCACTAATCATTTGATCCCTTGCACTATTCACTCTTTTTTGATGATTGCCGTCCCTTAAGCTTTGCGTCCTGTTTTGACGATTGTCATCCCTAACACTGTTGCGTCCTATTTTGATGATTGCCGTCCTAGCGCCTATGCATCCTTTTTCTCTTGATGATTGTTGTCATAGTGCCCATGGGCCTTTTCTCTTTTCTGACAATTATTGTCCATGCACCCAAGTGCCCGTTGTCTTCTCCCTGCTCTTCTGACAATTGCCGTCCTTGCTCCCAAGTGCATATTGTCTTCTCCCTTCTCTTCTGATGATTGTCGTATATCGCCCAAGCGCCGGCTCTTCCTCTCTCGATGCTAATGCGCCTTGACATATTTTATTTTTATTTTTCTAAAAGTTCAAGAAAAAAAAAAAAAAAAAAAAAAGGAAAAACAAGTGAAACGAAAAAAAAAAAAGAAAAAAATTTACTTATTCAAGCTTCTTATAATAGAGTGACCTCGTATTGAAGCTCCATCTTGTGGGGGCATATTAGAAAAGTTAGTATTAGGAATTTTTTTATATCTAGTTATCTTTATTAGGAACTTTTAATTTATTTGTAATTATTGTAATTTAATATATGTATTTATTTTAGGTAATGACTTGTAAGAATTATATATTGATTTTAGGTCATTTGTAAGTGCTAGATAACTTACCCGATTATGTATTTTGTAACTTATGTTTATATAGGAGTCTATTCATAATGCTCCTCACTAATAAATTTATTTGTTATTAGTCCATGGAAGTACATTCACATTAAACATCCTTGTGTTCTTCTTCTCTTTTCTGTTATTACTTTTGTTATTCTTATTTAATTTTCTATAGTCAGGCGTACGAATATTGATTTAATTTTTTAGTGAATCAGTTAGATATGCTAATATCAGACTACATATAGATATAAATTATAGCGGGATCATGAAAACTGAATAATGTCTGCTGGGCTTTTATCCTTTACTATATTTGCAATTTTTTTAAAGAATAAAGGAAGCCAACATGTTTGACACACTTAATTCCTCCTTCAAAAAAAAAAAAAAAAAAAAAAAAAAAAATCCTAAAGGGAGGAGAGGAAAAGGTGCACCATCCACTGAAACACTATATATTAGTTCTACCAACATTAACACCCAATAAAAAAAAATCATGTTTAACACAGTTAATTACAGGAACAAATAAGGACAACAATAGTACTTTAGGCAAGTGGTTGTCTTTTGTTTTTTATATGAACCAAATGATCAACAATTAGTCATACTATTATATCTAGAATTCAATATGACACCAACCTTATATTGCTAGGCACAGAGATTTTGTTTTTTTCAGTTGAAGCATTATAAAATAAAAAAATCGTAATTTTTTTTTCTATTGATTTAGTGGACACAGAGATTCAAATTTCTTTCGTACAATGGAGCATAATTATTATTTATATATAAACATTTTCTGTTATTTCTCTCTTATTTTATGAAGAAATACTGATTTTCATATGAAATTTAAGCGATTGGAAAAAGAAAAAAAATTAAAGAAAGAATATGACACACGGACTCCCCAAGTGATGAAAAATTGACCGGTGAAGAGAGAAGTGATATGCGTGGGGTTCAAGTGCAACTTAGCAATATCCTAACTACACTAAAAGAGAAGGTTTTCAGTCTACCGTTCAAGTGAAGGTCATCTAAAACGCAATCCTTTTATTGTCGTTTTTTTTTAAAGTAAAAATGATGTGATTATGAGTAGTTGGACACAGGTGTGGCCGTGTGGTTCGAATCCCACTAACAATGGCTATGAAGAAATATTTAATTTTTTGTTCCCTTTAATTCAGTTCTTATGTCCTCTTATTTATATTCCCTTAATATCTCTCTAATAGTATCATAATACCTCAATTTAAAAAGTATATTTTATAACAATATCATAGCACATAACTTAAAAGATCATTTTAGTTGCATATGTGTCATAATATTATTGGAGGGACATGAATGATGACACAAATAAATGGATATATGCCCTAATTTGATATATATATATATATATATATTTTGGCTCCTTTTATTTCCTTTTCTTAATTTTTCATTTTTTGCTTTTGCTTTTTTTTTTTTTTCCTTCTAAAATAAGAATAAAATAGACATGTATAAAAACGGGAGAATGGGTAATATAGCATATTGAGTTATAAGATTTTAAAATTATAGCATAAATAAAAATATTGTAATGAAATAGCATATTTTAATCCTCTTTTTTTCAAAGATCCCCGTTTTACCCCCATACATTTCTCTTCCTCGTCACCCCAACCAGAGACGCGAGTCTGGCGCCGACCTCACTGGAATACCCAGACCTGTCCAAGCCATCGTTGGACCTTCTCTCTCCTCCACCAGAGGTGTGGCCGTCGTTGTTGCAAGGCTGGACCTCAAACTTACCTTCCCTGAGAAACCACTATCGTGAGAGCAGATCATTTCTGCATCAATTGCGGGTGGGTGATCGCAAAGCTCTTGAGATCGCAATGACTCCGTCTCCGTCTCCGTCTCCGTCTCGAGCTCCGTCCTCATCTTCTCCGGCATCGGCTTCTGGGGCGACGACCATCGGGCCGACGACCATTCCTGGTTGTGAAGGGAGCATCGTTGGCTTGGGTTTCCTTCGTGACAGCGAGGTTCACCATTTTGCAACTCTGACAGCGGCCTCTTGGAAAAGAGACTAGGGTTTCTGTATGTGGGGTTTTTCTAATTTGGGGCTAATTTGATATTTTTATTATTTTAGGGGTAAATAATGTATTTTAAATAAAAATTTAAATTATATATTTACTATATAAATTAAAAAATTGTCCTCAAACATTGTCCTCCCGGTTGGGAAACCCCGTAGAATCATACACTAAAATATAGATCCCAGCTTTCTCACCCTTGAAATAATCATCAAAATTAATCTTGAAAGTCCAGCCTGAAGGTGGAGGACTCCATTTATTTGTAGATGAGAAAAAAATATTTATCAAACTAGTGTTCATAAAATCGCGAACAAAAATATAGATCCATACATTTATATTTGATTTTGGTATAAACAACTTGTGGCAATGGCGGGCGGAGGGGGGGCATGGCCCACTAACTCTTTTTTTTTTTTTTCCCCTTTTCTTTTACTTTTTTTAAAATTTTAATATAGTGGGTCTTCTTTTTCTTTTTTTTTTTTTTATAATTTTAATACAGTATATATGTGTATAAATTAATCTTGAAACCCCTTAAATATTTTAGAGAGATTTTATTTATACCCATAATATTGATAAATATCCACACAAAGTCAATAAAGATTTTTAATATTGTATTTTTACCCTACAAAAAAATTACCTTAAAACCATTAAGAATGCTCATTCCCCCACTGGTTAACGCCCAAAGATACACTAGCAATGCGGTTGGTTGTAGTACAGATCAGGTGGTCATATCCACAGGGAGGCGACAACAAAATCAAATAATATTTATTAGAGTTAAACATAAAAATGATAGAAAATAATAAAAAGTGCATATAGTTTTGGTGGATTTTTTTGATAGAGAAAACAAACAAAATATGAAAGAGATAAAAATTTAGGTAGAGAAAAATTCAATAATAAATGAGGCAAGGAGTCGTGAATCCTTCATATGCTTCGTTCTTCAATTTGAATCCAATCTTCGATTTATGACTCAATTGCACGTTTCAAACAACTGGAAAATATAGAATTAAAGATCAACAAAAATAACAAAAGTGTTTCGGTGGATTAAATATCTATGTTAAAACCAAACGGATTCATCATTATAAGTTATCCAAAATCGACAAAGTACTGTTTTTAGCAAATTGCAGTAAAAGACAACTCAAAAGACAAATCTTTGTCAAAATAAAATGTGACAATATTACATAAACAAAGCATATTGAATTTATATAAAAAATTGGCACAAAATATTTTAAACAAAAAAATGAGATGAAGAAATTCAATCCACTAAAGCATATAATCTTTACAAACCAAAACAAAATCAAACTCAAATTGGATCACTTTACACATGAGATCATCACTAGCCTCACCAAGATGTTTAGCCTAGCTTACAATTCATCTCACAAAATTCTAAAAAGAACACATGAGATGAAAATACAAGGTGAATAAAAACACAAGAAAATACTCTTAAAACTAAGCTGAAAACCAATGGAAAAAATATCCTCCGCTTGCCGAACGCTCAAGCTTATATAGGCATGAGATCCAAGAGCTTCAAGAGAAATTTTGCCCAAGAGATCCGCCATTACGGCTGGTGAATCACCTGGATACACGAGGTTGGGAGATACGGGCTAGAAATCTGGTGTGCTGGAGACAAGGCCCGAGAATCGCGCAGGCTCGCTGGAGCTGGAGCAAGTAGCTCGGATTTGGGCTTGGAGTGAAATCTGGCCCAAGAATCATGTCACCCAGATTCACGCACGCGGAAGAAAGAGACCAGCCAAAAAAGGAAGAGAAAAGAAAGGAAAGAAAAACAAGGAAAAAAGGGAAAATAAAATAAACTAAAATAAATCAAATGGATTAAAATCAAATATTTTCAAAGTAAAATATTTTGAATTAAAATCATGAAAATACTTAATTAAAACTTAAATTATTTAATAAATTATATGAAAAAAAATGCATTTTCGTGCATGTATCACCCACATACCTATAAATGAAATATATTTTTTAAAAAACAATTAACAAAACGTACACAACATTAACCATAAATGGAAATAATATTTAACAATAATCCAAAGAAATTTTTCTAAATTGTTCTTAACGAAAAATTTCAATGGAGGATTCTAATCAAATAATAAAAAAAAAGAAATATGTCTCTTGAAGAGCCAACAACTATTGAAATATCTATTTTTATTTTTTTTTAATTCATTAGTATTATGTTTTTTTTTTCTTTTCTTTTAATATTTAAAATGATTCTCTGTGGTTTTTATATGACTATTCTTTTTATTTATTTTTTATTGCTATGTTCGTTAACACGATTATATATTTATGTATTTTTTTTAAATGTAGTATGACATTCCATGATTTTTGATTTAGATATTACTTAAGTTTTTTTTCTTTACTATTTCCTCTCCTTTTTGTAAGAGATACTTTATGTTTTCTTTTTGAGAATGAAAATATATATTTTTTCCTTATTTAGGTTTGTTAATTTATTTTAACAAAATAAATTAAATTAAAATAAAAGTGGGTGTATGAGAGGGTTAAATGTGATGTTATATAAAAAGTATCTATAAAGGGATAGATTTACTATGTTCATCTTAATAAATATTTAATAAGTGGGGATATTTATCAATATTACCCCTCATATTTTAATAGGCAAATAATTTAGATTTTAAGAAATAAATTAGTTTTATTAAAAATATAAATATTAGTGGGTCTAGTAGTTTGACCGAAATTTTTTTGGCTCCTATGCCAATAAATCCCAGATCCGTCACTGACTTAAGGACATAGATAATACGAGAATATACTTTTAAGGGCCGACGTAAAATTTTTTTTGGAACAAGCTAAGATACATCTAAACATTTTGAAATGTTTTACACAATTCATGAAAATAAGATCTATTTTTCTTCACTTTGGACGTGTTTCTCGCAGATCGTTTGTACTCTTTTTGGAAAGGAAAATGATCAATAATTTAACACACTTTTGCATTTAAACCATGATTAAATGTAGGCGGGCCATGTTCCAAAAATGTGAATAATTTTGAACGCATTTTCTTGCCATATAATTAAAGGTTACAAAATGCAAGAACAACTTTATTTGTGGAGATCGACCAACCGTTGAATGTGAAATTAAGTTGTCAACTTGTCGAACATATCCTATCAGAACCGTTAACGCGCTATAATAACTACAACGACATGCCTACGTAGACCGTTACATTACTACTTAAATTAAGTATTTACTTATTATTACTTTAAATTCGTAGACTTAGGTACTTGAAAATTAGCAAAATTTTTTTTTATAACTTATCATAAAATCTTCTGTCACATACTCACCATATCTTAGGAAAATAAATTTTCATAGGGTCTTACGTATCATAAACTTTATATAATATAATATGAATATTTTATAATAATAGTAATAATTTTTAAAATAACTTTTGCAGAATAAATTGCATAGTAATATCCATATCCCCTTCGCTTGCTCATCATCTTCAACCATATATTGCTCACCATGCACTAAATGCTCCTTCTGCTTTCTCAACTTGAGTTTATATATATTACAAACTATAATGCGAATTTTTTAGTACTATACCAATGTACGCAGCATTTGAGTTGTTATTGATATATTTTTAAATAATTATCATGCCAATCAAATTTAAAAGATAGCATTTGTCAGTAAATTAATTAATAAATGACAACACGAGTATCAATTAGATGCCTCCCTTAGCGACTTTTAACACGTAATAGTACTGTACTTTTAGTTTCATTTTGGTGGTATTTCACATTGTTTTTGGCGTCTTATGATTTAGAATTGTAAGATATTTTAGTTTTCTTTTTAACAAATTGTTGCTTATCTAAATTTAAAAAAAAAAAAATAAAACCCTTATGTCAATTGAACAATTCCTAAAATCAATACTACTTAATCATTTTCTCTAACAAGTAACAATTCCTTAAAGTATGTGACTCCATCAAGTGCTGCCGAATCATTTGATTTATTGGTTGTTGCAGTTATGTTTCTTTTTGTGTTTGTCTTTTCTATTAGTCTTTTGTTGCTTTAATTTGGACAAGGATTGTACCAATATTTTGTCGAACTTAAATTTTCAACTTTATTATTATGTTGTTTTGATTCAGAGGTCTAAATTGATATTTTTAAAATTTGTAGATTTATTATTTTGACTAACTTTTATGCAATTTAACATTTTATTTTCAACTTTATTATTATAATTGTTTGAATTTGATAATAGCAATATATTCAACTCGATTTACAGAAATTATAATAAATAGCAGCTTTCAGTAAAGAATTAAGATAAATAGCAGATTTTAAGAATATTAAAGTAAACAATATATTTTTAAGGTAAATAACAAATATACTAGATAAATAGATTTTTTTACATAATAAATTTGTTATTTATCTAATTAATTTATTAGTTAATGCTATTTACTCCAAATATTGAGTAACTGACCCAAATAGTCCCTGAATTCTTTAAAAGTTAACGGTTTGGTTCCAGTTTTATTTTGTAGCCGACCCTAAACTCACTAAGTGTTGGTCAATTTTAGTCCTTTTCATCCAATTCGTTAAATTTCTAACGGAATTTTTGCTGAAGTGATCAATTTTTGTAGTAAAAAGACCAAAATGCCCCCTCTCTCCCTCTCTCTCTCTCTCTCCCCGTCCCTCTCACAACCCCCTCCCCCCCCCCCCCCCCAACACGAACCCAAATCCAGGTTGTACGCAGTCGTGCGCCCCCCCCCCCCTCCCCGTCCCCAACCCCCTGAACAACCCTAGGCTATCTCTCTCCAACAACCATGGCTCCCCCCCCCCCCCCCCCCCCTCCCCCCCCCCCCCCCCCCCCCCCCCCCCACCCCAACCCCCCACCCAAAAACAAACACACAACACACAAGACACACCACACATACAAAACTCTGGCAACCCAGGTGCCCCCAACTCTGACGACGAGAGCCCCCTATCCCCACACACCCCGATCCCAAAAATCTCGATACGATCTGGACCCCCTCCCCTTCCCACCAAACCAAAGAGTTTTGGCCCCCCAACCGAACCAAATCCAGACCCAAACCTCAGACCAAACCCAGCACCACCCTCTTTGGGACCAAACCCCAATCTGGTTCCCCAACTGAACCAAACCTAGACCCAATCCATGGACCAAACCCAGCGCCACTGGCCGCCCCTTGTCGCCGAGCTCGAAATCCCAACCCCCGAACCCCCCCCCCCCCCCCAATCGAATCCAAAAGCCCCCGCCCCCAATCCACGGTTCTGAGAAAATGGAGAGAGAAAGAGATGGGAGGTGGGGAAGGGGAGGGAGATGGAAAGGGAGATGAGCTTGCCCCGCCCTCGATTTTGATCTTAGCCACGCTTTTGATTCGAGGAGAGAGAGAGATCGATGAGGGAAAGAGAGAGAGAGAGAGAGAGAAAGAGAGAGAGATATATATATTTTTTTATTTTTTTAAATAATTATTAGTAAATTACTAAAATACCCTCTCATTCTGTTAGAAATTAACGCAAATTGAACGGCAAGGACTAAAATGGCCAACATTTAAAGAGTTCAAGGTCATCTTGGCCAAAAATAAATAAAACAGGGACAAAATCATCACCTTTCAAAACATTCATGGACTATCTTGGCCAATTACTCTCAAATATTGAAAACATGCTATTTACTTTAATTATTTACTCAAAACTGTTATTTACTCGTTTTTTCCCGGGGCTTTTACAGATTTTCACGGTTGTTAATGGTCAGATTGGATTGAATAATGGATATATATTGCATTCCAATACGCACCCCTTGTGTTTGCACCATATTGGAATTTCCTACTATATAACATTGTGTAATGACCATAAATGTGCTTTTGCAATAGATCTTCCTCTATTTGGTTGGTCTACTTTAGCCTATAAACAATTGTTGCTAGTTATTTTCTCTGGTCTTTTTTTTTTTTAAAGTGAAAAAAAAATATTTCCTTTTTTTTTTTATATATAGTGTTAACTTCTATTTGGAACACGGATTTGATATGAAATTTTTAGGTTGAAGTTTGTTGACTTTTAAAAAAATATATATGTTATAATTTTTGTTAATATTTTTTAAAAAAGACAAAAACTAAGATGATGAAAATCCTTAGGTTGACACCTGAAAACCGAATGAAGTATTAGTTTCTCAATAATTACTAACAATAGAAACCGTAGTTTCTAATTAGACTTTGTATGGGAACCAGATGAAAAAGCAGATCCAAGCCTACTTTGATGAAGCCAAATGGCTTAATGAGAAAAACGTACCAACGTTGGAGGAGCATATGCAGCTTGCAACTGTATCATGTGGTTATGGCATGCTCATAATCACTTCTTTCCTTGGAATGGGAGATATTGCAACAGAAGAGGTTTTCGAATGGGCGTCAACAAGTATCCCAAGATTGTCAAAGCTGCATGCGTCATCAATAGGCTCATGAGTGACATTGCTGGCCACAAGGTATGAATACACTCTATTAATAAATAAATAAAAAATCATATTGATATGTGTATAAAAGATCATCATGCTTATTAACTTAACAATACTATATTATATCAGTGACAAGTAAAACAACTCATTATCGCGTAAATTAGTATAAAAAGCTGTGCTGGCATCTAGTGCTATTCCAAAAAGAAAATTCCAAGTAATCAGGCAGCATGCAAGATCATAGAACTTCATCATGAAGTGCCAAATTTTCGTAAGAAAACGGCGGTTAAAAAAAGGGTATCCAATTTTCGAAACAAGTTAAAAAACTAATCGTCTTTCTGAAACTTTCTCTAGTTCGAGCAAAAAAGGGGACACGTAGCCTCAAGTGTTGAATGCTATGTGAAACAACATGGTGTGTCAGAGCAAGAAGCATATACTGTACTTCGCCAGCAAATTAATGATGCGTGGAAGGACATAAATGAAGAGTGCCTTGAACCTAGAGAAATGGCAATGCCTCTCCTTATGCGTGTAGTCAATTTCGCACGTGTCATAGACCTTCTTTACAAGGATGGGGATAATTACACAAATGCTGGAGGAATAATGAAACATCTAATCAAGTCTATTTTTATTGATCCAATTCCCATGTAAATTTGTGTGTACCTATTGTTTCCTTTTTGACCTATATGGATAATTGTATGGGTGATTATAATTTTATGGCTTATAAATTAGAGCCTGAATTTAAAATATTTGATATAATCAATCTCTTAATTTATTAGTCGTGTTTAAGAAGAACACATCGATCCATAGCCTATCTTGGGAAGATAACATTCATATAAAAATAAATATATATAAATACATGGGGAAAAATCTCTATACATGGGTGTGGCCACAATAGGGCACATATATCCAATAGATCACCCACGGTGGGTTTGGGCGTGACTACTTTATAAAATGATAATTGTCGTTGACTCATGGTAATATTATGATAATTATCGATATATTATACAGTTGGCAATATGCAATAGGTTCTCCTTTGATAAAATGATCTTCATTATTTGAACCAAGTGTGTGTGTGTGTATAACAGAGCAACTCAACAACAAAAGAGGAAGGAGGGCTAAACTGAGAGCCTCCATTCAAAAAAGACGGGGATTTTAGAAACCTCCCATTTGCTCAACACACCTAGAAAATCAAGGAATTTAATCTTTCATATTAAATCCTCCAAAGTACAAACAAAAACCAAATTTAAAGATACATTTTTTACATAAAAATGCTATGGTACACCAAGGAGACAATAAAAAGCACAAAAAATCATTTAAAAATAAAAAAATAAAAAAAAGGAAGAAGAAGAAGAAGAAGACAAAGCGTAAAAGAAAAAAGAATAAGACGTTTGTAGGAAGAAAACAGAGGCATATTAAGAAAACTTGAAAATAAAATAAAAAAACACTTTTTAGTTATAAGATTTTTTAATAACAGTATAATAACACTCTTTAGTTATAACATTTTTTAATAACAGTTTATTAGACAAAAAAAAAAGAGAAGAAGAAGACAAAAATAGAGATGGGTTTGAAATAATTTGTTTCAAATGTGCTATAATCAACTCTTGTTTAAAACTGGTGGGAAACCCGTGCCTCAATTTCCCAATGCAGAATTTTTAATTAAAAAAAAAAAAAACGCTTATATCCAACGTAAGGTTCAGCGTAAGCATTATCATCGATGGGAAATTATTGAAAATATCTATTGGCGACATGTCTAGCTTAGCTGTATTTCCAATAGATATCATGCAATCTCATCAAGTCCAATTGCATATGACCTTTCAATATAAAAAAGAAGCAGCAGGAAGAAAGAAAGGAAAAAAAAAAAAAAACCACTCTTCTTAGAACACTTTAGTCATGACATTAATTTTTGTATGACTAAATATCACTTTAAGTTACAACTTTATGAGTAAATTTCATTTAGTTAGTTGCGCAGTTTGTTTATACCTTAAACTTTTAACTGCAAGTTTTTTTCTCATGTGTGCTTCTCCAACGGAAACTCTAATCGTCGAGGTTGTTTTCCGACTGAAATTTTAGTTGTTATTCTTTTAGTTTAAAATTTCCATGGGTTAATATCTAAGTAGAAATGCTGTAAAAATTTCTAGAATTGGTGGTTTGACAATAGAATTTATGATTGTTCATATGAATACTGTACATGTTCATGTCATGGGTAGTTAGAAATTTTTAGAAATCGAACTTAAATCGGAGATTTTGAACTTTGATCTGTTCGTTAAGAATTTTAGACATTTAAATGAGTTCATATAGTTGGAAGCTATTATGAAATCTAGAAAAAACTATGGAACATGAAAAATGGTGCATATGTATGAATTTCAAAATTTTCCGGAAGCGAAATTTTGGTGATTCGGTGGAAATTGTTAAAAACTGTCGAGTTTTAGATTTTTTGAAAAAATAAAGTATTTATGCTCAAAATTAGACTTGTCCATAAACATGAAAAATTTAGATAACATGTAGACAAACATGATCAATGGGGAATCATTTGTCAAATTCTCAACAGTTTGACAGATACGATTTTTCAAAATTTTGCAAAAACAGGGGAATTTTTGAGGGAGGGACTGTATGCCACTGCAGCCCAGGGGCAGCCCCAAAACAGGCGATGCAGCGCAGCTGGGCTGCACAGTGGTCAGGCAGCGCCCAGCCAACAGAAGGGAAAAAAAAAAAAATGAGAGAGAGGTGGGAAATTTTTTAAAATAAAATTATGGGTATTTTTTTTTTTAAGAAGAATGATTTAGTTTGAAAGACAAACTTTGAATAAAATAATAAGATAAGATTGGATTTAAAACTTTAGATCCAATTTAATTTCTAAGTATGAATATATGATTTAGATTTTGAAATACACCATAGTCCTATAACCATAACTTATGTAGATAAAGTCTTAAATTCTTTTCGAAAGAGAATTTAGGATTAACCTTATCCAAAGGGAATTTATGATTAACCTTATCCAAAGAGTATATAAATTATTACTTGACTTGGATAAATTTCAGGAAGGGAATTTTAGACTATAGCTTAGAAGGAAGCATTTTTGCTATGAGTAAGGTAAGTACAAACCTCACATACAGTATGAAAATATTATTATTTTCAAACTATGTAATAGGCACATGCCATGTTATGAATTTTTGCCTATATTTTCAAAGTGATAATATGTATGTTATAAATTACGTGATTTCCATGATTAAGTATGTATCATGATTGATTATAATATACCACAATCACATATATGTCACACGTATAATTATGCCATAAATCACAAGTATGTCACATTTACATAATTACCACACTTTTACTAGCATGTTATTTAAATGTCATACTTTACATTTATTCCATGATTTTAAATTCATGCCATGGATTATTATGTCATATCATTGCATCATGACTAATAAGATCAGAGTTAAGGAATTTAAGTCTTAGACCTCATCTTTGAATGAGACTTTAAGTTAGAGTATGATTTTAGCCACACTGACATTCTGTTAAATTTAAGACTAACACTTATTCAAGACAAGTTAGGGTGTCGTACCAACCTCCTTTAAATAGTGGAGGATCATGTCATGTTATGTTATGTTCTGGTTTAAAGTTCTAGATTTATTCTCAGAATTTTTAGGGACCTTACAAACCCTAACTTTCTAAGGAAAGCGCACACCCGGTGCGTATGCATATGGGCCCATAAATAAGAAAAATAATAAGTTTATAATAGAAAAATAAAACATCCATAATTGAATATAATTGGACCACATCTTAAATTCCATAATCGGACCATACATCCACACATGTCATTTATATTTTTAAACAATGCGAGATCTATGTTTATACTTGCTGTGCGAAAACTCATTAGTTATATTCATATTATAGGTAAGCAACATGCAGCTTATATTTACACCTGTCGGATCAAGAAAACAATGTAACAGCAAGCATAAAAAATATTTATGCGTCCTATTGGAATATAGATGTGTTTAAGAGTAGAGTTCTAATACCAGGAATGAGGTTAGGCACTGAGGTCGGATCTAATTGTCTCAATTTTTTTTTCTTGTTTTTTTTTTTTTTGGTTTTTTTTTCCTCCTCTTATAATAAATTCGAGTGGATGGTTCAGTTTCTCTTCTTCACTTATTAAGTGTATATACGTGTACAGATCTTTTTTTGTGTCATTTCATGATTTTGTCACTACTTACAGCTTCTTTAGCATATTGGAATCGATATGATCCTCTGCCTTCATTCGCCAACAGCTCCTCAATTTCTTCATATAATTGTAATAGTTCCCGATAAAAGTACTTCATGTAATCGGGTAGGAGATCTAGGCAGTTGATACTCCACCTGAACCAAAAACATAGGTACATATATGTGTGTATATACATATATATACATATATATATGTCAAACAAATTAAAGCTGACAAAACAGTCAGTATGTGAGAGTGATCAAACGACACCAAACCTGTGAACGACATTTGTGAAAAGCTGGAGTTCTTCAAATGTTCCATGGTTGTCATATATATCATCAATGAGGGATGTCATTGCAATTACTTTAAATATCATTCTTCTAGCAAGGGCGTATTGGGGCTCAAAATAAACTCCCACGATCCAAAAATAACTTTCCACAAGCCTGTCTCTTGCAAAAGATAGATTTGAAGCAACATCCAAATCTTTCCACCACCTAATTTGTCATTTTCAACATATAATAATCTATTTCACAAAATCGTCTTAAAAGATTCTCAAGAATTACAGAAATATTATCGAGAAAAAGTATGTACATAATTATCACAAAATTTTAATGAAAAAAATTAACAATTGTGACCAGTTTAGTCAATGTTAGAGTATTCAAAACTAGATGGGCATTTGGTAATAAATTTTATTTTTTAAGAAATTTTAAATACCAAAAGTCTACTATAACAACAATAAATCGCGGTAAGTAAAATTTAACCTTGTGGCATCACTAAGTTCCTTCTGATGCAACTTTTGCACAATGTTGAAGTCTAGCTTTGCAAGGTTGAGTAGAACTTCACTGTGCGTGGGGTTTTCCTCATACAAAGAAATGAAATGCCTTGCCTCCACTCTCGGCAGGACCTTCCTGATGGGCTGCTCCAAGGCGCGCTTTACCATGTGCCACAAGAAAGTGACTCAATTGGGGCGACGTCGTCGTCAATTTAAGATGAGTTGTAGCGAAAGCAAGTGCTTCTTCCAGTATAGGCTCTCCATGAACCATGAGATGCGCAGCTTCGTATAAGTTTAAAATTCCTTGAACATTACTTGCAAGGGCATTGTCAAACTTTCCCTCTTTGTTTGTGAACTTCTGAAATATACCTGTATTATCAATATTCGACAAGAAAGTGTAAAACATAAGCACTGCAATCGATTTACTCAAAAGAAAAAGAAAATATAGCTAGAGGAATCGAAGAGATTCCTCGGCTATAAGGCTTTATTAAAAACAAAAATATAAAATTCTACCAAGAAGACCCAAAAAAAAAAAAAAAAAAAAAAAAAAAAGAAGCTATAATTTGTTCTCTCTTTTTTTTTTTTCCTTTCTTTTCCTGGTTTAACATTAGTGTGTAATCATCAATTAATTTAATTTAAATAATACACTGTATGGGTACATGATGAGTATGATAAAGGGTTGTCGACTTAATTGGGATATTTTGGTGAACCTACTGATTTCTTTTACAACAATTTATTAAAAAACCAAGAAATTAACCAAAGAAGAGAGAGTGCATGATCTCGCAAAAAAAAAAAAAAATAAAAAATAAAAAAAAATAAAATAAAAATGAAATGCATGAATTGGTTCATGATTAAGAGATCAGAGATCACTTTTTTCTGATTAAAAAGGCGGAAGATTGTCTCACTTAGTCCTATAAATTCAGCTGGCCCAACCCTTACTGGTAGAAAGGGAAAATCGGGCCGGGTCGGGTCGGGCTCGACTGGATTCAAAATTTGAAATTGTAAGCCAGGCCTGGCCCGAAAACCCGGCCGGTTTAAAATCAGGCCCAGGTAAACAAGTTTTTGAAAAAAAAAAAAAAAAAAAGGAAAAAAGCCAGCTTAGCTCGGCCCATATACTTGCATCGGGCTGGCCCAACATGCTGGGCCCACCTTCGGGCAAAAAATGCGGGCAACTGGCTAGCCCGCTTAGTCTGGCACATATTTACAGCACTAAACTCTCACTATATCTCTAGAAGCAAAACTCAGCAGGAAAAATTCATGTGAAGAAAAAAATTAGAGTGCGTGATCTCACAAAAATAGTAAATGAATATGCATGAAACTGTAATTGAAAAAACCATAGGGTGTCATGTTAGATGCAGTGATCTGGGAAGAATATTCACACACACGATTTTGCAGACAAATTAAAGCACACATGTACCGCTTGATATATTGTATCCTATTTGTCTTAGCAACCGAAACCAAAGTGAAATGATATCATTGTTGAATTCATCAAGACTTATTTTCTTAATCTCTCTCAACTTTTCACTAATTTCATTCTCAAAATGATAAGCCAGGCCCAAGCGTTGAATTGTATCAATCAGTTGGAGGGTTTCTGATGGATTAGGGGCAGCATCAACGAACATCGTCTTCACTTCCTCTTCCATTTTTCGAACCTGTTTTTCTATATTGTCATCAACTTCCTATAAAAACAATTTAACAAAAGAAAATCGCGTTAGCAATATACCCATTGAACAAATCTCGACCGTTCGTCCATACGTAATTATAATAGAGGTTTTTATAATACGTGTCAATTTAGTGAAGATGTATTCCGATAACAATTCTCCTTTTTCTTCACTTAAATAGACATTTAGTATTTATTTATTTTTGGTAGCAAGACATCTAGAATTTATTTACATTAGAAGATGCAGATGTGAAAACATACCAAGCACTCGGACGTATATTGGAGGAAATGATCCCCCCAAATGGTGGGATGAAATTCAGCTGTTCGGCGAATCGGTTTTGGTGCGGCTTTCGTCACGGTTGAGCCATGAACTGCTGAAACTGGAGCAGACATTTTCCAAGCTGTAATGGTTTTGCAGACGAGGACGATTGGCTGGGCAGTACTAAAGGATGCTCTTTTTTTTTTTTTTTGTTTTTTTTTGTTTTTTTGTTCTTGTTCTTGTTCTTGTTTTTGTTTTTTTTGTTTTTCCAATGAGATGGCTTGAATTGTCTAGGAAGCTCGCTTATAAGGTGATAAGAAATTTATAACACACTCAGCCAAAAGGCAACAGTTTTTAATGTGTAAACTATGGTGATATGAATCAGTGATGCACCAAGATATCCTGATTAGGTCAGTACTTTTTTAGTACTATCAACATGTTCGCATCCTGTATATTATCAAGAAAGAAAGAAATGGAAATATTATATGTAACCAAATAAAAGTGGAAACGTATAAATGTGAAATTAATAGCAAATGTGCAAGTAGGACCCGAAAGAAAACATGTGTAGAAAAGCAAGAGTCAGAGGTCGGTTTCAAATAATTAAAGCTAAAACTTTTATCTTGAAAGGAAGTTCCAAATATGCCAAGTTAAAAACTCTCTAATCAAAATTCAATGAGAAGAAGACATCATGATTAAAAGGGACGAGAGGAAGAGGTACGCCATCCACAGAAAAACTATTAGCTCTACCGACATGTTTATCACATGTCTTTATAATTAAGAAACAGTGGAAGAGGCAGAAAATCTTTTCAATTGAGGCACTGTAATTTTCTACTCAAAATATAGATGGGTAGTTATATATATATATAATATATATATATGTATGTTAATGATTTAGATGAGACAAAAAAATTTTCTTTTGTGTAAATTACTATACTAGCCCACGAACTCTTTATAAGGATACCGTTTTTTTTTTTTTTTATTTGATTGGTCCCAAAACTTATTGAAAGGGTATAAATTAGTCCTTTTCCCTAGAGGATGTCTAAAAACTCTAAAAACTCACGTTTTCCTTTAGATAATCTGAATTTATATTAGAAATACTAAACTACCCCTAATATGCCAACACTCATCTAACCTTGTTCAAAGCTTAAAAAAAAAAAAAAAAAATCTCTCATCTCTACACCATCACCTCTGTGTAAAAACCCAGCAAGAGTTCTCAGTGCCGAAATTAAGGAGGAGATGGAAAAACAGTGAAGAATGTATCGTGTTCCTTATGTAGTTGAGGGGGTACACTACAAATAGTGATTTTTTTTTTTTTCCAAATTTATTTTCTACCAAAGTAAAGTTGTGATTCACGAAAAAACGCTTCACACGTCACACATTTAGAAAAATAAATATAACTAGTGACAAATCAAACAATAATATACTCCATACTATTGAAATAAAAATAAAATGAACAAATATGTAATAATATACCAACTATAAAAGTAGCAAGGATAGAGAGCCAAAAAAAAAAAAAAAAAAAAAAAAAAAGAAAACTAGAAATAATCGTAAACTTTCGTTTTTGTTAGACCCCATAATTTCATGCATGGTTAAAACATAATAGGAAAAATTCACAAGGATAAAGCAAAAAAATATCATTTCAGAATCCTTAGGCAAGACGGCTCGCATACATTCAAAAGGATAAACCCCTAGCAAGAGAAAGAGTAGTACGTACCCAATCTCCTCCAAAAATGAGTTGGTCTGATATTAAAATATATATATATATATATATTTCGGGTAGGGCCGGCAATTTCGGACACGGCACGGTGACACGACACGAGAATGACACGTAATAAATGGGTTTGAACCGCACGTTTAATAATTGGGTCGAAATTGGGTCGACACGTTTAACACGAAAATAAATGGGCCGGAAATGGGCTAACACGGTTAACACGTTTAACACGTTTATATTAGAATTTTCAAACTATTCTAAAGATCTTTTATAACAAGGCCGGCAATTTCGGACACGACACGATGACACGACACGAGAACGACACGTAATAAATGGGTTTGGACCGCACGTTTAATAATTGGGTCGAAATTGGGTCGACACGTTTAACACGAAAATAAATGGGCCGGAATGGGCTAACACGATTACCACATTTAACACGAATTGCTAGGCCTAATTTCGGGATCCTTACACGACAGAGTCGCTCAAATACAATACTCTTTTTTTTTTTTCATTTTTCATTTTATTTTTTATAGGGCATATACAATATTCTTTTTATTTTGGTTATATAGTGGTTTATTACTTTGATAAACTGTGCAGTTTCACATCGCTTGAGGATGTATATTTGTGATAGTTCATAAGTAAAGAGACCACCTTCATAATGATGTGAGGCCTTTTGGGGTAAGTCCAAGAGCAAAACCATACGGGCACGAGGCCCAAAGTGGGCAAATACCATATCAAATGGAGGCATGAGTCGTTACAAATGGTATCAAAGCCTATATCCAACCGTAAGTATGGCCAACGAGGACATTGGGCCTCAATAGGAAGGGTGATTGTGACAGTCATCAGTCCCTAGAAGGAAAATGATAAGTTGTACAGTCCTACATCGGTTAGGGATAGATATATGTGATGATTCATAAGAAAAGAGATAAATTCTTAATGGTATGAGGCCTTTTAAGGTGAGCCTAAGAGCAAAACCGTGCGATCACGAGACCCAAAGCGGACAATATCATACCTAAGGGAGGCATGGGTCGTTAGAAACTCCCTTGCCGATCTTCTAATTTTGAAAACTTTCAAGCTCCCAAATAGAGTTTCGAGAGCTCTGCGCATTATTGAGATTCAATGGAAGAGCCCTACTATAGGTTGGATTAAGGTGAATATTGATGGATCAACAAATGGTTCTCCAGGTATTGTAGGATGTGGGGTTTTTTTTTCGGACATATAGAGGATTTTGTAAAAGTTGTTTTGCTAAGCCTTTGAAAATTCTTTATGCTTTTGAAGCTGAATTATGGGGTGCCATCACGGTGGTTGAATGTGCTATTAGATTCAAATGGACTCATCTATGGTTTGAATGTGATGTAACATATGTAGTTAATCTACTTCAGACCAAGAGTAGAAATGTTCCATGGAAATTCCTCTCAAGATGGGTGCGTACTATGAATAATCTCGAAGGAATCTCCTATTGTGTTACTCATGTGTTTCGTGAAGGAAATAATGTGGCAGATAAACTTACTTCACACTCAACGCATTTTGATGACGAGAATTGGTGGTTTGCTTGTTCGGATTTCATTGCTTCAGTAGTAAACAAAGACATTGCCGGTCTTCCGCTGTATAGATTTTCATACTAGTCTTTTTTCCTGTTAGTCTTTTTTCCACTCGGTTTTGACTTAAAGGATTTTAACGAGGCAAATTTGGGATTGAATTGCAAGATACAAGTTTAGGCTTAATTCTTTGGAATCAAATCCCTGGATGTCTAGGCTTTTATTTTTTAGCTTTGTTGTCATTTTTTATTGTTTTTTTATTTCCCCCTTTAACAACATTATTGTATTTTTATTTTTATTTTTCAATAATATATTGGGACAAGTAAATGAAGAAGGGTGCTAGAGGAGTGCAGACCTAGTCGGGATGTTTCGGTGCATCTACTGATACTTGTTACCTATATTTAATAAAAATATATATAAATTATATTATATGTAAAATGACTTCATTATTTTGTCAAACAAGTAATATTTATGCATGTTGAAGTTACTCAAAAGGTTTAGTTTATTTATGTTGTATCAAAAAATAAAAAAAGTAAAGTTTTCGATAATAAGTTCAAGTATTTATAAGTAAGCATGGTAAGAACCTACGTAGTTGAGTCATTACAAATACATCCTAATTAGATCAGTACTACTCTTGCACACTCATTCTTGATTTGTCCCATTATATTATTAAAAAGAAAAAAATAAATACAGAAATGTTTAAAATAAAGAGAAGGGCCATCATAAAACAACATATTAAAATCCCTATGAAATCGGATCCTGCTTCAAAGAATTAAACAGAATGTATTCCATGTTTTTTTCATTTACAAATGAAGATATATAATATTGAGACCCTGTTTAGGTCGATTTACTGCTTAAACTAAGTATTTACTTATAGTTACTTCAAATACATAGACCTGGGTGCTTGAAAATTCGTAATAAAGTTTATGATATGTAAAGTCATATGAAGTTAAATATTTTCTTAAGATATGGTGAGTATGTGACAAAAGTTTTCATGATAAGTTATGAATAATAATAATAATAAAGACTATTTTTTTTTATATGATAAGTATGTGACAAAATGTTTTATGATAAGTTATTTAAAAAAAAAAATTAGTATGAGATTTTATGCACTCAAGCCTAAGTATTTTTAATAATTATAAGTAAAGACTTAGTTTAAGCAGTAATCTAAAGGGGGTATTAAGTTAATACTCGTCTCGAATCCGTTTTTTAGGCAGTAAGATTTAGACCACCAAGTAGTTTGAAGTATGGAAAAGTTGTGTGCTAGGTGAGTATAAACCTCGCCTATAGTATGAAAATAGTATTATTTTCAAATTATGTATTAGGCAAATGCCATGTTAGGAATGCATTGCCTACGTTTATAGAATGATAACATGAATGTTATGAATTATGTGATTTCTATGTATCATGATATGTTATGACATGCCACAATCATGTATATGCCATACTTATGTTTATGCCATGGTTCACAAGTATGTCACATTTACATACTTGCCACACTTTTACTAGTATGCTATGTAAATGCCATACTTCACATCTATGCCATGATTTTTTTTAAATTTATGTCATGCCATTGCATCATGACTAATAAGTTCAGAATCAAGGAACGTAAGTCTTAGACCTAGTCTTTGAATAAGACTTTAAGTTAGAGTATGATTTAGGCATACTCAAATTCATTTAAGTTAAAGGCTAAAACTAATTTAAGACAAGTTAGGGTGTCGTACTAACCTTCCACGAGGGGAAGATCATGTCATGTTATGTTATGTTCTGTTTTAAAGTTCCATATTAATTCCCAGAATTGCTAGGGCCTTGTAGACCCTAACTTTATGTGAAATGTGCACACCCGGTATGTACACATAGTGGCCCACAGATAAGTAAAATAATAAGTTTATAATGGAAAATAAGACATCCGTAATTGAATATAATTGGATAACATCTTCGAATCCATAATTGGATCATGCATCCTCATATGAAGTTCATGTTCATTTTTCAATACGATAACTATGTTTGTACTTTCTAAGCGAAAGCTCATTAGTTATATTGATACTGTAGGTAATTAACCTGCAGCATAGTGCTTGGGGCCAAATACAGACGTAGATGTTGAGCAAGCGAAGGCGGTGTGGGATACCACTATGTATTTTAGTCCGCAAAATTGTTTTATGGAGTATTATTATCATGTATTGATTTTTTTTAGTTTATGATAGTTTGGGGTCAACTTTTGGAGATGGTGTTTTGGAGATTGGACATGCCTTGAGTTTTGGAAATGTACGTTTTGTGAAAATGAACTGTTTAAAGTGAAAACGTGTAAAAACTTGAAATGTGTGTGAAAAAAAATTAGCAATATGAATCTTGTTTCATTCCGCAATTAAAAAAAAAATTATCTCATTTTGACTTAAAATGATAAAATTATGGACTTTTAAAGTTTGAAAAAATAGATAGTAAAATTGGAGAAAAAGGAGGGGGGGAAAAAAAAAGGAGAAAAAAAACATTTTGGGAACAAATTGGCCCCAAACTGACCCTAATAAACAAGTAGAATAGAGAGTGCCAAGTCAGTTTGGAGTCGGATGCTAATTATTCCTTCTAATTTCTATTTTATATTTTATATTTTTAATCATTGTTCAAATATGATCCGAATAAAGAGTTTTTAAAAACGTGTCATTGATATATATATATATATATATATATATATATATTGAATGTGCCACACTACCCCATTCGCTTGTCGGCATTCTCAAGGACTGGCAGCTAATTACTTCAAAGTCTTCAATATTTTTTGTATGGCAACTAGCACAATAACCACATCTCTCGTCATTATTGCACCACAATCCCTTATTCTTTTATCAACTGTCTCATCAAAATCGATTCCATATAACGTTTGATAGGATATGTTGCGCAAGATGAATACTTTACTTTGATACCTATCCTAGATCGATCTAAATAAATAAAGTTGTTTTGGATTTTAGAGCTTTAGAATGATGGCTAGAGAAGAAACCGAAAATTATACATGCTCATTTTTTCTACTAATTTGCTTTCTAAATGAAAACCGAAAAAAGCAAAAAGGAGGAAAAAGTTAGATACATTGAATTTGTACAAATTTAATTTAACATTGGTTTGTCACTAGTAAAAATTATGGATTACACGACGGTTTTTTATCATCGTGTAAAATTTACACGACGGTTACCCAACCGTCGTGTAATCCAGCGTCGTGAAAGATAACACGACGGTTATATTACCGTTGTGGTGTCTCAATGCTACACAACGGTTAACACCGTCGTCGAAACATGGTATACCATCGTTGAAACAAGTTATGTAGAGACATTACACGACGGTTCTTGATCGAACCGTCGTGTAATGTTCCACATTACACGACGGTTCTCTAGGTACCGTCGTGTAATGTAGACATTACACGACGGTTCGACAGAGAACCGTCGTGTAACGTAGCTACATTACACGATGGTTCGACCTAGAACCGTCGTGTAACGTAGCACATTACACGACGGTTCTAGGTCAAACCGTCGTGTAACGTAGCACATTACACGACGATTCTAGCCTGAACCGTCGTGTAATGTACTATGTAAAAAAAAAAAATGGGGTTTTTTGGTGATTTTTCACGGGTGGCCTAACCTGTATGTTATCCAATACACGATCCAAGATATTAACTTCATTGATCAAAGTAAAAATACATACCAATTATTACATTACAAGTTTATATATCATAATTAATAAATTGCATTACATGGCTAGCCCATTCTCCCTTAATCAAATCCAAATCCTGAGAAGTAAAAAATTCTTTCCTTTCAAGTACGTCAATTCCATTCAATACTATGTCCCTAATAAAATCTAAAATAAAATAACCACATTCAACACTTCCCTCTTGGAGAGGACAAGAACGGTTCGAGATTTTGGTTTTACAGTCTCGTCTCCTTCTAATCCCTTCTCCGGCCATAATCTTCCAATCCGATAGGGCCCTAGCAAATTGGTAAAATTCAAACCAAATAATTAAGATGCATATAATTAAGATTAAAAAAATTAACATATTAAAATTGACTTACATGTTCATTAGCTCAGTAAAATCGTCTTGTTTCTTCTCTCAAAGAGGATCAAAATAAAGGACGAGGTCCTCCCATGGGTCAATGACTCCCAAAACCCAATGTCTCCCTCTGTTAAGTGGCACAAGATAAAGCCGTCCTTTTGGTGCGTCACGCAAAAAGCTGATAAGACTCTCAGC
The DNA here is from genome assembly GCA_009761775.1 of Ficus carica. NCBI lineage: Eukaryota > Viridiplantae > Streptophyta > Magnoliopsida > Rosales > Moraceae > Ficus > Ficus carica. The sequence continues at coordinate 60,948 of VYVB01000482.1, read as the reverse complement.
TCGCTCTCTCATGCCAGCATCTTCAGTATCTGTTCTCATCGGTGAGATCAAGGTTGAAGACACAAACACAAACTTCTCAGCTTGCCCGTTAATCCTACATAGTTCCTCTAAATATCTGCATAAGTGTATCAAAATTGTTACTCTACCTAGCATATAGAAGAATTTCCAAATAAAAAAAATTTCAGAGATAGAATGTCGTACCTCATGTAGACTAATATACAATTTGCACTGATTTCTTGTAAATTAATGAACTCATAAATATCTTCAAAGCTCAGAAAGACAGGCATTTCAAAAGTCATGATCGTGTATGGTATTGGGACCTCAATCTGATTACCTTAACGCATGGAACTATGTGCATAATAAGCCAAAGGCCTCATCGCCATGTTCATGTTATTAAAGTCAAACAAAGGTTGTTGTTGTTGCGCACCTTGTTGTACCTCAGTTCGAGAGTCGATCGTTTTATTTCCAAGCTTTTTTTGGTGTTTTTTTCTACCAGCTGCTGGGTCAAGAACGTGACTAGGCTCTTGACTCGCCTTGTTCATACTCGTGTCGAGCTCAACTAATCTTTTAGGCCAAGCAACAAACCCATTAACAGCATCCTCCACAGTGGTTGCCTTGTACGTCGGTATAGGTAATGGTGATTTTTTTAATTTTGGCACATTGATTGACACTCGCACGTTCCCTTCCCCCAGTGGAATCCCATGCATCGTATCGGTGGGAAGGCTCTCCAGCCATGCTCTTTTAAACGCAACAAACAACTGTCCACCCTGCACTTCATCGAAAAGATAGAGCTTACACTCCTGACTGTCGACCGGCATGGTTGGCGGATCAGAAACTCCATGTTATTTTTCATGGGCAGAGCAACTAGCCTTAAAGCTGTTGTGTTGGTCCGCGATTGCCACATTGTTGGGATCAACCGACGGCTCCACATCTTTGTTCGCACATAAACGCCTTTAATTCTTCTATTTCACGTCTCATTGATAGTACTTCATTGTCTTTACTCGAACTTCGATTTAGGTTAAAGTATTGAGACGGCTTTACGAACTTTGATTGCCCACGGACACGCCCTTTGTGTTCGGGTCTAGATGATGCCTGCGACAATACATCACTAGTGCCAACTGATTCGAAAGTACCTTGGCTCTCCTGTGTGTTGTACTCCATCTAGAAGATAATTAACAGAACTCATTTAATCTTAAGGGTTGTAAGTACGTATAATAGTGATAAAGAATTCATTGTTAGTTAGTAAACTTACTATCAACTCACTAACTTTTTTACATGCTGGATCTTTCAACTCTCCATCTGCGCCTGTCTGTTGCTCTAGCCACAAACCATCTCTTCTTTCCCATTTCTCAATCTTCTTAAACTGTAATTTAACATCGTTAGTATAAATGAGGACATAATGTTCTATAAATGGCATATGATTTAGTACGAACAAAATCTATTGACATACCTTTTCCTGGTCGAGCTTCCTTTATCCGTCTCGGCCTCCTCTTGATGAGTATTCGTTGTTTGTCCTTATTTCGCTTCCACGATCAGATAGTTGTTGGAATTGTAAGGATGTTCTATACTGAACGAATTTCACCCAATCCTCTTCTTCTATATTGGGGTAGTTGTCAATAACTTTTTGCGACCGTGTCCACACACTTTCTTCTGTTACAAATTCCTCGACAAATGTCTTGTACAGATCATGCCGAAAATTCCTTGCAGCTTCACCACATGATTTTAAACAAGTACTCCGAAAGCAATCATCCACGATGAAAGAAGTAACAGTTTCTTTCCAAATAATCTCTTTCAATCCGTCTAAATCACGAGATCTCTAATCTTGTATCCATATTGGAAAGTGCTATCGAGCGAGCACACCAATCCAGCTCATCAATTCGTCACCGTGCTTCCCTTCCGGTTGTCCTTTCTCGTCAAACGTGACTTGAATTCATTCACCTCTTTTCCTTGTCATATGGACGTGTTTCATTATAGTTGCCCTTCGCTTGCCATCGACAGTGGGATCCAACGGGTTTTTCCTTCGTGCTCGTCCCTTTTTGGAATGTTCCATTGTATTCGTTCACCTATATTTATTGCCAAAAATAAAAAAATAAATAAAACAATTATGTCGGACCAATATAATCGAATCAAATTAACTTTAACTACTAACCACACAATACATAAATTTTTTAAAATGGTGCAAAGGGGCATAAACTTATTTTGTTGGAATTTCGTCAATAAAAAACAAAAAACCATTGACGAACGTATAAACGGCTAAGTCACAATTAGGCACGCGCCTGCACGCCCACATGCGTGAGCGCCCACACGCACAAGGGCGCCAGGTGCCACCCACGGGCACCATGCGCCCGGTGTCCCCCACTGGTGGCAAGAGGCCCCGACGGGCGCTAGGCGCCCCCAACGTGTAATAACTAATTTTTACAACATTACGATTTCTTTTTTTTAAGAAATTTAAGCTGTACCATAAAGGTATTTCTGAAAAGCCTGAGTAGGGTTTTTATCAAATTTTGTGAGTTCTTGATCTTATAAGACTCAAAAAAATGAATTGCTTAGCCAAGCATATAGCCTTTTGAGTAAAAAAAAAAAAAAAAAAAAGGTAGAATGAAAATCTATGATTTTATGTTGGTCAAAGTTTGGCCGGAAAAGTCAAAGATTGACCAGAAAGGTCAAAGGTATGACAGTATGTAATATGATAAGCAGTATGGAAATATACTGCGAAAAACCATCATTACGGACAAGATAGTAAGAATAAGATTCAAAGCCATTATAGAAAAATCAAGCACATTATTTAGGATATTAAGGGCTAAATGGCTTAAAGTTATAAGAAAAATTTTTACGCAGTCCATTTATGCACAGATGAATTCTGAACTGTAATCCAGTATAATAATACTGTTATTAGTTGATAGCAGTATTAGAAATATCTGTATTAGTATGAATATGGACTGCATTTTAAAAGAAAAAGCCAAACAAGGCCTAGAGGGAGGACACCTCACCATGAAATAATTACATAATTTTTGGAATTATTGAAATTATGGAAAGAAATAGAAACTTAGCCTCCAAGCACCCATAATGGCCGGCCACATGGAGGGGCAATGAGCAAAATTATTTTATTTCAAGGGGTTATGAGCAATTTTGAAGAAATCCAAATCAACTATAAATAGGTGAAAGGGGCGAGGTTATTTGGTTCACAAAAATTGGAAAACACCCCTAAACTATGCCCAAAAATTTGCTCACTCTCTCCCTCTAAAAAAATCCAAACCCAAGTAAAGAAAGAAAAAAAAAAAAAAAAAGTGAAGAAGAAAGTTTTAGGGGGTGGTCTGACTTTGTTGGAACAACAAGCAAGTGGTCGAAAATTTTGGGAACCCACAAAGCCTAGGGAGGCCGGTTGTGGTGGAGAGCCAAAGGGGAGCAAGTGGCTCGGTTTTTGGAGAAGAAAAGCAAGAAGAAATTTGTTGGATCCAAGCCAAATTTTAGAGGTAAACCCTTCGGACCCTAAGCTTTTCAATTCAAGTTTCAATTTGGAAATTTAAGTGTATTTCAAGCATTGGATGTAAGAGCATAAGCTCATTTAACTTCCATTGCCCTAATTTAGGAATTTAAGGTTTGTGCTTGATTTAGGTGCTTAGGTGGTTTTAATTTGCAAAGTTATGCATGATTATGTGATTTGATTTCATGAAATTAAGGTTTGCATGATTGATGCATGATATGGTTGTATGTCCCCAATATGTTTAAGAATGTTGTAGAATATGTATGATAGGTTGCTAGATGTGTTGATTGGATTATGCAAACCCAAAACTTATGTAAACCCTAGTTGGTGTAAAATCACCAATGGATTGCATGAACATGATTGATTATGCGATTAATGGAACTTTACATTAGAAAAATGTTGCATGATTGATCTTAGGCTCCCGGTGCAACCGGTTGAGGTAGAGTGCACGTATTAGGATGTAAAATGGACTTAAGCAAGAAAACTGCCAGTTCGGGTAAAACTGGCCAGTTTTCTAGAAAGCTGGTTTTGAGTCCCTTAGAGGCCGAATTTGAAAAAACTTAAAACATGAAAGTTGTAGAGAAGGGTTTTTCCTAGGGGGAAGGGCCAACATTTTTTGAAAATAAGGCTCCAATATCCATGGGTTTTACAAAAATCCAAACCTGATCATTCCCAGACCTCATGCACGGCCAGGCAGGTTCAATAGGGGAAATGAGTAGGTTAGAGCCCGAACTGGGACTTGAGTAAAACACAAAAGTTTTAGAAATTTTCGAGTTATAAAACTTTTGTGAAATCAAATTTTTCAGATTCAACACATATTTTTAAATATAATTGGATTTCAAAAAACTGTGCAGGAAACAGGAAATTCCTGCACAGGATTTTCTAAAATAGTGCAGGAAAAGGACATTCCTGCACATACACTGATAAATTGACTGTGGGAAACTGTTTCAAAGGGAGTTTCCAATACTTAATAATTTTTACAAACCTTACTCAAAGAATTACAAAGTTTTAAAAAATTGAACAAGAATTTTTGTACATAAAAAGGGCATAAAATGCTAAGTTTTTCCAAAGTATAGAAAAGTGACTTTTGGACTCCAAGTTGTCTTAAAGTTTGGTAACAAGACGATAACCAACGGTAACCAGGAAGGATACCCGAGTTACTGGACCGGGCCCAAAGCCCAAGGTTACCCTATGCAACCTAATAAGTTATGATCCAAGTATGTTAGGCCTTGAACTCTAGGATTACTTGTTGTAACCAAGTAATTTATTATGAGTCTGACGCCCCGACTTCCCAAGCCGGGTCGACACCATACATACTTGTACTTAACTTACTTGAAAATTCGAGACTAAATTCTTTTTTTAAAACATAAATACGTAGATTATCTTGTAGAGAAAAACTTGTCATGCATGCATACTATACTGAAAATTTCATTCTCAAGTCTTCAAACTTCATACATACTGTATAACATAATTTACTTTTGAGATATATACATATTAACTCAAAAGTGGTTGCGGAAAATTTTGCATAGTGGTATCCCACACCGCCCTTCACCCGTTGCATCGTCCGCATGGCCCACCACTTAAGCTGCAGGCTTCTTACCTACAGTATGAAATATACAATGAGCTTTCGCCCAGCAAGTACTAATATATCTCACAAAACATTTCAAACATCTTAAAAACATGCCAATCATCATGTAACTTATGCATGAACCATTTATGATTAATTTGAATGTCTTATGCTTTATTATAGACTCAATCTAGAACTTATTATCTTGTCTTAACATGTGGGCCCATAGTGTACGTACCAAAAGTGCGCAGCCTCCAGACAGAGCTCGGGTTTGCAAGGCCCTAACAGTTCTGGGAATCATAAACTTGACCCTCGCGCATCAACGAGAGGTTAATAATCATAACTTGACTTGAACATGTCACGCCCCGACCTCCCACGTAGGACCGACCACGCGAATGACGGTCGTGACTATACTTAACTTAAACTTACCCAATTTTTAGAGTAATTTTTTTTTTTACTCCTTTAAAACTTAAAAGCTTTAACTTCATTTTAAAATCGTGACTTAAACACGTTACTTACATGAAACATGAAGCCTTAAACTTAGGCTTAAACATAAACTTAAACTTATATATAAGAACATATCTTCTTCGTATGTACTCACTCGAGTACTGAGCTTTCACCTAATGGGAAAGCTATCATACATTAACGTAAATCGTGGACCAACCCGACCTAATACGGATCAGTACAACATGAGGCAACTCGTTGCCATACATACTGAAACCTTGCAATACATACTTAAAACATAATGTAAACACATTTTCCTTTCAAACACCTTTTATGGAAATCCGTGGTGGTGTCCATCCCATATTTCACAGTCCGCAGCACCGTCTTTCCACAGTCTCGTATCAGGTATTGCCGGTAGGTAGCTTACCTACAGCATGAACGTAAGTAATGAGCTAAAAGCCCAGTAAGCACAATATGCAATCCGCATGCAACTGAAACACAAAATGCATGAACAGGTTATGATTTCTTATTATTCAATTATGGTTCCTTATTATCTTACTCTATAACATGTGCGCATGTACTGTGGTACATAACCATGGAGTGGTTGAAGGCGGTCCGTCCAATCCAACTTAAACCATGAAACAAGACGTTTAACATGGAGTAGTGAAGGCAGCCAATCCAATCCAAGTCAAACCATGGAATATACCATTTGAACCCACCACAAAGGCAAGCCAGTATAACACAACAATCTTTACTTAACTTATCTCGTATCTTAAGAACTTATTCTTACCATATGATTCATTATTAGTGAGCATGCTTTATGATGCCAAGATATCGAACATAAAACATAACATACTTTATCATAACATACTATCTCATAACTTAACATGAAACATGGACATACTGCATCTTAACGTAACATCATACATAACATAACATACTTCATAACATACTACATCTTAACATGAAACATGGACATACTTAACATATCATCATGTCATAACGTACTACTTCATAACATCATAAATCATGAAATGCTATTCATGATTTCTTAAAAACATCATATGCAAACAAACATGTGTTCATACTGTAGGCGGAGTTGTACTTACCTTCCGTCCTACGCTCTTGATTTATTGTCCCAACTAATGCTGTTCCTTTTCCGGTACAGCTGCAGGTTCTATCCTGCTCGATAAAGGACATTGTCTAACTTAAACTCGTGAAATGTTGGTGACCTAACCAACATGCTTACCTTACATGGTCTTGGTTGTATGTCCCTTGTGCATAACGTCTTACTCGGTTACATTGGATAACCTTGTGTACTAAGCCCATAACAATAACATACCATTAGGGTTAGATCATCTTCCAACCCTGGGCTTCATCCTTAATCCACAAATTATTGGGTTACTTTCCTAACCCAATATCTTAGCTCAAACGGGTATCCTTTAGGGTTATATTGAGTAACCCTTAAGATCAAACTAAAATCCACTTGTTAGTCAACCAAAGTCAACTATGGTCAACAATGGTCAACTTCGGTCAACTATGGTCAACCCTCGTTGGGTCAACTTTTGGGCCTTGGGCTTGACCCAGTAACTCGGGTATAACTCCCGGTTACCTTTCGTAAACTAATCGCTTGCTATACTCTAGCTTGAAAAATTCATTTTCCTTACTTGGAAAATTTAGGGAAATTAATCCCAAAACTTCTTTCTTAACTTTTAAAAATCCTTTACTTAAATCGTAAAAATCCAAACTCTTGGATTAGTGCTTCATAAAATCATTTGAGGTTGAAAACTGCCCTTGGAACAGTTTTCCATAATCAAAACAATAGTTTGTAGTAGAAAAACAGTTTTCTAGAAACATTTGTAAAGCTAGTGGTGCAGGAATTTTCGGATTCCCTGCGCACCCTTCAAAAAACGATCCCAGTTTAAAAATCGGTTTGTAATCTGAAAAATTTTTCTTCACAAAAGTTGTAGCTCTCGAAAAATTCTAAAACTTTTGTATTTTGCAAAAATTCCAATTCGGCCTAGATTCGTCCCAGTTTTTGTTTGAAACTGGCTGACCCCGAAAAACTGAGTGAAAACTGGGTATGGGGATCAGCCACGGGTTTTGGGGTAAACGGAGGCCATTGGGGTCTCATTTTGGGAAACGGTTCACATTGCCACCCTAGGAAAACCTCTTCCGAACAATTTTCGTGTTTTACGTTTTTCCCAATTCGGCCTCTAAAGGCCTTATATTTCACTTTTCCAAAAACTGGGCAGATTTGATCCGAATCTGCCAGTTTTTGTGCTTACTCTGTTTTACGCGTCCTACTTCACGGAACTAACTCAACCGATCACGCGGGAGCCTAAGTAACCAACATGCAGCGTTAACTAACGTCCCACATGAATCAACACGTGATTCTAACGCAGCCATGCAACCCAAACCAAATCTACACAAACCTAGGGTTGCATGAACTAGAGTTGCATCACATCTCATACATACATTCGAGCCGAACCATGGCTAGCTCTAATAACCATGCACACAAGCCACAACCGGCTGCACACTAATAGGGAACATACCAACCATAAAGCCATGCAATCCTAGCATGCAAACAAGCACAAATATAATGCACACAAGCATAAACAAAACCATAAGCAACCACCCTTAAGCAACACCCTAATCAAGCACCACACCTAGTCTAGGGCATTAACCATAAAACTTTGAGCTTATGCTCTTACATATTGGACTTGGAAATACACTTAAATTTCCACATTAAATCTCAAACCAAAAGCTTATGGTTTTAGGGTTTACCTCTAGGGTTTGGAAGTTGGTTTACTAGCTTGGATTCCAAACTTCCTTACTCCTCCCTCTTGGCTGCCAACAAGTCCGGATTTCCCCTCCAAATGGGGTTCCAATTTTCAGCCATGCACATACAAACATACACATAAATATCCCATCTAACTTGCATGGAAAAATGTTAGGGTTTGAGGGAGTTTTACCTTAGCTAACCCTAGGGATGGGTTAGGGTATGCAAACCGAAATCTCCCTCCCTTTTGGCTCTCCAAACACTCTGCTCTAGCTCTCCAAATGGCACCAAAATTTTTCACCAAACTTGGTGATTTCTTGCAGCCAAAACCGAGCCCTCTACAGCCCAAAAACCTCAAAATTTTCTCTCCAATTTCCTGCACATCTCATGGCCGACCATGCACACACATAGGACACCAAAAATCTTTTTGGCTTCTTGGTTGGGGTTTTCTCACCCACTCGGCCACTCTCTCCATTTTTTTTCCATTGAAATTTCTCTCCCCTTTCTTCCTTTCCCATGCAAGGCCACTGCCCAAAAATTGGGTCCAAAATTTCCAGATTTGCCCTTGGTTTCTAGCTTGAAACCGAACATGCACACTAACTAGCCTCCCTTGGCTTTTTCCAACTTTTTCTCTTGGTTCTCTCTTGGTTTCTCTCCTCCTCTCTCTCTCGGATTTTTCTGCAGAAAAATGGCAAGAGTTTGGCCAAATTTTCTGATTTAAATGATTAAATGCCACCCCTATTTATAGGCAAATGCAAACTTTCCAAAAATTACATTTTAGCCCCTAAACTTTGAGAAAATCATGCAATTGGCATGCTAGGTGTCAAGGTGGCCGGCTGTCAACTTGGAGAGCAAGGCAAGATGACCTCATCTTGGTGACATCACATGCTTACATCACCAAATTTCCAAAATTTGCACTTTGGCCCCAAAAGTGAAAATTCTTACAAAAATGCCCCCTAGGTGGCCGGTTGCTTTCTTGGTGAACAAGCCAAGCTTATCTCATCATGATGACATCATCTTGATGACATCATGTGCTTACATCATCAATTTTCCAAAATTTACACTTTTACCCCAAAAGTGAAAATTTTGACATTTTTGCCCCTGCATGTGACCGGCCCCAATGGGTTACTTGGTGATCAAGTTTTCCATATTTTCACGTCCTTTTGCCCTTGACCTTAACTAGGTGTGCTTGATTTTCTAGGGTGGTTTTAAAGCCTATTTGAGCTATCTCGCCCATACTGACATATTTTACAGTATTTTCTCATACTGCATCATACCATACTGCCAAGTCAACCCATTGACCACTCTTGGTCAAAATTTGACTTTCTTGGTCAAATTTGACTTTTTCAGTCAAACTTTGACTTTTTCCGAAATTACATCCTTTTTCGTCCTTTTCGACTTGAAAGAGCGTTTTCTAACCTTAAAACCTATTTTGAGTCTTACTGACCCAAAAGAATTCACATAATCAAACAAAAGCTCTTATTTGAACTTTTTCATAAATACCTTCATGGCATAGAATCTAATTTCTTAAGAAGAAATTAGTGACATGAAAAATCTAGGTATTACAGAACATGTATCCTCCACGATCACGGGAGGTTGGTATGACACCTTGCTTGTCTTATCTTACCATGTGGTTTAATATTAGTGAACATGCCTCATGATGTTACTATATCATATCATACTTAACCTTTGCCATAACATGGCATTCTTGAAAACATGGCATTTTTGTAAACATGGCATTTCTTGAAAATTGGAATAACTTCTCATGGCATAACATGTCATAGCATAAGTTAGCACATTACAGCATGGCATCACATATCATAGCATAACATAACATAGCATGTATACTTGAAAATAGTATTTACTATTTTTCATACTGTAGGTGAGGTCTGTACTTGCCTATTATGCTATATCTTGGGTTCCGTTGCTCCAACTCAGGTTACAACTGCAGGTTACTTCCTGCTATTAAAAAGCACATAGGATAAGGATCCTATAAAATATTGGTGACCTATCCAACATTCATGCACAATCTTAGTTATATGTCCCCCAATTATACACATGATATCTTATTGGGTTACATAGGGTAACCCTTGAGATGGTCAAACTTAGTCAACCAAAGTCAACATTCTATGGGTCAAACTTGGGCTTTTGGGCCAAGCCTAGTAACTCGGGTATCCTTCCCGGTTACTATCCGTCATTGTCTTGTTACTAAACTTTGGCTTTTAAAATCCAATTTGGAGAATTTGACCAAAAATCTTTTGTTTAACTTAAAAATTCGTGGTTTTCAAAGTGAGATTTTATAAAAATCATTAAGGGCTGAAAACTGCCATTGGAACAGTTTTCACAGTCAAAACATTGGTGTTGGTGCAAAAATACAATTTTCCTGCATTGTTTTAGAAAATCCTGTGCAGGAATTTCCTGTTTCCTGTACAGTTTTTTAGAAATCCATTTCTATTTAAAAATTTGGTTCGAATTAGAAAAAGTTACATGCACAAAAGTTTTAGCTTTCAAAAAACCCTAAAACTTTCGCATTTTGTAGAAAACCCAGTTCGGACTCTAACGTGCTCTTATTCCCTGTTGAACTCATCTGGCCATGCATAAGTCCTGGGCACAGTCAGGCTCGGATTTTTATAAAAACGAAGGCCTTTGGAGCCTTATTTTTGAAAACTGTTCACGTTGTCCCCTAGAAAAATCCCTTCTCTATAACTTTCATGTTTTACGTTTTGCCTAATTCGGCCTCTAATGGCCTCAAAATCATCTTTCCAGAAAACTGACCAGTTTTACCCGAAAACTGGCAATTTTGCTCTTAACTTGGTTTTACGTCTTAATACGCGCACACTACCTCAACCGCCCACAGCGGGAGCCTAATATCAGTCATGCAGTGGTTTCTAACGTTTCATACCATCATTACATAAACATTCATCAACAATCATCACATCAAACACTTAGCATGCATAATCAAGCACAAACTTAAACATACTTGGGAACATATAACCTTAGCATGCATCAAACATATAAACCTTAATTTCATGTAACCAAAGCATAAAATCATACATGACTTAGTAAATAAAACCACCTAAACCATAAATTCAAGCGCCAATCTAAAAATTCTAAACTAGGGCATAAAAATTAAATTGAGCTTATGCTCTTACATCCAATGCTTGAAATACACTTAAATTTCCCAAATTGAAGCTCAATTTAAAAGCTTAGGGTTTGAAGGTTTACCTCTAGGGTTTGGAATTGGGTTCTCAAGCTTGGATCCCAAAACTTTTTCCCTTTTTCCTTGGCTGCCACTACAACCGGTTTTCCCCTCCAATGGTCACTAAAATTCAGCCACCCTTGGCTTGTGCTCTACCACAAATCCGGTCACCTTATCAAGTCCTTTTCCTCACTTTTTCTTTCCCTTTTCTCCTCCCCCACAACCGGCCTCCTAGCCCTAATGGGGTACTAAAAAAATTTTCAACCTTTGGCTTGTGGTTCAACAAAATCCGACCACCCTATTAGCTTGCTCTAGGGTTTTTTTTTTTTTTTTTTTTTTTTTTTTTTTTTCCCCTCTCTTGGCTTAGGTTCGGTTTTGGAGAGGGAGAGCGTGAGAGAAAATTTTGCAAGAGTTTGGGTAAAATTTCCCAATTTTTGGTCAAAAATCTGCCCCTCCCCCCTTGGGGTATTTATAGGTAGAAATTAATTTAATTTTGGATTTATTTTTAATCCAAAATTTGCTTAAAAACCCTTGAAGCAAAAATAATTGCACAAAACTTTACTAAATCGCCCTCCAAGTGGCCGGCCATTTAGGGTGCAAGGTGGCTAGGATTGGATTTCTTTCCAAAGTTTTCTTTTCTTTAATTCATAAATCATGTCATAATTCCAAGCTTGGATGATGTCATCATAAGGCCTTGTTTGGCTTGTTCCTTAATATGCAATCCATTTTTAAACTAACACAGATATTTTCAATACTGTGTTCACTAATACATAGTACAATTCAGTACTGTTATACTGAACTGCAGTCCAAAATTTATCTGTGTATAGTTGGACTGTATAAAAATTTTTCTTTTTATTTAAAGCTATTTGGCCCTTAATACCCTATTTTAGGTGCTTGATTTTTCTATGTTGGTTTTAAATCTTAATTATACTATCTTGTCTGTAAAGACGGTTTTCGCAGTATATTTCCCATACTGCTTATCTTATCACAGTACCGTCTTATATTTGACTTCTTTGGTCAGCCTTTGACTTTTCTGGTCAACTTTGACTTTTTGGTCAAACTTTAACCAATATGAATTCATGAAATTTCGTCATGCCTTTTTCCTTAAAAGGCCTATTATGGAGTCTCGTAGTTAATTTATCAAGAACTCAACCCTATACTGATAAAATTATGAATTTTGTATTGATATTCATAATTTTCATAAAATGTCACATATATACATGGTACGAACTTAGATTTCTTATGTACAAGGAAATCATGAGTTCGTAAAAATTTTGGTCATTACAATGAGTATGTGTGGGGGGACATATAACTAAGGTTATGTATGAATGTTGGTTAAGTTACCAACATTTTATGGTTATAAATCCTTACCCTATGTCCTTTGGAATAACAGGAGATAGCCTGTTGTTGCACCCTGACTTGGAGCAGCACAGTGTAGGACATAGCAGACGAGGTAAGTACAACTCCGCCTACAGCATAGGCTTTTTGTTGTATTACTTGCCTGATGTGCTTTATGCCATGATATGACATGATGAGTGATATGTTGAAGTTTATGTGATGCTATGATATGATGTATGATGTGTTGAGTTGATATGGTTATGATTTATCTATGTGTGACATCATGAAGCATGTTCACCAATTCATATGATAAGAATAAGCTCAAAGAATGAGATGATGAAAATTAAGTATGATGGCAAGCAAGCTTGCCTGTGTCGTACCGACCCGCGTTAGGTTAGGTTTGGTCTACGGTTTGAGTTGGAAATGGACTGACCTCCCCAACCACTCCATAGCTGCGCGCCACGGTACGGACACTTATGTTAAGGGGCCCATAGTATGTTAAGTTAAGAAAGAATAAGAAAGCATAATGAAGCATAAACGGTTCATGCATGGTTATGATATGTTATGTTATATTTTGTTTTGTGTCGCAGATGTAAAATTTGTACTTGCTGAGCGAAAGCTCACGTCTTACGTCTATGCTGTAAGTAAACAACCTAGCGGAAATCTGTGATGCAAGATGGTGGAGTTTGGCACTGCAAGCTGTGAAATGTGGGATGGTAGCCGCTACACTTTTTGTTATTTTATGTATATTATTTTATGTTCGAACATCTCTATTTAATAACTGTTTATACGCTCGTACGCTCCGTATTAAAAAAAAAATTCCGCTAATTTCGTTAAGTAAGTAAATAAGTAAATTACGATATGTATGTACGGTAGTAGCCTGCGCTAGGCGGGTCGTTACACAACTGTTGCCAGGAGGCCCTTAGGGGCGCCAGGCACCCCAACGGGTGCCAGAAGGCTCCCCAGGGGCGCCAGGGGCCCCCCACGGGTGCCAGGCGCCCGTCGCGGTCTCTACGGGCATAGGGCATTTTGACGCATTCTTTATGTATTTTCATGCTAGGGGACTTCAGGTAATCTTGTTATAGTTATGCTATGAATATTTATCAAACTCTATATGTTTTCTGAAAAAAAAAAAAAAAAAAAATTCATTTTGGCATTTCATCGAGCATGTTGTGGGCGGAAAAAAATCACGTTCATAAATGTGTGTAAAGTGCCAAAACCATTCACAAATCATTCATCTACAAAGAGCAACATTAAAAACAAAAACACTCATGTTCAAAAATGGATCTTTAGTGACAAACAACAATACAAAAGAGCAAATGTGTTTTAGTTTATATATGAAGTCACCTTACTTTCCTTTGAAGAAGAATAGGCACGACCACACCAAGAGGGAGGCGGCGGCTGCAACGATGGCAACGGCGGCTTGACTGGATTTTAAAAGAGAGGTGGTGGCGGGTTGGTGAAGGATGTGGGTACTTGAGAAATGTAGAGAGTGTGAAGAGAAATGAAGAAATTTGCGCGGATATATGAAGAGAAATGAAGAGGAAATTCTATTTATGTAATGGGTTTTCGCACGGATTTCAAAAAATGAAAATTAAAAATTTTCATAATTTTTGGACAATTACACGACGGTTCACCAAAAATCGTCATGTAATCTTATGATTACACGAAGGTTCTTTAATTACCGTCGTGTAATCCCCCATCTCGGGGGATTAAACGACTGTCCCAGGGACCGTCGTTTAATCCCCCATCTCATCGTTTAATCCCCACTAGAGGGGGATTACACGACAGTTTTGTCGAAAAACCGTCGTGTAATTGTAATCTAGTTTTGTCACCATAATCCGATGGCCTAATACCCCTGTGTTATTTACAAAAATTACTCATACTGTAGTATTGATCCCTATTCAAAATTAATGTTCAATATATATATAGCAATGAACATAACAAAATAAATATATAATACATCTTGAATTATAATAAAAATAAAGTCATGTGTTGTACAAAATAAATGGCATAATGTTCAACTTTTTTTCTTTTTTCTCTTTGCTTCCTCAACACATGTCTATTCAATATCTGGTCGAACCAAGTGGGAAACATCATCATCAAATTCGTTAATCTCCTCAACTGGTGGCAATCCTTGTGTGAAAGATGGAATGTCGGAGCAATCTTCCTCATCTTCTTGACCACCATGGATCAATTTTGGCTTCATCGGCACTACTAAGGACAACTCTACATTGCTGGGATTCGTTGTGTAAAATACTTGGATTGCTTGTGACGCCATAATGAATGGATCATTTATGTATCCCAATCGTCTAAAGTCTACCACTGTGATGCCATAACTGTCAATCCTTACATAATTATTGTCGGCCCATTTGCACTTAAAGAGTGATACATGTAAACCACAGTAATCGAGTTTCCAAATATCTTCAATGAAACCGAAGTAGTTCATAGTTCCATAAACTGGATTCTTGTCCTTTGCAGATGAAATAATGCATGGCCTTAGCACGGATCCTATGTGACGCCCCGACTTTCCAAGCCGGGTCAACACCATACATACTTGTACTTAACTTACTTGAAAATTTGAGACTAATTTTTTTTTTTTACATAAATATATAGATTATCTTGTAGAGAAAAACTTGTCATGCATGCATACTATACTGAAAATTACATTCTCAAGTCTTTAAACTTCATACATACTGTATAACATAATTTACTTTTTAGATATATACATATTAACTCAAAAGTGGTTGCGAAAATTTTTACGTAGTGGTATCCCACACCACCCTTCACCCGTCGCATCGTCCGCATGGCCCATGTAATACCAAGTTTTTCTGCAATAATACGATTTCTTTTGTTTTAAGAAATTTGTACAAAATATGAAGATATGTATGAAAAAGCCCGGTTAAGGATTTTTATTACGTTTTGTGAGTTTTATGATTTTATAAGACTCGAAAATGATTGCTTAATCAAGCAAATGACCTTTTAGGCAAAAAGGAGCAAAATCGCCAAAATTTTTATGTTGGTCAAAGTTTGACCGAAAAACGCCAACGGTTGACCAAAAAGTCAACTGTTGACCACGGGAGTCAAAGTTTGGCGGGAAAGTCATCAGTTGACAAGAAAGTCAATGGCGGACGAGAAAGCCAAAGATTGACCCAAAAAGTTAAAGAAAAAGGTTGTACGATTAAATAATTCGCAGTATAGAATTATACTGCATAAAACCGTTTTTATAACTAAAACGATATGCTTAGGATTTAAAACCACCATAGAAAATCAAGCACATTAATTAGAATATCTTGGGCCAAGTGGTTCCAAGTTATGAGAAAATTTTTATACAGTTCGTTTTTACACAGATGAATTTTGGACTGTAGTTCAGTAAATCAATACTGTGTATAAGTGAATCCAGTATTGGAAATACCTGTGTAAACTTAAAAGAAGCTGTACTATAAGTAAAGAGCCAAACAACCTTTATGGTGGATGATATCATCCACCTTTTTAATATTTACATCATTATGTTATTTAATGATAATTTGGAAAGTATTAGGCTTAATTTAGCCACCCTTGGCCGGCCACATGCTTCCCCCCCAATGTCCAATTGCTGATTTATTTGAGGACTAAATTGTGCAATTTCAAGAAGTTCCAACTTCTATAAATAGGGGTTGCCATAATTCAAAAAAAATTAGAAAAATTGGCCAAACTCTTGCCATTTTTTTTTAAGAGAGAAACCGGATTTGGGGAGAGAAGAGAGAGGAAGGAAAACAAAAATTTTCAAGGGGATTTTGCTTAGGGAGGGTTCGGATTTATAGTGGAAAGCCAAGAAAAAAAAAAGTTTGGAAATTTCGAAACCCATATTGGCCAAAAGGCCAGTTGTAGGTGGGAGAGAACCAAGCCAAGAATTGGTCGGATTTTGGAGCAATTGATCGGAATTTTTGAGCAAGTTAGTGATCGGACTTCAAGGGAAGGAAGGTTGAAAAACTTTGGATCCCATTAGCCAAGCAAGGCCGGTGGCTAGTGAAGGGAGAAAAGCAAGAAAGCCAAGCTCAAATCTTAACCAAAAGTGAGGTAAAATCCCCTAATCCTCTAAGCTTTCAATTAAATTTCATTTGGAGAAATTTAAATGTATTTGAGCATTGGTTGTATTGAGCATAAGCTCACTTTATTTTCTGCCCTAGCTGAGAGTTATAGGTTATGTGCTTGATTAATTAGGTCTATGGTTGGTGGTTTAATCATGTTGTATGTTAAGTGTTTGTTAATATGTTTAGGGTTTTGCATGTTTGTGGATGATATTAATTTGGGTTTGTATGTTAAAAATTGAACATTAGAAACGTACTGCATGATTGATTTAGGCTCCCGATGCGGTCGGTTGAGGTAGGGTGTACGTAATAGGACGTAAAACAAAATCGAAACCGAAAACTGCTATTTCGGATAGAAAATGGTCAGTTTCAGGAAAAGTAGATTTTGAGGCCTTTAGAGGCCGAATTAGGAAAAACTTAAAACATGAAAGTTGTAGAACAGGGTTTTTCCTAAAGGTTAGCATGGACCGTTTTTCAAAATAAGGCTCCAACGGCCTTGGTTTTTACCAAAAACCGAACCTGACCGTGCCCAGGATTTATGCACGGCCAGGATTAGTTCAACAAGGAATTTGAATATGTTAACGTCCGAATTGGATTTTCTTCAAAACATAAAAGTTGTAGGGCTCTTCAATAGATAAAACTTTCATGAAGACAACTTTTTCAAAATCAGCTTTGATTTTAAATGGAATTGGATTTCAAAAACTGTACAGGAAATAGGAAAATTCTGTACAGAATTTCTGGAAACAATACAGAAAAAAGGTAATTTTTCACATGTACTGATAAATTGACAATGTGAAGCTGTTCCAATGGCAGTTTCTAATAGTCAATAATTTTTACCAATCTTATTTTATGATTTCCAGTTTTTAAAGTTAAACAAAAGATTTAACAAAGAATTTTACATAAGGTTTTACAAGAAAATAGGATTTTGAAACCTAAAGTTAAAAACAATCCGATTAGGATAGATTTAAACCCTAGGGTTACTTAATGTAACCAAGTAGGATAACGTAAAATTAAGTAAGGGATATATAACTAAAGTTATATAAGAGTGTTGGTTATACTACCAACATTTCTAACCCTTACTTTTATTTGATAACAGAGTATAGCACGCAGCATGTCCTAGCGGAATCAAGCTAGACATCGGACACAGTGAACATAAACAAGGTAAGTACAACTCCGCCTACAACATAGGCTTTGTTGTGTATACTTGCCTAAGTATGATGATAATGTTATGTGACGTAAATATTACATGCTAAGTAATAGAAAATGCTACGCTCTATATGTTAA
This sequence comes from Ficus carica, assembly GCA_009761775.1. Taxonomy (NCBI): domain Eukaryota; kingdom Viridiplantae; phylum Streptophyta; class Magnoliopsida; order Rosales; family Moraceae; genus Ficus; species Ficus carica. The sequence continues at coordinate 42,780 of VYVB01000482.1, read as the reverse complement.
GTTCTATAATAGGTTAGGAAATGTCATGAAAGATGTTATGAATTATGAAATGCTATGTTATATGTTATGTTATGCCATGTGCTATAAAAGGGTTGAATGCTATGATATGTTATAAAGTATGCTATGTTATGTGTTATAATATGCTAGGCTATGTAGTATGTTATGTCATGTGCTATGATATATGTTATGAAAAATGTTAGATTGTGTTATGATAAGATAAGATCATGATTTTAATTATGTACAACATCACGAAGCATGTTCACCAATTAATAAGAATAAGATCAAGTATGAGACCATGCAAGTTATGATGGCAAGTGAGCTTGCCCGTGTCGTACCGACCCGTGCTAAATCGGGTTGGACTATGGTTTGAGTTGGAAATGGACTGGCCGCCCCAACCCCTCCATAGTTGCGCGCCCGGTACGGACACTTATGTTATGGGGCCCATAAGTAAAGATAAGTTAAGAAAGAATGTTATGAAAAAATAAGAAAGCATAATGAAGCATAAATGGTTCATGCATATGCTATGATAAGTTATGATATGCTATGATAAGTGATGACATGCTAGGATATGCTATGATAAGTTATAATATGCTATGAAATGTTATGTTACAATATGTTATGATATGTTAGGATATGTTGTGTTTGTGATGTCGCGGTAATTAGTAGTTGTACTTGCTGAGCGAAAGCTCACTGTCTTATGTCTATGCTGTAGGTAAACAACCTGCTAGCAACTGATGATGCAAGATGGAAGGGCAAGGCCTGGCAGACTGTGAAATGTAGGGTCAAGCCGCTACGCGTTTTGAATTCTTATGTAATTATATTTTGTTAATTTTATTTATGTCCAAACGACTTTATTTAGTATCAGTTATATTATACGTATGTTTCCGTGTATGTGTTGCACTATATATATATATATATAAAAATTCCGCTGTTTACGTTAGGTATGAAAGTATGAATATATGCATGTATGTACGGTAACGGCCTGTGCTAGGCGGGTCGTTACAGCCCACCACTTAAGCTGCAGGCTTCTTACCTACAGTATGAAATATACAATGAGCTTTCGCCCAGCAAGTACAAATATATCTCACAAAACATTTCAAACACCTTAAAAACATGTCAATCATCATGTAACTTATGCATGAACCATTTATGATTGATTTGAATGTCTTATGCTTTATTATAGACTCAATCTTGAACTTATTATCTTGTCTTAACATGTGGGCCCATAGTGTACGTACCAAAAGCGCGCAGCCTTCAGACAAAGCTAGGGTTTGCAAGGCCCTAACAGTTCTGGGAATCATAAACTTGATCCTCACGCATCAACGAGAGGTTAATAATCATGACTTGACTTGAGCATGTATCCTCCACGATTACGGGAGGTTGGTACGACACCTTGCTTGTCTTATCTTACCATGTGGTTTAATATTAGTGAACATGCCTCATGATGTCACTATATCATATCATACTTAACCTTTTCCATAACATGACATTCTTGAAAACATGACATTCTTGAAAAATGGCATTCTTGAAAACATGACATTCTTGAAAACATGACATTTTTGTAAACATGACATTCTTGTAAACATGGTATTTTTGTAAACATGGCATTCTTGTAAACATGACATTCTTGAAAACATGACATTTTTGTAAACATGGAATAACTTCTCATGGCATAACATGTCATAGCATAACTTAGCACATTACAGCATGGCATCACATATCATAGCATAACATAACATAGCATGTATACTTGAAAATAGTATTTACTGTTTTCCATACTGTATGTGAGGTCTGTACTTGCCTATTATGCTATATCTTGGGTTTCGTTGCTCCGACTCAGATTGCAACTGCAGGTTACTTCCTGCTATTAAAAAGCACATAGGATAAGGATCCTGTAAAATGTTGGTGACCTATCCAACATTCATACACAATCTTAGTTATATGTCCCCCAATTATACACATGATATCTTATTGGGTTACATAGGGTAACCCTTGAGATGGTCAAACTTAGTCAACCAAAGTCAACATTCTATGGGTCAAACTTGGGCTTTTGGGCCAAGCCTAGTAACTTAGGTATTCTTCCCGGTTACTATCCGTCATTGTCTTGTTACTTAACTTTGGCTTTTAAAATCCAATTTGGAGAATTTGGCCAAAAATCTTTTGTTTAACTTAAAAATTCGTGGTTTTCAAAGTGGAATTTTATAAAAATCATGAAGGGTTGAAAACTGCTTTTGAAACAGTTTTCATCGTCAAAACATTGGTGTTGGTGCAAAAATACAGTTTTCCTGCATTGTTTTAGAAAATCTTGTGCAGGAATTTCCTGTTTCCTATACAGTTTTTAGAAATCCATTTCTATTTAAAAATTTGGTTTGAATTAGAAAAAGTTGTCTTCATGAAAATTTTAGCTTTCAAAAAACCCTACAACTTTCACGTTTTGCAGAAAAACAAGTTCGGATTCTAACGTGCTCTTATTCTCTATTGAACTCACATGGCCGTGCATAAGTCCTGGGCACAGTCAGACTCGGGTTTTTATAAAAATGAAGACCTTCGGAGCCTTATTTGTGAAAACTATCCAAGTTTCCCCCTAGGAAAATCCCTTCTATACAACTTTCATGTTTTACGTTTTGCCTAATTCGGCCTCTAATGGCCTCAAAAGCATCTTTCCAGAAAACTGGCCAGTTTTACCCGAAAACTGGCAGTTTTGCTCTTAACTTGGTTTTACGTCCTAATACGCGCACACTACCTCAACCGCCCACAGCGGGAGCCTAATATCAATCATGCAGTGGTTTCTAACGTTCCATACCATTATTACATAAAACATTCATCAACAATCATCACATCAAACACTTAGCATGCATAATCAAGCACAAACTTAAACATACTTGGGGACATGTAACCTTAGCATGCAACCAAAGCATAAAATCATGCATGACTTAGTAAATAAAACCATCTAAACCATAAATTCAAGCACCAACCTAAAAATTCTAAATTAGGGCATAAAAATTAAATTGAGCTTATACTCTTACATCCAATGCTTGAAATACACTTAAATTTTCCAAATTGAAGCTCAATTTAAAAGCTTAGGGTTTGAAGGTTTACCTCTAGGGTTTGGAATTGGATTCTCAAGCTTGGATCCCAAAACTTTTTTCCTTTTTCCTTGGCTGCCACCACAACCGGTTTTCCCCTCCAATGGGCACTAAAATTTTTCAACCTTTGGCTTGTGGTTCGACAAAATCCGACCACCCTATTAGCTTGCTCTAGGGTTTATATATATTTTTTTCTCTCTTGGCTTAGGTTCGGTTTTGGAGAGGGAGAGTGTGAGAGAAAATTTTGCAAGAGTTTGGCTAGATTTTCCCAATTTTTGGTCCAAAAATCCGTCCCCCCCCCCCTTGAGGTATTTATAGGTAGAAATTAATTTAATTTTGGATTTATTTTTAATCCAAAATTTACTTAAAAACCCTTGAAGCAAAAATAATTGCACAAAATTTTGCTAAAAGGCCCTCCAAGTGGCCGGCCATTATGTTGCTAGGTGGCAAGGATTGGATTTTTTTCCACAAAGTTTTCTTTAATTCATAAATGATGTCATAATTCCAAGTTTGGGTGATGTCATCATAAGACCTTGTTTGGCTTGTTCCTTAATATGCAGTCCATTTTTAAGCTAACACAGATATTTCCAATACTGTGTTCACTAATACACTGTAATATCCAAAAATTTTCACGAACTTATGATTTTCTTGTATATAAGAAATCTAAAGTTTGTATTATGTGTTTATGTGCAATTGTATGAAAATTATGAATACCAATGCAAAATTCATAATTTTATCAGTATAGGGTTGAGTTCTCGGTAAATTAATTACGAGACTCCATAATAGGCCTTTTAAGGAAAAAGGCATGACGGAATTTTATGAATTCGTGATGGTCAAAGTTTGATCAAAAAGTCAAAGTTTGACCAGAATAAGTCAAAGGTTGACCAGAGTAAGACGGTACTGTGATATGATAAGCAGTATGGGAAAATACTGTGAAAACCGTCTTTACAGACAAGATAGTATAATTAAGATTTAAAACCACCATAGAAAAATCAAGTACCTAAAATAGGATATTAAGGGCCAAAGGGCTTTAAATAAAAAGAAAAATTTTTATACAGTCCAACTATACACAGATAAATTTTGGACTGTAGTTCAGTATAACAGTACTAAATTGTACTGTGTATTAGTAAACACAGTATTAGAAATATCTGTGTTGGCTTTAAAGTGGACTGCTTTTTAAGGAAAAAGGCAAACAAGCCTTAATTGTGCTTACCTCATCACCTTTTGGATTTATGACATCATTAAGGTTTTAAAAAAAAAAATTGAAAATGTTGGACTATTCTAGATGGTGAGGTGGCCGGCCATTTAGGGGTCAAAATAGGATTAGTTTTACTCCAAGGATTTATGAGCAAAAATTGAACCAAAAATATTTGCAAAAAGGTCCAAAATCTCACCTATAAATAGGCCACAAGGGGGGGGGGGGGGGCGGTTTTGGCCTCCAAAATTAGGAAAAATCAGCCAAATTCTTGCCAAATTCTCTCTCAAAAATCCGGACTTCCAAGTGTGAGCAAGAACAAAGAAAAATTTGAGAAAAAAAGATGTTTTAGTGCTAGGGTGGTCGGTTTTTCTCTTCAACAACAAGCAAGGGTTTTGAAAATTTTTTGTGCCCTTTTCTAGGCCTAGTGGCCAGCTGTGATAAGGAGGGAAAGTGAGGAAAATTGAGAGTGGTTAGTGGCTGGTTTTGGTTCAAGCAAACACCAAGAGATCAACACAAATCCTGGTGCAAATTGGTGGAGTGAAACCGGTTTGGTGGAGTCTAGGAGGGGGAAGAATTTGAAAGCCAAACCCTAGCCCAAAATCTTGAGTTAATCAAGGTAATTTTTCCTAGACCTCAAACTTTTTAAATTGAGCTTTAAATTTGGAAATTTAAGTGTATTTCCAAGCAAGGGATGTAAGAGCATAAGCTCAATTTACTTATTGCCCTAGATTAGTTTAGGTGTGGTGCTTGATTAGGTATTAAGGGTGGTTTGATTCATGAGTTTGATTTATGAGCTTGCCTAGTTTTATGCTTATGCTTGATTGATTTTTTAGAATCGCATGCTAGGTGTTTGATAAGTTATATGTCCCCAAGTATGGTTAAGATTGTGCTTGGATATGCATGCTAAGTGTTTGATGTGATGAATGGTATGTTTTGTATGAATTTAGAACCATGCAAACCTTAGGAAGGCAAGTTCGATTATGGTTTACATGGAGGTGAGCGAATCTCATGAACGTTGGTTTGGAATGTTAGAAACCGCTGCATGATTGATATTAGGCTCCCGCTGTGGGCGGTTGAGGTAGTGTGCGCGTATTAGGACATAAAACCGAGTTAAGAGCAAAACTGCCAGTTTTCGGGTAAAGCTGGCCAGTTTTCTGGAAAAATGATTTTGAGGCCCTTAGAGGCCGAATCAGGAAAAACATAAAACATGAAAGTTTCTCGAAACAGTTTTTCCTAGGGGGTAGCATGGGCGGATTTTCAAAATGAGACTCCAATGGCCTCCGTTTTTATGAAAATCCGAGGCTGATCTGCCCAGACCTAGTCTACACGTCCAGTAAGTTTCAACTTAAAACTGACAAGAATCCAAGTAGAACTGGGTTTTTCTTAAAACACAAAAGTTTTAGAATTATTCGAGAGCAAGAACTTTTGTGAAGACAAGTTTTTCAAATTCAATCTGGATTTTTAAATACAACCTGAACTATTAAAAAAACTGTGCATAGAGCAAGAAATTCCTGCACAGGATTTTCTAAATACATGCAGAGAAACTGTATTTTTGCACCAACACCACTGTTTTGATGGTGAAAACTGTTCTAAAGGCAGTTTTCAGCCTTTAATAATTTTTATAAAGTCCTACTTTGAAAACCACGAATTTTAAAGTTAAACAAAAGATTTTTAGCCAAATTTTTCAAATTGGATTTTAAAATCCAAAGTTTAGTAACGAGACGTTGACGGATAGTAACCGGGTAGGATACCCGAGTTACTAGGCTTAGGCCCAATAATAACAAGCGATGAATCAAGTATGGGTGACCACAAACTCTAGGGTTACGATTAGTAACCTAGTAAATAATCAAGACTTGTATGGGGGACATATAACTAGAATGTTGGAAAGGTCATCAACATTTTATAGGATTCTTATCCTATGTTCTTTTTAATAGCAGGAAGGAACCTGCAGTTGCCACCTAAGTTGGAACAACAAGAAATAGCATAACAGGCAAGTATCAAACCTCACTTACAGTATGAAAATAGTAAAGACTATTTTCAAGTATACTATATTTTCAAGTATACATGCTATGTTATGCTATGATATGTGTTGCCATAATGTGTGATGCTATGCTATGGCTATGATGTGCTAAGTTATGTTATGACATGTTATGCCATGATTACAAAAATGCCATGGTTTCAGAAAGGCCATGTTTTTAGAAATACCATGTTTTCAAAAATGCCATGTTTACAAAAATGCCATAGTTTCAGAAATGCCATGTTTTCAAAAATGACATGGTTTCAGAAATGACATGTTTTCAAGAAGGCCATGTTATGGCAAATGTTGAGTATGATATGACATAGTGACATCATGAGGCATGTTCACTAATGTTAAACCACATGGTAAGATAAGAGAAGTAAGGTGTCGTACCAACCTCCAGTGATCGCGGAGGCTACATGTTTCAGTTATGATATTTACCTTCCGTGATCGTGAAGGGTTTAGTTTAATTCCCAGAACTGTTAGGTCCTTGCAAACCTTAGCTTTGTTTGGAGGCTGCGCGCTTTTGGTACGTACACTATGGGCCCACATATTGAGACAAGATAATAAAGATTGAGTCTATAATAAAACATAAGACATTCAATCAATCATAAATGGTTCATGCATGAGTTTCGTGATGATTGGCATGTTTCTTTTTAAAGATGTTTGAAATATTTTGTGAGATTATGTTTGAACTTGCTGGGCGAAAGCTCACTCTTATATTTCATACTGTAGGTAAGAAGCCTGTAGCTTAAGTGGTGGGCTATGCGGACGATGCGGCGGGTGAAGGGCTGTATGAGATACCACTACGCATAATTTTCCGCATCCAATTTTCAGAAAATATGTTAATATTTCAAAAGTAAATTATGTTTTGTTATATGTATGAAGTTTGAAGACTTGAGATTATACTTTCAGTATGGTAAATATGCATGACAAGTTTTTCTCTACAAGATAACTTATGTGAATATGTTTTAAAGAAAAAAAAAATTTCTCAAATTTTCAAGTAAAGAACAAGTATGTGTGGTGTCGACCTGGCTTGGGAAGTCAGGGCGTCACATACACAGTACAATTCAGTATTGTTATACTGAACTGCAGACCAAAATTTATCTGTGTATTGTTGGACTGTATAAAAATTTTTCTTTTTATTTAAAGCTATTTGGCCTTTAATACCCTATTTTAGGTACTTGATTTTTCTATAGTGGTTTTAAATCTTAATTATACTATCTTGTTCGTAAAGACGGATTTCGCAGTATATTCCCCATACTGCTTATCGTATCACAGTACCGTCTTATCTTTGACTTTTCTGGTCAACCTTTGACTTTTTCGGTCAAACTTTGACCAACATGAATTCATAAAATTCCGTCATGCCTTTTTCCTTAAAAGGCCTATTATGGAGTCTCATAGTTAATTTATCAAGAACTCAACCTATACTGATAAAATTATGAATTTTGTATTGATATTCATAATTTTCATAAAATGTCACATAAATACATGGTACAAACTTAGATTTCTTATGTACAAGGAAATCATGAGTCCGTAAAAATTTTGGTCATTACAACCTACCCTCCTTAAAGAATTTTCGTCCTCGAAAATTAAAACAATTCGGGGTAACTTTTCTTCATATCTTCTTCGCGTTCCCATGTTGTCTCCTCAATCTCATGATTTCGCCATAGGATTTTAACTAAAGGTATAACCTTGTTTCTTAGTACCTTTTCTTCTCGTGCGAAGATTCAAACCGGTTTCTCCTCATACGTCAAATCCTCGTGAACCTCAATTGGTTCGTGGTCCAATACATGTGATGGATCCGGGATATACTTCTTTAGCATCGACACATGAAATACATTGTGTACATATGCTAACTCTTGAGGCAAAGCCAACTTATAGGCCACGTTACCAACTCTTTCCAGTATTTCGAATGGCCCTATGTATCTTGGACTTAATTCCCCTTCTTTCCGAATCTCATAACTCCTTTGAATGGAGCAACTTTGAGGAAAACCAAGTCTCCTACTTGGAATTCCAAAGGCCTTCTGCGTTTTTCGGCGTAGCTCTTTTGTCAACTAAATGCAGTTTCCATCCGTTGACATATAAGTTTCACGGCCTCAGTGGTTCTTCGAATAAAATCCGTGGATACAAGTTCCTTCTCTTTTGTCTCGTACCAATGGACTGGAGATCTACACCTTCTCCCATACAGGGCTTCATAAGGAGCCATTCGAATTGATGCTTGTAAACTATTGTTGTACGAGAACTCAATCAAAGGAAGCTTCTTATCCCAAGTTACTTTGAAGTCCATCACGCATGCTCGTAACATATCTTCTAGGGTCTGTATGGTCCTTTCTGATTGTCCATCCGTTTGAGGGTGAAAAGCCGTACTAAAAGTAAGCTTGGTACCCATTACTTGATGTACACTTCTCCAAAACTTAGAAGTGAAACGACCATCACGATTGGAGATGATTACCTTTGGAATCCCATGGTAGCAAACGATCTGCGCAACATATAATTCCGCTAGCTGGTCCACTGAAAAGCTAAGCTTAATGGCAATAAAGTGCGCAGACTTCGTCAAACAATCAACAATCACCCAAATAGCATCGTTGCCACTGGGAGTTCGGGGTAGACCAACCACAAAATCCATGGTCACTTGGTCCCATTTCCATTCTGGGATGGAAATTTTCTGCAATTCTCTCCTTGGACGTTGGTGTTCTGCCTTCACCTTTTGACACGTAAGGCATTTACTGACAAATGCAGCAACGTCATTCTTCATTCTGGGCCACCAAAAACTTTCCTTTAAGTCTTGGTACATCTTTGTAGCTCTAGGATGAACGGAATATGGAGTCTCATGAGCCTCCTTCATGGTTTGCTCCTTCAACTCGTCCTCGTTAGGAATGCATAATCTATTTTTTTGATAGAGTATGCCATCATCCGATATGTTGAAGTCTGACTCCTTTCCTTCCAAGACCTCGTCCCTTGTTCTAAGCAGCAAGGCATCTCCTTCTTGTTGCTCCTTCATGCCATCCAAAATGGTAGGTTGGAAGTTTAGGGCAGCTAAACTTCCTGTGATAAGCTCTATTTCAGATTCCACTAACTCCTTCTGAAGAGGTTCGATCAACGACTGTATTGACATCAACGAGGAAAACGACTTCCAACTAAGGGCATCGGCTACTTTGTTAGCCTTCCCTGGATGATAACGGATGTCTATGTCATAATCTTTCACCAGTTCGAGCCATCTTCTTTGTCTCATGTTAAGCTCATTTTGTGTGAAGATATACATTAAACTCTGATGATCCGTGTTAACTTCACACTTAGTACCGTAAAGGTAGTGTCTCCAGATTTTGAGCGCAAATACTACCGCTGCAAGTTTCAAATCATGCATCAGATAGTTCTTCTCATGATCCTTAAGCTGTCGTGAAGCATAAGCGATCACCTTTCTATTCTGCATAAGAACGGCTCCCAATCCTATCTTGGAAGCATCGCTATATATCACGAAGTTCCCTTTCTCCACACCTGGAATTGTGAGGATCGGAGCACTAGTCAGCTTATTTTTCAACTCTTGGAAGTGTTCTTCACATTTTGCCATCCATTCGTACTTCTTTCCTTTCCGTGTAAGTGCGGTGAGCGGCGCTGCAATCTTAGCAAATTCCTCGACGAAACGTCGGTAGTAGCCCGCTAAGCCCAAGAAACTACGTACTTCGGTGACGTTTCTCGGAGTTGGCCATTTACTCACTGCTTCAATCTTGGCCGGATCTACAGATATACCTTCCTTGGAGACCACATGTTCTAAGAAATGGACCTTTTCCAACCAGAATTCACACTTTGTGAATTTAGTGTAGAGCTGGTTTTGCTTTAAAATTTGTAAAGCAATCCTCAAATGTTCCTCATGCTCCTCCTTTGATCTTGAATAAATCAAGATATCATCTATAAAGACGATAACAAACTTGTCTAAGTAATCCTTGAATACTCGATTCATCAGGTCCATAAAGGCTGCTGGAGCATTTGTCAATCCAAATGGCATAACGAGGAACTCGTAGTGTCCATATCACGTACGAAAGGCCGTCTTGGGAACGTCTCCTTCCTTAATTCGGAGCTGATGATATCCTGATCATAGATCAATTTTCAAAAAAATTGAAGCTCCTATTAATTGATCAAACAAATCGTCGATCCGAGGCAAGGGATACTTATTCTTAATGGTTATCTTATTTAGTTCCCGATAGTCAATGCACATCCTAAGGGTGCCGTCCTTCTTTTTAACAAATAAAACTGGGGCTCCCCATGGTGAGTAGCTTTAACGAATGAATCCTCGATCCAAAAGCTCCTATAACTGAATCTGCAGTTCCTTTAGTTCGGTAGGTGCCATCCTATAAGGTGCCTTAGATACTGGTGCCGATCCAGGAAGTAATTCAATCTCAAAAGAGATCTCTCGTTCTGGTGGCAATCCTGGCAATTCCTCAGGAAAAATCTCTATAAACTCCTTGACTATCGGTACTTCTTCCGGCCTACTCTTGGTCTCTTGCGTCTTATCCACCATGTTGGCTAGAAATCCAATACATCCTTCTGCCAGCAACCTTCTAACCTTTAGCGCAGAAATGAACATTTTTTTGTTGTTTTAGAGTCGATCCTCTAAAAATAAACTCCTCGTCTCCAATTGGCTTGAACGTGACAGTACGACGTGGACAGTCGATAACTACATTGTACTTTCCCAGGAAATTCATACCCAGGATGACATCGTAGTCGTATAGGTCAATGATGATCAAGTTGACATACATTTCCCTACCACATATAATTATTGGAACGTGACGTATCCAATAATCAGACAACAGAATCTCCCCGGAGGGTAATGCAGTCCTAAATGTTCTTCCTATTCTATCACTTGCTCTACCTAGTTTCTTAGTGAACCTAGGTGATGTAAATGAATGCGTAGCTCCAGAATCAATTAACACGTAGGCATCTTGTTGGGCAAAAGGAAGCTGACCTGTCACCACGGTGGAAGGTCCAGCTTGAAATCCTCCTTAGTGTAGGCATAAATGCATCCTTGAGGTTCTGGAGCTTCTAGTCTGCCTTGAGAGATTGCAGGTCCCTCGAGCTTTATTTGTGCAGCGTGAAGTTGAGATCCCTGTCCTCTCTGTTGATTCTGCGGATTCTGGGGATTGAGATTGCAAGTTCTAGCATAGTGACCTTCCTTGCCACATAGAAAGTAGCGACTGGTTCCAGCACGACAATCTCCCGGGTGCCTCCTCCCACATTTCTGACAAGTGGGATAACTGTTGTTATCAGGAGCATTCTTCTTCTGGGGAAAATTTTGTTGATTCCCCTGTCCTCCTGCATTCCACTTCCTCTTCTGTTGGTTGTTGCCGTACTGCTTGTTGTTGTTGTTTTGACCCGAAGGTCCTCCTTGACCTTTTTGTTGTGAACTTTGGCCTGGTCTGGCTTGGTTCTGCTTGGCTTGGGCCTTTTCTTCCCTCTTTTCCTTGAAGAACTTAGCCCTTTGTTCCTTGTTTTGTCCTACCCAATACTCAGCTTGAATTGCCCGACTGACACATTCGGCAACAGTGAGTGGTGGATGGGGGCCACTGCTAATTACTACTGCCAGGTCCGAGCGGAACATTCTCATCATCCTTCTGACTTTGTCCCTTTCAGAATTGATAAGGTGAGGGCAGAGACGTGCTAGCTGCTCAAACTTTTTGACAGCTTCAGCTACCGACAAATTTCCTTGGCAGAACATATCGAATTCGTCTTTTTGAGCTTTCGTGACCTCCGTGTTGGAGTACTGCTCTTTAAATTCCTCCATAAAGTCCTCCCAAGTCATCTGAGTAACATCTTGCTGGATCTGAACTGTTTCCCACCAGAGGCGAGCATCTTTTCGTAGCATAAAGGATGCACAAAGAACTTTCTCTTGATCATTGAGTCAAAGGAAATTTAGGGCAACCAGGAGGTCGATTAACCAGTTGTCAGCCTCAATCGGGTTTGTTGACCCTTCAAATTCTGGTGCCTTCATGCGCCAAAATTTGTCATATAGTTCTTCCGGAGTTCGAATCAGGGGTGCTGGTGGAACAGCTACAGGCACAACAGGTACTTTAGGGGCTATGGGGTTCTCTGGAATCACCGGGTCAACATCAGGAATTTCCGGTGCAGCAGGCTGATTCACAGGTGCTGGTGGTACCCTGGCATCAGGAGGTCCCTGATTCTGCTGAGCTAAATGTGCTCTAAGCCCACCTATCTCTTGTTGTTGGGCTAACATCATCTGTCTCAGTTCATTCATCTGGGCCGCAAGATCAACGTCTTGGGTCGGTACTCTTCTACGCTTTGGTGGCATGGTTCTATACGAAAAAGCAATGAAATAAACTTAGCTTCTGATTTTACAAAATTAATGAAATCATGTCTTTTTTATAGAACCATAATCTTTATTCCATATAATAGCATAACATGGAACATATCTGAATTCATCATGACCTTGTTCATAACATAACATTTGGGAAGGTATAAAACTTTCCCATCATTTCCGTATGTCACCTAGATGCCACCACCAAGCTAAGGCACCACACGACGTTATCCTCGTATCCAACATTTTCCTTTTGTGGCAAAAATTCCATAATTATCACATATAACTTCCATAATGTTGATCTAATTCCTTCGTACGAGAAATTCTCAGCTATCACCATACCAAGATTAAGTAGTCCCTTGGAAGCGTCAGGAGTATCATTTTCCATCATGGCCATATAAGATCTTAATTAATTCTAATCGTAAGAAAAAAAATAACTTAACTTACTTGGGCCGTTGCAGAAACGATGTGGAGCGATGTGAAGTAGGCTGGCAGGATACCGCTCTGATACCAACTCTGTGACGCCTCGTCTTCCCAAGCCGGGTCAACACCATACATACTTGTACTTAACTTACTTGAAAATTTGAGACTAAATTTTTTATTTTTATTTTTTTTTATACATAAATATATAGATTATCTTGTAGAGAAAAACTTGTCATGCATGCATACTATACTGAAAATTACATTCTCAAGTCTTCAAACTTCATATATACTGTATAACATAATTTACTTTTGAGATATATACATATTAACTCAAAAGTGGTTGCGGAAAATTTTGCGTAGTGGTATCCCACACCGCCCTTCACTCGTCGCATCGTCCGCATGGCCCACCACTTAAGCTGCAGGCTTCTTACCTACAGTATGAAATATACAATGAGCTTTCGCTCAGCAAGTACAAATATATCTCACAAAATATTTCAAACACCTTAAAAATTGTAAACATGGCATTTCTTGAAAATTGGAATAACTTCTCATGGCATAACATGTCATAGCATAACTTAGCACATTACAGCATGGCATCACATATAATAGCATAACATAACATAGCATGTATACTTGAAAATAGTATTTACTATTTTCCATACTGTAGGTGAGGTCTGTACTTGCCTGTTATGCTATATCTTGGGTTTCGTTGCTCCGACTCAGGTTGCAACTGCAGGTTACTTCCTGCTATTAAAAAGCACATAGGATAAGGATCCTATAAAATGTTGGTGACCTATCCAACATTCATACACAATCTTAGTTATATGTCCCCCAATTATACAAATGATATCTTATTGGGTTACATAGGGTAACCCTTGAGATGGTCAAACTTAGTCAACCAAAGTCAACATTCTATGGGTCAAACTTGGGCTTTTGGGTCAAGCCTAGTAACTTGGGTACCGTCATTGTCTTGCTACTTAACTTTGGCTTTTAAAATCCAATTTGGAGAATTTGGCCAAAAATCTTTTGTTTAACTTAAAAATTCGTGGTTTTCAAAGTGGAATTGTATAAAAATCATTAAGGGTTGAAAACTGCTTTTGGAACAGGTTTTCACAGTCAAAACATTGGTGTTGGTGCAAAAATACAGTTTTCCTGCATTGTTTTAGAAAATCTTGTGCAGGAATTTCTTGTTTCCTGTACAGTTTTTAGAAATCCATTTCTATTTAAAAATTTGGTTCGAATTAGAAAAAGTTGTCTTAACAAAAGTTTTAGCTTTCGAAAAACCCTACAACTTTCAAATTTTGCAGAAAACCCAGTTCGGTTTCTAACGTGCTCTTATCCTCTGTTGAACTCACCTGGCCGTGCATAAGTCCTGGGCACAGTTAGGCTCGAGTTTTTATAAAAATGAAGGCCTTTGGAGCCTTATTTTTGAAAACTGTCTACGTTGTCCCCTAGGAAAATCCCTTCTATACAACTTTCATGTTTTACGTTTTGCCTAATTCGGCTTCTAAGGGCCTCAAAATCATCTTTCCAGAAAACTGGCCAGTTTTGAAAACTAGCCAGTTTTATCCGAACACTGGCAGTTTTGCTCTTAACTTGGTTTTACGTCCTAATACGCGCACACTACCTCAACCGCCCACAGCGGGAGCCTAATATCAATCATGCAGTGGTTTCTAATGTTCCATACCATCATTACATAACATTCATCAACAATCATCACATCAAACACTTAGCATGCATAATCAAGCACAAACTTAAACATACTTGGGGACATATAACCTTAGCATGCAACCAAAGCATAAAATCATGCATGACTTAGTAAATAAAACCACCTAAACCATAAATTCAAGCACCAACCTAAAAATTCTAGATTAGGGCATAAAAATTAAATTGAGCTTATGCTCTTACATCCAATGCTTGAAATACACTTAAATTTTCCAAATTGAAGCTCAATTTAAAAGCTTAGGGTTTGAAGGTTTACCTCTAGGGTTTGGAATTGGATTCTCAAGCTTGGATCCCAAAACTTTTTTCCTTTTTCCTTGGCTGCCACCACAACCAGTTTTCCCCTCCAATGGGCACTAAAAATTTTCAACCTTTGGCTTGTGGTTCGACAAAATCCGACCACCCTATTAGCTTGCTCTAGGGTTTATATTTTTTTTTTCTCTCTTGGCTTAGGTTCGGTTTTGGAGAGGGAGAGTGTGAGAGAAAATTTTGCAAGAGTTTGGCTAGATTTTCCCAATTTTTGGTCCAAAAATCCGCCCCCTCCCCCCCTTGAGGTATTTATAGGTAGAAATTAATTTAATTTTGGATTTATTTTTAATCCGAAATTTGCTTAAAAACCCTTGAAGCAAAAATAATTGCACAAAATTTTGCTAAAAGGCCCTCCAAGTGGCCGGCCATTATGTTGCTAGGTGGCAAGGATTGGATTTTTTTCCACAAAATTTTCTTTAATTCATAAATGATGTCATAATTCCAAGCTTGGGTGATGTCATCATAAGGCCTTGTTTGGCTTGTTCCTTAATATGCAGTCCATTGTTAAGCTAACACAGATATTTTCAATACTGTGTTCACTAATACACAGTACAATTCAGTATTGTTATACTGAACTACAGTCTAAAATTTATCTGTGTATTTTTGGACTGTATAAAAATTTTTCTTTTTATTTAAAGCTATTTGGCCCTTAATACCCTATTTTAGGTGCTTGATTTTTCTATGGTGGTTTTAAATCTTAATTATACTATCTTGTTCGTAAAGTCAGTTTTCGCAGTATATTCCCCATACTGCTTATCGTATCACAATACCGTCTTATCTTTGACTTTTTTGGTCAACCTTTGACTTTTTTGGTCAAACTTTGACCAACATGAATTCATGAAATTTCGTCATGCCTTTTTCCTTAAAAGGCCTGTTATGGAGTTTCATAGTTAATTTATCGAGAACTCAACCTATACTGATAAAATTATGAATTTTGTATTGATATTCATAATTTTCATAAAATGTCACATAAATACATGATACGATCTTAGATTTCTTATGTACAAGGAAATCATGAGTCCGTAAAAATTTTGGTCATTACACACTAACACCACTATTTTGAACAGGATGCTTCTCATCTCTTTCGCGAGTGTAGAATGTTTAACCATTGACAAAGTATGATGTATACCATGTAACAATCATCGACGGACCTATAGCGAGGTTCATTAACTCTAGTGAAAAGCCGTCCTTCTGAAAGACATGTCTTCGTAGCCACTGATGAAACGTCCAATTGTGTTCATCTTGTAGCAACTTTTCATTTCTTCCTCTTTTGGATTTCTATCTCTTAATTCCTGTAGGTGAACCTCAATAAAAGGCTTCACTTCAACCCTATTATGTAAAGTATAGAGATAAGCTTTCTCCCATTCACATCGATTTACCGGCGATGGAATGCCGATGGATAGTTCTTTCCAGTCAATGTTTGTAGTCTTTGGCAACCCAATCGCTTCCGCGGTGGACAAATACTCGGAGCAAAATTCGACCGATTCCTCCGCAATGTAGCTTTCTACTATACATCCTTACGGCCTATTTCGGTTCTTGACATAACCCTTCAAAACCTTTATGTACCTTTCAAAAGGATACATCCATCTCAAGTACACTGGTCCACATAACTTTACTTCCCGGACTAAGTGCACCATTAGATGAATCATTATGTCAAAAAATGAGGGTGGAAAGTACTTCTCAAGCAAGCACAAAGTCTTAACGAACTCTAATTGTAGCGAATATAGTGTCAATGGATTAATTACCTTGGAGCATATTGATAAATGCACAAAAACCACATTTTTGTTGATATAATTTATTGGATAATTTATGTTTTAAATGTATATTTCTAAATATTAATTCATAATATTTTATTTATGTTAATTGATTTTATTTTATTTTTCTTTCCTCCTTTTTGCCCTTTTATTTTCCTTTTTCTCTCCTTTCTTCCGCAGGTGCAGCCCGCGGGAATCCAGCTGCCAGCCAGGCCCAAGATCCAAGCCCGCACACCACTCCCAGTCCAAGCCCGCGCCCAGCAGCCCAGCTGCTCCCTCCACATGCACCAGCTCAGCCTTGATTCCAGGCCCGCGTGATTCTAGGCCCGAATCCTCAGCTCAGCCTTCCAGCAGTTGTCCAGCTTGGCAGCACAATTAATGGGCCGAAACTCAAGCCCTCAATCTCAGCCAACTCCATCCCAAATGTGAGCTGTGGGCCAACTCCAAGCCACACAATATTGGCCGTGATCCTCGCCCATAACCCCAGCTCCGGTTAATTGTCTTGCGTGTATCAAGCCAATAGCTAATCCTTTGAGGCTGATTTTGTGGGCCGAAACCTCTCCATCACCATTGGACATTGGAGCCTATAAAAGCAAGCCTTTGCAGCAAGCTTGGACGGTTTTTGTTTTTAGTTTTTTTCACCATTTTTTGTGGCTGAGTTTGGAGTGTGACTTTATTCTCCTTGTATTTTCATCTCATATTTTCTTGTTAGAATTTTGTGAGATGAATTGCAAGTTGGGCTAGAGTTTTTGGGTGAGACTAGAGATGATCTTATATCTATAGTGAACTTATTTGGGTTTTAATTCTCCAATGGTTTGTAATGTTCATTCATTTGAGTAAATAATTTTTCTTCCATCTTATTTCTCTTTCACATTAATATATTTTGTTGTCAACTTTTATATAAATTTAGTCAAGCTCTTTTTATGTAATTGTTGCACGATAGAGTATATTGATAGCATTATTTTGTAAGTAGTCCTTTACTGCAATATTGCTTATAGTATATTGTCGCTTTTGGATTTCTTATAAGATAATTTTTGTTAGTTCTTCACGTAAGAATTTTATTTACTCAAATACATTCTAATTCACAAGTTTTTCAAATCTTTATTTTCCGATTGATTGTTTGGGAAGTGAAACTTTCAATTGAGTTATTTTATGAATCAAAATCCAAATAAGTAAACGAAACATATAGGGGATTCTCGATGTCTTACCATTTTTATTATTGAATTTTTCTCCATTTTAAATTACGTTGTCTTTAAATTTATTTCAAAATCACAAAAATATTTCTTTTTCTTCTTTCTTTGATTATTTATTCCTCTAACGCTTTTGTTCCACTAATCTTTTCTTGTTTATTTTTATCATCTCCTCGTGGGATCGACCGTCCTAATTGTACTACAATCGACCGCTTGTTTTTGTACACGTTTGGGCGTAATCAAATTTTGGCGCCGTTGCCGGGGAGGTGTCAAGAAGCAAGATTGATCAGTAGATATTTTGCCAAGAGGTAAGTAATTTTATTTTATTATTTTGTTTTTAATTTCTTTATTATTTTTACATTTAAAAAAAAAAATTTGTGTTTAAGTTTGTATAGTTCACCGGTTCTTTTGGTTATTAGTTAGATTGCATTTGTGAGGTTTCTCTTTATAGGTTAGATCCTCTTAGTGTGTGTGTATATATATATATATTTAATTACTTTTATCTATCTATTTATATATATTTATATTTTATTCTTCTTTATTTTTTTTCTAGCACGTTAGTTAGTTTTCATAGTATTGTTACTTTAATTTTGTCCATTTGTCAGTTTTTGATTTTCTTTGTAGTAAATTTTCTTGAGGTCTGTCTTTCCCTTTACTATTGTTATTAGTTTCCGTTTTTGTAATTCTATTATTATAATTATTATTTAATTTAATATTTTTTTGACCATTTGTCAGTTCTTTTAATTTATTGATTTCACATATTTATATATATATATATATATTTCATTTTTTTTTGCCGATTAATTAATAAAAAAAAAAATTACTGTTCATTTGTTTCCGCCTATTATTATTATTATTATTATTATTGCTAATTAGTTTCGTAGTATATATATTTTTTTATCAATTTGCTAGTCTTTTAATTTATTTTTATTTATTTTATTTTTAATTTTTTTTTTCTTCCTTCTGTTTTTGTTTTTGTTAATTTTCATTTATTTTCCATTTTATAGCTTGTTTCAATTCTTTGTAATAATTTTAGGTTTTAATTGTTTAGGTTACTAATTTAGTGTTAATAAATTAGGACTCATAATTTGCGTAACATTAGGTTTTAGTTTAATATTATTTAGGATACTAATTTCTAATATCTAACATTTCATAAAATACGCCATAAAATTTAATAAATTTTCCAAGCAATTGTGTGGAAACGTTGGAAAGTACGAACTAAGAAAGTTCTGTCTAGGAGGTTGGTTTTTAAGGAGGCCTCGCCCCACCAATTTTCCTGGGAGCATTCTTAGGGATTGCGATTCGCGGTTTTACACTATTGTTGTTTTTGTAAAAGTTTTCTTTGTTTAAAAAAAAAAAAAAAAAAAAAAAAACACGCTTAAGGTGAATGAATCGTTATAGAAACGAACTAGGGAGATTCGCAAGAAGACCTGAAAACCCTAGTGAAGTTTCTTCTTCTACGTCTAGCCTTCCTCCATCTCCAAACGCTTTAGCAATTCCAAATCCTTTTGCGATGGCTCAAAACGAGGAGGTCCAACAAAAGACGTTGAACGACTACCTTCACCCTACGCGTACGGCCACACCATCATGCATAATGTTTCCACCTAATTTGCCGAATCTGGATTTCAAGCCGGGAATGATTCAACTTTTGCCAACCTTTCATGGGTTAGAAAGTGAAAATCCGTACGTGCACATTCGGGAATTTGACGAGGTGGTGGCCACTTTCCACAACCGAGCTGAGGCTGCAGATTCTGTGCGATTAAAATTTTTCCCCTTCTCTCTGAAGGACAAAGCCAAAAGCTGGTTGTATTCTTTGCGACCTCGGTCTATTGGATCATGGGAAGAGATGACAACTGCATTCTTCAACAAGTATTTCCCACACCATAAGACTAATGGTCTTAAACGACAGATCTCGACCTTTACTCAGAAGGACAATGAAACTCTCTATCAAGTCTGGGAGCGGTTTAAAGATCTGTTGAATCAATGTCCCCACCATGGTTACGAGAGTTGGCGCCTCGTCAGTTATTTCTACGAAAGACTCACAATCCGAGAGCGTCAATTTGTGGAGATGATGTGCAATGGTGAGTTTCTCCAGAAGGATCCCGAAGAGGCTTTCGAGTATCTCAACGAGCTAGCCGAGAAAGCCCACACATGGACTGGACCAAGTGCTATTTCCCGACCTGCTGGAGTCTACCAACTAAGGGAAGAGGATAACCTCAAGGCCCAAATCGAGTCTTTGACACAACAGATTGAGGCCCTCAAAACCAAGGAAGGAAGAGGAATCCACATGGTCGCAAGGGCAGAGTCACAAGAGCCATGCTTCGTTTGTGGAGGGGTGGAACATTTAGCTAAGGATTGCCTTGTTTATAGTGAAATGAGAGGGAGTTACGAGGAGCAATGTAATGCCTTAGGGGCATACAACAAGCCTTTCTCTAACACATACAATCCTGGCTGGAGGAACCATCCGAACTTCAGTTGGAGAGATTCCAATCAAACTCAACCATCAGGTGGACAATGGAGAATGGAACAACAGCCACAACCACCAAAGGCGAATTCTGCACCTCAGTACCATGCACAACCGCCAAGGAGTTCTCTTGAGAATACTTTGCATTCTTTCATGGAGGCACAGACTAGAATGAACCAAAAGTTCGAATCACTCTTCACGCAAATGGTGGAAGAAAGCAAAGAGATGAAGAGCCAAATCACAAAGCTGACTGGTGCCTTGGCTGTTCAAGAACGAGGAAAATTTCCTTCCCAAGCTCAATCCAATCTCACGGGGCAACACATGGCACAAACCTCCAACTCTGCAAGTCAAAACATCAAGGAGGTCAACGCCATTGTAAGAACCCGAAATTATGATGAACCTATGATTTCCTTAGAGACAAGGAAAATCTAAGACTGAATCATGTATGTCGATATGAAGCTCATGATCTGAGTTGAATATCAATATATGTTTGAGTTCTCGTTGAATTAGCTACGAGACTCAAAAATAGTTTGCTTAGTCACGCATGAGGCCTTTTGAGAAAAGGAAATTATGATTTTTATTACGGTCAAAGTTTGACCAAGTTGACTTTTGTAATAACCAACCTGTTTGAAAACTTATGATTTCTTTCGTTAAGAATCACAGCTATGTTATGTATGTTTATGTGTAATATATGATATGTTTTCTAAGAAAAGAAGTTGAATCTTTTGTTAAAAGATTCGATAAATTTAATTACGACTCTTTTATTAAAAGAGGAAGTTGTGATTTATGACTCTATGTTAATAGTTTATAATTTTAAGAAAATCCTATACACAGTTCAGATAAGTTTTGGACGATGGTCCAGTTAAATTATACTGTTATCAGTTGAAAACAGTATATGAATATCCATGTTAGCATGAAAATGGACTGCATTTAGGAAATAAGCCAAGCAAGGCCTTTAAAGATGACACCTCTGATGACAAGTGTCATTACCATGATTGGTCACTATGCAGGGACCAAAATGCAAATATTTTATGTTTAGGGGTCATTTTGCAAAATTAAGAAAAGTTCATGATTTTGAACTTTTAGAAGTTAAGAAGTCTTATAAGGCATGATCAAGCAAGAAATTTGATATCGGCCAATTTTCAGGGACTAAAGTGCAAACATTTTTGCCTTTAAGGGCCAATGTGCAATTTTGGGAAAAGTTGTGGACTTAACAGCAAATATGTAAATTTTTGAACTAAGGACTTTTTAAGTACAGTTTCTTAATTCCATTAAGTAATTGATCCATTTCAAGTTCGGTTAGCTTGATTGAAAATCAAGGAAGACAAGTTAAGATTGAATTGAATGACTCTAGTTAGAACCAATCACATTGCTCCATGTGTCACTATAGGGACCGGCCACATCATGGCCTTTTGAGCAAGGGATCTTGTTTTTTAAGGAGCATTATGCAAATTAGAAGAATTTAAGTGTCATTAAAAAGTGACAAATCATGCCCCAAGTTTAGTGACTAAGCACTTTGATTTGCTTGGTTTATTTTGTGTTATGGTTCAACTAGCAAAGTTAGCCCTAGTTGGCACACTATGGCCGGCTACCATGAGGGAGAGACACCTCATGCTTCTAGCTTGGGTGAGCCACCCTCCTAGCCTTGCTCCTTTGGCAAGCCAAGGCTAGCACACCTCATCACCTAAGGCCGGCCACCACAAGGAAGCAGCACACCATGGCCTAGCTTTGGTGAGCAACTCATCTAGCTTGCTCTCTTGGCTAGCTCAAGCTTTGCCAAGTCACTAGCCATGACCGGCCACCATGAGGAAGCAACACCTCTTGGCCTAGCCTTGATGAATCAACACTCTAGACTCCCTAGCCTAGCCCCCTTGGCAAGCCAAGGCTTGCACACCTCACCCTAGGGCCGGCCACCACTCAAGAGAATGCCACCTCAAGCTTGTAGCTTTGATGAGCAAGCAATCTAGCTAAGCTTGCTTGGCAATGTAGAGTAAGGAGAGGCAGCCAACACATAGGGACTAGGGGAAAAATATTGTGGTTTTAAGGATCAAAGAATAAAATTACAAAAGATGGATTTCTTGAACTCTTTAAACACATGACACATCATGTTCTAGGCTTGGTGAGTAAGCACATAGCCTTGCTTGCTTGGCTAGCTAGATCAAGCTTGGTTCAACACCTCATGGCCGGCCATCACAAGGGAGAGGCACCTCATGCTTCTAGCCTTGATGAGTCAACCCCTAGCTTTGCTCACTTGGCCATCTAGAGCAACCAAGGCCGGCCACCTCATGGAAGCTAGGAGTAAAAAATGTTATTCTTTTAGGGACTTTTGAGCAATTCCAAGAAATTGTGCTTTGCCTATAAATAGGTAAAGGTTCTCTCATTATTTTTGGTGAGCCAACACAAACACACAAGCAGCACAAACCCTCTAAACTCTGCCATAGAAGCCGAGCAAGGGAGGAGAGAAAAGAAAGAAAAGAAAACAAGAGAAAGAGTTTTCGGTTAGTTTAGAAAGTTGAGGAAAGTTTCAAAGCTCTAGCTTAAGGATTTTAATCCGTGGAACTTGAGGTAAATACTTGAATCCTCTTGTTCTTTATTTAAGTTTCAGTTAGGGTTTGAATATAAGATCTTTGAGTATGAGCATGAACTTAGTTTGTTAAGTTTTATGCACTATGGTTTAAGTATGCATGAGTAAGGATCAAAACTGAACGGTTTTTCTAATAACCAGATTTTGAGGCTTTTAGAGGCCGAATTTGAAAAAAGTCAAAACTACAAAGTTGTAGAGAAGGGAAAATCCTAGGGGGCAACATGAACAGTTTTTGAAAATAAGGCCTCTAAGACCTTTGTTTTTGTAAAAACCCGAGACCAATTTATGAGTAATGAATATGGTCGAAAAATCTTCAAAAGAAGAAACAAGCAGGATAAGTACCGAATTGGGTTTTGAGTTAAAAACAAAAGTTGTAGGAGACTTCAAGATCTACAACTTTCATGAATTAAAACTTTTCCAAATTTTAAATATATTTGTAAGAAAAGGATCAAACCCTATGAATTGGTTTAAAACCCGGTTTTGAGAACTCTAGGGTTTTACTAAATTTCAAAAAGGAGTTGAATTTTAGGATTAGTGGTTTGTATTAAGTTAGCAACTAGAATCAATACATTGTTATGATAGGATGATGCTTATCCTATGATTTTCTTGAAAACAGGAAAACGACCTGTTTGAGTGAAGTAATTTAATTCAAGGCGCAGTAACGGTAAGTACGACTCCGCCTACAGCATAAACGAAATTGTTTGATGTATGCTTTCAAGTTTATGATTATATGAGTATGATAAAATGCTATGGCCTGTAAGATATCAAGTTCATGATGCTATGTGTACAAGAAATGTTTATGATATGTATGTATGCATGTTTTCAAGATATGATGAATACTAAGAATATGTATAGAATGTTTAGAGTATGAATGGCATGTATGTATTCAAGAAATAATGAATGTATGGCGTGTATGTTTCCAAGTTCATGTTAAGTGGTACATGATGTATGTTTATAGTATGTAAGTTCATATGATGAATAGTTTGATATTATGGCATCACGAAGCATGCTCACTAATGATAAGTTATTCAGTAAGATATGAAATCCCAGTTTCAGTTAAGGAACTGGTTACGATCATGAAATAAGGTTTCAAGAACGAAACAAGATAAGAACAAGATGTAAAACATCATTATGATAGGCAGGATGCAATATGTCGTATCGACCCGCGTTAGGTCGGGTTTGGTTCATGGTTTGAGTTGATCAGGGCTGGCCGCCCCAACCACTCCATGGCAGCGCACCACGGTACGTACATTTATGTTATGTAAGGGCTAAAAAAATATGTTAACCTATGAAAACAGTAAGAAAGCATAAATGGTGCATGCATTAAGTCATCATGAAATGTTTTGCGGATTAAATAGTTGTGCTTGCTGAGCGAAAGCTCATAGTTCATGTTTATGCTGTAGGTAAGCGACCTACCGGCAATACTTGATGCAATACTGTGGAGAGTTGGTGCTGCGGACTGTGAAATGTGGAATGGACACCACCACGGGTTTTGGAAAATAGGTTTTTGTAAAATACATTTGTAAAGTGTGTTTTGAAGAAATGGTATGTTTTAAGAAAAGTTTCAAGTATGTATGGTAAGCAAGTTGTCTCATGTTGTACCGATCCGCGCTAGGTCGGGTCTGGTCCACGATCTTGGTACTCAGATGAGTACGTATGAATATGTATGAAGATAAGTTAAGTTTTATGTATGAGAAGAAGTATGGGACTAAGTCAAGTTTAAGTTTGAGAGTAAAAGAGTTTTAAAATAAAGTTTTAAAGAAAAAATTTTACTCTGAAATTTTCAGTAAGCTTAAAGTAATAAGAATTAAGTTAAGTAAGTAAGTAAGGTGACGACCCACGTCTACGTAGTCATCCCCCTACGTAGATGGTGTAAGTCGGGGCGTTACAGCCATCACCACTCGTAGTGGCAAGATTTTGGATGAACCATCAAGAACTACCGTCACTTCAAGTAGTCAAGAAGTTGCCCCCAAGAAAGATGAGCCAACTGAACTTCCAGTCAAGGTGCCTTTCCCCCAAGCTCTGCGACCTGCTGGGAAAGTGCTGGATAGTCAAAGCGAGATCCTAGAGCATTTGAATCAAGTGAAGATTAATCTTCCTTTGCTTCATGTGATCAAACAAGTGCCTGCTTATGCCAAAGTTATCAAGGATCTATGCACCGTCAAAAGGAAGCACCACGTTAAGAAGACCGCCTTCTTGACGGAACAAGTGAGTGCGGTGATCGAGCAGAAGGCGCCGCCCAAGTACAAGGATCCTGGTTGTCCCACTATCTCGTGCCAAATTGGGACTCAAGAATTCGGCCAAGCTTTGCTCGACCTTGGAGCAAGTGTCAACCTCATGCCTTACTCTATCTACTCGCAACTTGGTTTAGGAGAGATTAAGCCCACCTCTGTGGTTTTGCAACTGGCCGATCGTTCGATTAAGAAGCCTCGGGGTATAGTTGAGGATGTTCTGGTTCAAGTGGAGAAATTTTATTACCCCGTTGATTTCCTTGTCCTAGATACCCAATCTGTGGTGAGCATAGAGTCCAAGATTCCCATCATCCTCGGTAGACCTTTTCTTGCTACAGCCAATGCTTTGATCAACTGTAGGAATGGTCTCATGAAGATATCTTTCGGGAACATGACCTTGGAGGTAAATGTTTTCCAGATTGCGAAGCAGCCACACGATGATGACGAGTGTCACCAAACATTTCTGATCGACACACTCATCTCGGAGGAGATTCAACTGCAAAGTGATTCCGATAATCTTGATGATCTCCTCCAAAATTCTGACTCTGAGAGTTCCGGTCCTTGTGAGTTAGCCAACAACGCTACCATTTACAAAGACTCACAAGGCAGAGGAACAAAGTTTTGGCAATCACGTTTTGAAGAACTTCCTCAAAAGAAAGAAAAGCCAAAACCATCCACCGAAGAGATCCCAACACTTAAGCTAGCTCAACTACCTGAGGGTCTGAAACATGTCTTCCTGGGAGCTGGTGATACCTTTCCTGTTATCATTTCATCTAAACTTGACGCATCACAAGAACAGCGGTTAGTCGACATGCTGCGAGAGCACAAGGCTGCGTTAGGTTGGACGATTGCTGAAATTAAGGGTATCAGCCCCTTAATTTGCTCCCATCACATCAAATTGGAAGACGGGGCTATTCCACGAAGAGATCCCCAAAGGAGACTGAACCCAACGATGAAAGAAGTTGTGAAGAATGAGGTCTTGAAGCTTTTGGATGCAGGTATCATCTATCCAATCGCTGATAGCAAGTGGGTCAGTCCAACTCAGGTAGTGCCCAAGAAATCGGGGGTGACAGTGGTGGAAAACGAGAAAGGGGCTTTGGTCCCCACAAGGACTGTCACGGGTTGGCGCATGTGTATCGACTACCGAAAGCTGAACGCCGCCACCCGCAAGGATCATTTTCCGCTTCCGTTCATCGACCAAATCTTAGAACGCGTAGCTGGTCATCCTTTCTGCTGCTTTCTTGATGGTTACTCAGGTTATTATCAGATCGAGATTGCATTGGAGGATCAAGAGAAGACTACTTTTACCTGTCCTTTTGGTACTTATGCCTTCCGGCGCATGCCATTTGGACTGTGTAATGCGCCGGCCACCTTTTCAGAGATGCATGATGAGCATTTTCAGCGACATGGTCGAGAAATATATGGAAGTGTTCATGGATGACTTGACCGTCTTCGGCTACTCCTTTGATTCGTGCCTTCTCAACTTGGAAGCTGTTCTGACAAGATGTGAACAGAAAAGTCTCGTGCTCAACTGGGAGAAGTGTCATTTCATGGTACCATCTGGCATAGTCTTGGGGCATGTTGTTTCTGAGAAAGGGATTGAGGTCGATCAGTTTAAGATTGAACTTATCTCTAAATTGCCCACCCCCAAGTCAGTGAAAGAAGTTCGGTCATTTCTCGGGCATGCTGGTTTTTATAGGAGGTTCATACAGAACTTTTCTGCGATTTCTCGTCCGTTATGTAATCTCCTAGCCAAAGATGCCATTTTTGAGTGGACGCAAGAGTGTGAGGATGCCTTCCGAACGCTTGTGGTGAAGTTGACTTCTGCCCCCATCATTCAGTCACCAGATTGGAGCTTACCATTCGAGATTATGTGTGACGCAAGTAACCATGCTGTTGGGACAGTCCTTGGTCAAAGAAGAGAGGGGAAGTCCTTTGTGGTGTATTACGCAAGCCGCACTCTGAATAGTGCTCAATTGAACTACTCAACCACTGAGAAAGAGTTGCTCGCTGTTGTGTTTGAACTTGACAAGTCATGTGCATATCTGATTGGTTCACCCATCACCATCTTCACAGATCATGCAGCCCTTAAGTATCTCCTTTCCAAAAAGGATGCCAAGGCGCGATTGATTAGGTGGATCCTCTTGTTGCAGGAATTTGACATCACAATCAAGGACAAGAAAGGAGTCGAAAACGTTGTGGCGGACCATCTCTCTCGACTTGAATTTAGTGACCCCGCTAATGGTCCTGCTATCCGAGATGATTTCCCCGATGAACATCTGTTCGCTGTCACTAAGCTACCGTGGTACGCTCACATCGTCAACTACTTGGTGACCGGTGAACTTCCTGCTGATTGGAGTGCTCAAGATAAGCGTAAATTTTTGGTCGAGGTGCGTAATTTCTACTGGGACGACCCGTACCTTTACAAATACTGCCCCGACCAGATCATGAGATGATGCATTCCCGACGATGAAATTCATAGTGTTCTAAACTTTTGTCATAACGATGCATGTGGTGGTCATTTCTCCGTGAAAAAGACTGCCGCAAAAATCTTGCAGTGTGGACTTCATTGGCCCACTTTGTTCAAGGACACTAATGAGTTTTGTCGTTCTTGTCTGAGGTGCCAAAAGTTAGGTGCTTTGTCCCGTCATCATATGATGCCCTTGAACCCAATTATTGTGATAGAGATATTTGATTGTTGGGGGATAGATTTTATGGGGCCTTTTCCATCTTATTCTGGTTACCTCTACATTCTCCTCGCTGTGGACTACGTTTCTAAATGGGTAGAAGCCGTGCCGTGTCGAACCAATGATAATGCAACAGTTGTGAAGTTCTTAAAAGAGAATGTGTTATCTCAGTTTGGTACGCCCCGCGCTATCATCAGTGATCAAGGCACACATTTCTGCAATCGTTCTTTCGAGGCCCTGATGCGCAAATACGGTGTGATCCACAAAGTTTCAACCGCTTATCACCCACAAACGAACGGCCAAGCCGAGCTGGCAAATCGAGAGATCAAACAAATTTTGGAGAAGACGGTAAACCCCGACCGCAAAGATTGGTCTTTGCGCCTTTCTGATGCACTTTGGGCATATCGCACTGCTTACAAAACCACCCTTGGAATGTCTCCTTATAGGCTTGTCTTTGGAAAAGCCTGTCATCTACCTGTAGAGCTCGAACATAAGGCTTATTGGGCTATCAAAGCCCTTAACTTTGATCTCAGTGCTGCAGGAATACATCGCAAGCTCCAGCTGTCGGAAATTGAGGAGTTGAGAAATGATGCATATAATAACTCCAAGATTTACAAGGCTAGAATGAAGGTGGCTCATGACAAGCAGATTTTAAGGAAGAACTTCGAGCCAAATCAAAGGGTACATCTTTATGACTCCCGTCTGCATCTCCACCCTGGTAAGTTGAGGTCGCGGTGGACTGGTCTATTTGTGGTGAAACAAGTCTTTCCCAACGGTGCTGTCGAGGTCGAGGACCCAAGCGATGGGAGAATTTTCAGAGTCAATGGTCAGAGACTGAAGCACTACATTGAACGAGTGAGCGAGGTTGAAGAAATCATTCTTGAGGCCCCGGTTTATTAGTAGTTTGTTTCCAACCTTTTTGTATCATATTTTTATTTATTTGTTTTGCTTGTTTCTTCTATTTTTGTGTGTTTTGTGTGCTTTTATTTTCGGTTTATTTTTATGTGCTTTTATATTTGTTTGTGTGTTTTGTAAAATCAGATCAAGCAGCTCATCTATGTTCCTATCGTCATCATCCAGGTGCTCTCTTCCCCTGTCTTTTCTTTCACATTTGTATAATTCTTAGACATTGAGGACACTGTCTGATTTTTGGTTGGGGGTGGTGAGCATATTCATGCGTGAGTTTAATTTTTGTCATTTTGGAATTTATATCAAAATTTTTGCAAAGTTACTTAAGTGTGACTTCAAAATATTCGGTGTGAGTCAGTTTTTGTTATCTTAACTATTAAGAAATGATTTCCAGAGTTCTTTTTGTGCACATACTAAACCTTGTGGTAAGATGGTTGTTATCACATTTAGTTGAGAAAAATTCTCGAGTTTAAGTGCTTCATTTTGGTGAGTTGTGAAAGTTGAGAAAACAGCTTTTTGAAATTTTATTGATCTTTTGAGTTGGTAAAATCAATATTTGGAACACCACTACTTAACTTGTACTTTGCTTGAGGGATGATTTTTGATTAGATAGAATTAATCTTTTGTAATAGAGCCTTATTCTTTTGTATTATTCAAAAAAAAAAAAAAAAAAAAAAAAAAAAAAAAAAGAGCAAGAGCATTCATTTCATCATCAATATTCATGTAGTTTGGTTGTAATCTCATCTGGTGCTGCATAGCAGTCAAAAGAAGTCCTTACTACAACTGTTCTATTAAGCATGATGTCTCTTGTTAAAAAAAAAAAAAAATTGTTTATATTTTACGGCTCTTTGTTTGTGTAACTCTCTATTTGATCCGAATGAATTCCCAAAAGCTGGTTTATGGTGTAATGTTCCAAATATTTGATTGGCCTATCGTTTGATCAATAGTTGTTTATTAGCTTGTCCTTAAATTGCCTTATCTCAATTGAGCGTTGACCGATTTATTTCCAACTCCATGAGTGAAAACCTTTACACTAATATATGTCCAACACCAGTGAGGTAATGGAGTTGAGACTTTTTCTTGGTGAATTTTTCGATGCTATTTGTGTTACGGACTGTGGTAAGAAGGATATGGTTTGGTGCACACACACACAACTCTGGAGTAATGACTGAAGAAGTTTTGATAACATTTTTCTGATTTCTTGCTAATATTTTGTTTGAGTGCTTAGATGATTTTGCAAGTTTCGATTTGAATCTTCAGCTTGACTTGATTTTTCTTGCGCTTGAATTGCTAGGGACTAGCAATAAGCTGGTTGGGGGTTGTGATAAATGCACAAAAACCACATTTTTGTTGATATAATTTATTGGATAATTTATGTTTTAAATGTGTATTTCTAAATATTAATTCATAATATTTTATTTATGTTAACTGATTTTATTTTATTTTTCTTTCCTCCTCCTTTTTGCCCTTTTATTTTCCTTTTTCTCTCCTTTCTTCCGCAGGTGCAGCCCGCGGGAATCCAGCTGCCAGCCAGGCCCAAGATCCAAGCCCGCACACCACTCCCAGTCCAAGCCCGCGCCCAGCAGCCCAGCTGCTCCCTCCACATGCACCAGCTCAGCCTTGATTCCAGGCCCGCGTGATTCTAGGCCCGAATCCTCAGCTCAGCCTTCCAGCAGTTGTCCAGCTTCGCAGCACAATTAATGGGCCGAAACTCAAGCCCTCAATCTCAGCCAACTCCATCCCAAATGTGAGCTGTGGGCCAACTCCAAGCCACACAATATTGGCCGTGATCCTCGCCCATAACCCCAGCTCCGGTTAATTGTCTTGCGTTTATCAAGCCAATAGCTAATCCTTTGAGGCTGATTTTGTGGGCCGAAACCTCTCCATCACCATTGGACATTGGAGCCTATAAAAGCAAGCCTTTGCAGCAAGCTTGGACGGTTTTTGTTTTTAGTTTTTTTCACCATTTTTTGTGGCTGAGTTTGGAGTGTGATTTTATTCTCCTTGTATTTTCATCTCATATTTTCTTGTTAGAATTTTGTGAGATGAATTGCAAGTTAGGCTAGAGTTTTTGGGTGAGACTAGAGATGATCTTATATGTATAGTGAACTTATTTGGGTTTTAATTCTCCAATGGTTTGTAATGTTCATTCATTTGAGTAAATAATTTTTCTTCCATCTTATTTCTCTTTTACATTAATATATTTTGTTGTCAACTTTTATATAAATTTAGTCAAGCTCTTTTTATGTAATTGTTGCACGATAGAGTATATTGATAGCATTATTTTGTAAATAGTCCTTTACTGCAATATTGCTTATAGTATATTGTTGCTTTTGGATTTCTTATAAGATAATTTTTGTTAGTTCTTCACGTAAGAATTTTATTTACTCAAATACATTCTAATTCACAAGTTCTTCAAATCTTTATTTTCCGATTGATTGTTTGGGAAGTGAAACTTTCAATTGAGTTATTTTATGAATCAAAATCCAAATAAGTAAACGAAACATATAGGGGATTCTCGATGTCTTACCCTTTTGATTATTGAATTTTTCTCCATTTTAAATTACGTTGTCTTTAAATTTATTTCAAAATCACAAAAATATTTCTTTTTCTTCTTTCTTTGATTATTTATTCCTCTAACGCTTTTGTTCCACTAATCTTTTCTTGTTTATTTTTATCACCTCCTCGTGGGATCGACCGTCCTAATTGTGCTACAATCGACCGCTTGTTTTTGTACACGTTTGGGCGTAATCACATATCGAGTTGAAAAATGAGCATATCTTGGTAATTGCGAATCTCACATCCTTCGTTAAAACTCCTCGCAAGGCTAGTGGTAATAACTGTTGCATCAAGATATGACAATCATGTGTTTTCATTCCAATCAGCATCAGATCCTTCATAGACACCAACCTTTTGAAGTTGGAAGAATACCCGTTGGGCACTTTTACAAAAGCGAGCCACTCGCAAAGCTTTCTTTTTTTCTTGTCTTGATAATGTGTACTTCGCCGGAGGTAAGTAAGTTGCATTCCCTTTTTTCGTAGGGATCAAGCTAAGTCTAATCTTCAATTCCTTAAGATCCAACCGTGCTTTTTCACCATCTTTGCTCTTATTAGGAATGTCTAGCAACGTGCCCACTATTGATTCACAAACGTTTTTCTAAATATGCATCACATCCAAGCAATGACAAACAAAAAGTGTCCTCCAATATGGAAGTTCGTAGAAGATTGACTGCTTTTTCCAAGATCCATCAACCACGGGATCATTGTTACTCCGTTTTCTTTTCCCGAGCACCACTTTCAAATCCTTAACCATCTCATAAACGTCTTCACTCATCAAAACCGGGGGAGGGATTCTTTCTTCCGTATTACCATCAAAAGCCTTTTTTTATTTGCGGTATCGATGATTTTGTGGTAAGAATCTCCTATGACCAAGGTAAACGATTTTCTTACCATTCTTCAATCGGATGGAAGATGTTTCTTTCATACAAACGGGACAACCGATAGAACTCTTGACTGAATAACCAAATAGATTTTCATAAGCAGGAAAGTCATTAATTGTCTACATCAACATTGCATGGAGTGTGAATGTCTCTTGATGGTAAGCATCTCTAACTTCGATCCCTTTTCCTATAAGCTCTTTAGATCATCGATTAGTGGTGCTAAGTACAAGTCAATGTCATTCCCTGGTTGTTGAGGACCAGATATCAATAAAGTCAACATCAAGAACTTCCACTTCATGTTCAACTTCGGAGGGAGATTGTAGTTGACAAGTATGACGGGCCAAGTACTATGCCTACTACTCATATTACCATGTGGGTTCATTCCATCCGCCAACAAACCAAGACGTAGATTCCGTGGTTCCGCACTAAATTCAGGATGATCGGCATCAAAGGTCTTCCATTGTGGTGCATCGACTGGATGTCTAAGCATGTCATCTTCAACACGTTTATCATGGTGCCAAGTCAAATTCTTGGCATGATCGGCATTATGAAATAAACGCCGCATACGCGGTGCCAGATGAATGTACCATAACACCTTTGCCGGCACACCTTTGCTGCCATTCGTTGGCTTCTTACCCTTCTTCCATCTTGACTCCTTACAAACCGGATATTCATCCAAATCCTCATACGCATTTCGGTAAAGGGCGCAATCATTTGGACATGCATGAATTTTTTCATATTCCATTCCCAAAGTGCTCAATGTCTTCTTAGCTTCGTATATACTAGCGGGTATTTTATTATCAACCGGTAGAACCTCTCTTAGAAATTCTAAAAGAGTCGTGAAACTAGAATTTGTCCACCCTCCCGATGCCTTCATGTTCCATAATTTGACCAATGCAGACAATTTCGTATATTTACTACACCCGTCATACAAGGGCATCTCGACATCATTCATCATTGCTTTAAATAACTCCAGACGATGCACAAACTGTTCTTCCAAAACATTAACCATATCAAACAAATTATCTCCTACATCTTCCTCAACAATAGGTTCTTTCGCTTTGTTCTTCGATGATGGATTAAGACACATTTCACCGTGTAAATACCATGTTTGGTACGAACAAATAATCCCACGGGCAAGCAAATGTCTTCTAACTTCATCAACTGAATGAGATCTATGATTTCCACAATCCACACAAGGACGTCAAATCTTATCATTCTTCATGTGAGTTTTGGCAAATGACAAAAATACTTCAACACCATCTCCATATTTTCTAGCCAATCTAATAGCCCACATCCATTTCCAAGAACCCGACCTAAATCGATATTAAATATATCATACAATTCATTCAATAATCAAGTTTTTGCATTTAAAAATACAACATATTAAGCTATTGAAAAAATTCAACAAATCATACTTAAAGAAGAAAAAAAAAAGAGAATATACCATTTTAGATATCTACAATAATTCGTCAATAAAAATCAAACAACTAAAAAGAAGAGTAAGTAATAATCACTATACTTACAAATAATTACTATACGCGAGTGTTAGTTTCGCAGTGGAGGAGATGTGGTTTTGCAGGTTTCTGTGATGTTTTTCGCGGCTGCGCATTAGTTCTGTAAGATAAAATGAGGGCTGCTGCTAGGGATACAAAAATTAGGAATACACGACGGGTTTTTAAAAAACCGTCGTGCAATCGGAGAGATTACACGACGGTTCCACAAAACCGTCGTGTAAACCTCCATTTACACGACGGTTTCGCAAAACCGTCGTGTAATCTCCGTCGTGTAATCCGTCTTTTGTAGTAGTGTGTTTGCTTCATGAATACGGGTCACAGCGATATAAGCAGTGATGCATATTGAAATATCATTCTCAACAATCATAGCTTTTTAAACATTTCTGATCTTCCAAACAACCCAGAAGATTGAGATGACACCACCAAACAGAAAAATTAAATGGAGTTATTTAAAAATTTAAGGGATACAATGAGATTTTTTTTTTAAAATTTAAAAAAGAAAATGAAAATTGTCCAAATGTCCAAGAAATATAGGTGAGACATAGTTATATTTTTATTAATTTTTTAAGTTTAAAACAACGCTATCAATATATAATTTGACATAGTGTTTGAATTTTAAAATCTACTAACAAATTTCGTTTCACAAAAGAGGAATCATATGTAGGAGATACTAAATATATTATGTATAATCAAAGCAAAAAATAAATTAAATTATGTGTTATAGACTGCTTCTGCCATTCTAGCAAACAAATAAATTTAAGGGAGGAAAGATATAGAGACGAAAGAAAAACCCAGTCAACTGAGTTTTTTCCAATTCAACTAAGTTGTCATCCACCCAGTCACGCGTCAAGTAGAAGCCAGAAAACTACGTACAAAAAAGTAAAATGAAGTTTTATTTGTATTTTTAATAAACGAGAGTCAGATACAAACCCTTTGTCCTTTAGTTTTATTTTCGCTTTTTTTTTATTTTTTTTTATTTTTTTAACTTACTGCAGATGAAACATCGTACTTGTGGCTGCCTGAAAGATGCAAAATGGTTTAGCCAAAAATATATCACAACTATGGAGGTGCACAGAAAAGTATCAGTACTTGTTATTGAAAGTTAAATAATGAAAGAAAACTTAGGCTTGATACCATATTGATAAATAAATAGGGAAATAATAATGTTAAAAATGAGAAAAGAAGAACACAAAAATTTTTAATGAGGATGTGCCAATGTCCACGGATTACAAACAAGGAGCACAATAAATGGGTCTCCATATATATATATATTGTAGAATCTATTTACATCTATTTTATAATGTAAATTTAAATTTAAACCCAACTTTACAATTCAAATAAATTCAAATTCTAAACTAAATAACTAAATATATAATTCCTAAAATACAATTAATTCTATTCTAGATCATTACAAAAAAATAAATAAAATTATTTATTTTCTCATATACTTGTAACCAGTACTTGCGTGCTTATCTGCGCATAGGTTATGTGGCAACTAAAGACTTTGCTAGAGGCACTGCCAGATCACGCCGAAGATAACGATGAAGCTCGAAATGGAGAATGGAGATCGCGACGAAATTGCAATCTCCAGAGCTCCCATCCCAAGCCTAGCTCTGTCGCTGTCCACCATCAAAGATCTGAGGTTGTCGTTGCGCTACCACTGCAGAAGCTCAGCCGTCGCCGTCTTCACCTTGACATGCGAGTTTGCCAGAGCTCAGTTGCCCTGAACAACCAATTCGTGGCCATCGCGTCGTCGAGATCCTCTGCCTCAGTCGCGCAATCCACCGGTGCAACGGCCATTGCCGTCGCGGAGAACCTTTGCTACCGTCATGAAATCTACCGCCAACATATTCTATGTGGAGAGAGAGAGAAAGTAAGAAAGGGAGAAGATTGAAGAGAGGAGTAAAATTGGAAGCACATAATTAACTTTAAATAAAAATATGCTATAATTTATAATTTTTTAATATTAATTTACTAAATTTTCAATCGTACTAGTAAGATATACTATATGATGTAATTTCTCATAATCAATAACCTTTCTCTTTTGAACACGAAATTTGCAAGCACTTTTTGTAACGCCCATCTCGAGCTAATAGTTTAAAAAGAACGTTAGCTAACTAAAAACATCATATTTAAAATTAAAAAAAAAAAAAAAAAAACTCAAATCTCTAATTTTGTCATAGGACTCTGAAACCACTGAATCAGTCAACCTCTTTATCTTACCGACTAGTTAATTGCATCACAAGAATTATATGAACAAAAAGCTCAGCAAGTATACCATATAACTTTTTTACATTAAAAATACTTCTCTTTAACTTTAGCTTAGGGCCCTATAGTATGGTATTAATCTAGTACTATTAGAACCCTTTACTTTTCTATATAGCCCCTTTCATGAAACTCTCTTCCTCAAGGATTTGGCCCTTTAATCTTTATCTGGGTTGATTCTAATAAATATGAGATCAAGCACCATATATAAAAATAATTTCTTTAAACTTCTTCAAAATATTATAATAATAACAATTATATAATTGAAAACATGTTTTCAAAACATAATACAGTTCAAGTGATATAGTGAAAGATATACTTGCATCAATCAACTGCTTACTAGATAATAGAAATAATTCTCTCTATTTTTTTTTCTATTTTCTTTCTTTTTCTCTTTCGTTTCTCTCTCGCTTTCTCCTTCTACAAATCTCACGTTTCCTCCTCTGATCACATTTTTCACAATCTCAAAGATGATTGTTTGGCTGCAGAGTCATATATATAGTTCTACAACTCTTTATGAAAAGCAAGCCTATGCACGTAGTTGTAGAGTTTGGTTAACAAGCTCTAATTGTTAGGTGGCTTTACTTGTATATTTCACGTGGAAAGACATGCTAGTTGAAGCTTAAAACTTAGCCAAGTAAGCAAGGTTAATGTGCTTATTCACCAAGCCTAAAGAGCATGACCTGTTAAATTCTCTGATTTCTTAATGAAACTCTTATTTGTCGTGCTTAATAAATAAGGTGAAATTTTTTTTTCTTGGGTTGTTACATTCTCCCCCATTGTTAAAAATTTCGTCGTCGAAATTTAATGATTCTAATGTCTTAAAAAAAAAAAAAAAACTGACTGAGTTATTAGTCCCATAACATTCTATCTATATTGTGACGTCCCGACTTCTCAAGCCAGGTCGACACCATACATACTTGTTCTTTACTTGAAAATTTGAGAATTTTTTTTTTTTTTAAACATATCCATATAAGTTATCTTGTAGAGAAAAACTCGCCATATATACAGACTATACTGAAAGTACCTTCTCGTGTCTTCAAACTTCATACATATAACAAAATATAATTTACTTTTGAAATATAAACATATTTTCTGAAAATTGGATGCGGAAAATTATGCGTAGTGGTATCCCACACCGCCCTTCACCCGCCGCATCGTTCGCATAGCCCACCACTTAAGCTGCAGGCTTCTTACCTACAGTATGAAATATAAGAGTGAGCTTTCGCCCAGCAAGTTCAAACATAATCTCACAAAATATATCAAACATCTTTAAAAAGAAACATGCCAATCATCACGAAACTCATGCATGAACCATTTATGATTGATTGAATGTCTTATGTTTCATTATAGACTCAATCTTTATTATCTTGTCTCAACATGTGGGCCCATAGTGTACGTACCAAAAGCACGCAGCCTCCAGACAAAGCTAGGGTTTGCAAGGCCATAACAGTTCTGGGAATTAAACTGAACCCTTCACGATCACGGAAGGTAAATATCACAACTGAAACATGTAGCCTCCACGATCACGGGAGGTTGGTACGACACCTTACTTGTCTCATCTTACCATGTGGTTTAACATTAGTGAACATGCCTCATGATGTCACTATGTCATATCATACTCAACATTTGCCATAACATGGCCTTCTTGAAAACATGGCATTTCTGAAACCATGGCATTTTCTTGAAAACATGGCATTTCTGAAACCATGGCATTTTTGTAAACATGGCATTTATGAAAACATGGTATTTCTGAAAACATGGCATTTCCGAAACCATGGCATTTCTGAAAACATGGCATAACATGTCATAACATAACTTAGCAGATCATAGCATAGCATCACACATTATAGCATCACATATCATAGCATAACATAGCATGTATACTTGAAAATATAGTATACTTGAAAATAGTCTTTACTATTTTCATACTGTAGGTGAGGTTCGATACTTGCCTTATTTACTATGTTCACTACTGTGCCGCTCCACGTCGGGATACAATAGCAGACTATCCCCTGCTATAATAAAGGACATAGGTAAGGGTCTCTAGTCATAACCATAAAATGTTGGTGACCTAACCAACATACATACATAGTCTTAGTTGTATGTCCCCATTACTAGATATCTTACTGGGTTACAAATAGTAACCCTATTATTTTAAAAACAACTAAATATGGATTAATTTTTAAGAGGTTACGTTGGATAACCTCATGTGCTAAACCTTTATACATACCGTTAGGGTTAGGTTACCTTCCTAACCTTGGGCTTTATTCTTGTCCATAATTATTGGGTTACCTCAATTAACCCTATATCTTAGCCCAATTTTATTAATTTTGGTATCCTTTGGGGTTATCTTGACTAACCCTTAAGGTTACTTGTAGTCAAACTCTTGGTCAACCAAAGTCAACCCTATATGGGTCAAACTTGAGATTTAGGCTTTGGCCCAGTAACTCGGATATCACTTTCGGTTATTACCCGTAATCATCTTGCTTACCTAATTTGGTTTAAAAAAATCCATTTTCCATTTCTTTGGAAACTTGGTTAAATTAATTTCAAAAATCCTTTACTTAACTCATAAAAATTTATATTCTTGAAATAGATCTTTATAAAAATCATTTAGGGCTAAAAACTGCTATTGGAACAGTTTCCATAGTCAAAACAGTAGTTTTGGGGAAAGAAACAATTTTTCCAAACCGTTTTTAGAAAATCCTGTGTAGGAATTACACAGTTTCTATAAAACCGTGTCAGTTTAAAAATCCATTCCTATTTTGAAAAAGTTTCCTTCACAAAGTTCTAGCTCTCAAAAAATCCTAAAACTTTGGTGTTTTACGAAAAATTCAATTCGGACTCTGACAGGTTCATATTGCCGTTTGAACTCTCCTAATCGTGCACAAATCCTGGGCACGGATCAGGCTCGGTTTTTCGTGAAAACGAAGGCCATTAGAGCCTTATTTTGC
Organism: Ficus carica; assembly: GCA_009761775.1. Lineage (NCBI taxonomy): Eukaryota > Viridiplantae > Streptophyta > Magnoliopsida > Rosales > Moraceae > Ficus > Ficus carica. The sequence continues at coordinate 3,718 of VYVB01000482.1, read as the reverse complement.
AAATCCATCTACGCTTCCCCCTAGGAAAAACTGTTTTGAGCAACTTTTGTGTTTTAAGTTTTCTCAAATTCGGCCTCTAAAGGCCTCAAAATCGGCTTGCCGTAAAACTGGTCAGGATCCACCCGAACCTGGCAGTTTTTCGGTTTAGAGTTCGTTCACGTCCTAATCGCGTAATCTAACTCAACCAGCCACCGCGGGAGCCTAGAATCACACATGCAGCGCTTTTCTAACATTCCAACCCATCATTACATAAATATTTATCAACAATCATTACATCAAACATTTAGCATGCATAACTTAGTAAATAGAACCACCTAAACCCTAACTTGAATCAAGCACCAACCAAAATTCTAAACTAGGCATAAAAGTAAATTGAGCTTATGCTCTTACATCCAATGGCTTGAATACACTTAAATTCCTCAAATTGAATGCTCAATTTAAAGCTTAGGGTTGGGAGGATTACCTCTAGGGTTCGGAATTGATTTCTCAAGCTTGGATCCCAAAACTTTTTTTTTTTTTTCCTTTTCCTTGGCTGCCACCCACCGGTCCCTCCACCAAATCTTGCACCAAAATTTTAGTTAATCCTTTGGTATTTCCTTGAACCAAAATCAACCAAAACCAAACAACATTTTTTCTTACCTTCTCTCCTTATCACAGCCGGCCACTAGGCCTAGAAAAGGGCACCAAATTTTTTTCAAAACCTTTGCTTGATGTTGTAGAGAAAAACCGACCACCCGAGCACTAGAACCCCCTTGGTTCTCAAATTTTTTTTTTCTTTGTTCTTGCTCACACTTAGAAGTCCGGATTTTTGAGGGAGAATTTGGCAAGAGTTTGGCTACTTTTCTCTAATTTTTGGCTCAAAATCCGCCCACCCCCCTTGGGTATTTATAGGTGAGATTTTGGACTTTTTTGTAAAATTTTTGGTTCACCTTTTTCTTGCAAGTCCTTGGAGCAAAACCAATTTGCATAAAATTTGCACAATAGCCCTCCATGTGGCCGGCCATTAGAGGTAGCTTGGAGGCCAAGTTTTGATTTCTTTCCAAGCTTTGTTAAATAATTATGATGCCATAATTAAAGGATAAGGTGATGTTATCACCTTAGGCCTTGTTTGGCTATTTTCTCCAATAATCAATCCATTTTTAAGCTTCACAGATATTTTCAATACTGTGTTTACTAATACACAGTACAATTCAGTACGGTTATACTGAACTGCAGTCCAAAATTTATCTGTGTGTAGTTGGACTGTATAAAATTTCTCTTTTTATTTAAAGCCCTTTGGCCCTTAATATCCTATTTTAGGTGCTTGATTTTTCTATGGTGGTTTTAAATCTTAATTATACTATCTTGTTCGTAAAGACAGTTTTCACAGTATATTTCCCATACTGCTTATCATATCACAGTACCGTCTTACTCTGATCAACCTTTAACTTATTCTAGTCAAACTTTGACTTTTTGATCAAACTTTGACCATCATGAATTCATAAAATTCCGTCATGCCTTTTTCCTTAAAAGGCCTATTATGGAGTCTCGTAATTAATTTACCGAGAACTCAACCCTATACTGGTAAAATTATGAATTTTGTATTAGTGTTCATAATTTTCATACAATTGCACATAAACACATAGTACAAACTTTAGATTTCTTATATACAAGAAAATCATGAGTTCGTGAAAATTTTTGGATATTACATATATCACTAGAAACGTATTTCCTCTGATACCATAATGTAACGCCCCTCCCGAGCTGCTAGCTTGGGAGGGGCGTTACACTTTTATTTTCCGTATCACTGAATATATCTCTTTGTAGAGTATTGAGTTCCTCCAGTTTATCCCAAGATCTTTAAAACCTTTCAATCTTTCGTTCTTTCTACTTTTGAGGGAAGTTCTTTTTTTTCAATTAACTTTGCCCTAGAATACACCTCGACACGATGTTGTTCGAGGCTTCAATCAACATCTGGCTTAGATTTATCGTCGTTTCATCACTTAGGCAAGTTTTACGTATCCTATTGACCAGTACTTCGGGTTCTTCGTCCCTAACAAACTGAAAAGATTGCGCTCTTTTAAGGCTCAAAAGCTCGGCCACACAGATTCTCCACATTTGTCTCCAGTAGTTGCCGTAAGGTGAGAAACTGACATTGTTGTTCCCGTACAATAAGACCTCGGTGGCTGTAGTTTTAGGCCAGTTTGAGAAAACAACGTCGTGGCTGTTAACTATCTCCGCTACCAATCTGATGATGAAACGACAAGAGTTGGAACTTGGCCTAGGTTTAAGAGCATGAGAGGCCCATAGTTTTCAGAGAGAGCTTGGAAAGAGCGGTGTGGGAAACAGAGAGATAGAAAGGATACTCATTAAAGAGTAGTGTGGTAAAGTCTAAGTCTCCCCACAAATATTTCTTCCAAAGTTGAGAAATCGCCATGATAATTAAGAATAAGAAAGAAATGAAAGATTCACAACACGTGATAAGCATATATAATGAACGAGCTAATCAATATGGTAATTTCTTGAGACATGATAAGCATATATTTTCAAGTCTTGTGGTTAATAATTAATTAATGGTAATTTCACCAAAACTTCATAGCAAGATGTAAAATTTAAATTTTCAACCTCTAAGTATTAAAAAGAAGAAGAAAGAAAGATAGAGATAAGATTTGTCTGTTGGTTGAGAACACTTACTAGGTGACCGATTAGAAAAATAAAATGGAAGGGAATTACTATAATAAGCTTTCGGAGGTTCCTACCAAAGGTGTAGATTGTATGAATTTCCCACATTCAATTTTTTGTTTTGTTTTTTTTTTTTTTAAGAAAAAAAATATAGTAATAACTAAGGAGCTGGAGCAACCAGACACCAGCCAGGTAAGGTAAGGAGCCTTTCAAGGCAATAGTTAGATTCTTCTCCTCCGGGCTATCGACTCGAGATGCTTGCTTCTACCTACTACCAAGATGCTTTTGTGGGTCCGTTTCAACGTGGTTTTATCTCTAAAATATTTGTTATATGTTTGTTGGGACTAGCTAAACAAGTAAGGAAAAAAAAGTAGAAAAAGTAGAATTTATAAATGTTTTTATTTTTCTTTAATGAATTAAAATCATAAACCCTATGTCATCATATTTTTCCTAAAATTAAGGATTTTGCAAATCAAATTAAATCGGAAATCTAATATGGAAACTAACTAATTGATTACATGATTTAATAAAATTCAAATTTACAATTAGTTAGACTCGTAAGATGGAGCTCTGGGAGGTGAGTCCAATCTTGGTCTTGAGTCTGAGAAAACATTCACAAGGAAGCGGCTTGGTGAGTGCATTTGCCAGTTGAACCTCAGACGAAACATGAACAACACGAAGAGCACCACTCTGAACTTGATCTCGAATGAAGTGATAATCTAAAGCAACATGCTTCATACTAGAGTGGAAGACAGGGTTGGAGCAGAGATAGGTCGTACCAACATTATCACAATAGATCACAGGTTGTTGAGGAATGGTGACTCCAAGTTCACAAGAGAACATACCCAACTCAATACAGCAGTAATGGCAGCAATGGATCGATATTCATCTTCAGTGGACAAACGAGCAACGGTGCGCTGCTTCTTGGAACTCCATGAGAGTGGATTACGACCAAGATACACAATGTTGGCAGTATGGAAGTGTAATCATCCTTGTTACCGGCCAAATCAGCGTCCGAGAATGTATGGAGGGATAGTGGGGATTGTTGATGAAGAAC